>JANAVB010042018.1:15443350-15841014 GCA_029216955.1 Iris pallida
ACTCAACAATCATCATCAAAATCAATAAATACAAACTCGATTCAACAATAATCCATCAAAAAACAAATTCAACAACAGAAAAGTAAAGATAAATCAAATCAAGGGAAGAAGAGTTTCAAATCGAAGTTAAAAATAAGATTCTCAAGGGCCATCCCAGAATCTCTCAAGGGATCCCTAACTGTGATTGAGTACCTTCAAAATATATCCTAATCCTACTGCAGGCTGTAGTGGTACTCTTGTTCGAATACCACTACACAACTCGACCTGCATGGGCCCCACTAAAAAACGTGTCACGACCCGCACCCTAGAGTAAAGGCACGAGAAGTGGGTACGTCAGCCTACGCCGCAGTGTCGGCGGTTTTAGTAGTTAGGTTAGTAGAACGCTGTCCTAGGTCAAACATCTAAGAATATAAAGGTACCTGTACAGTATATAAACTCCGAATGGAGGTGACATAGCAAATACAGTCTCAATCACATCTAAGGTAGAACATGATAAAAGATAGATAAATATGAAATCCACAAAGAGATACCGCAGATAGAGTCTAAGTGTCTAAGATACATAACACCCAGAGAAAATCTCAAATCTCAAATACAGTAATCCATAAAGTAAATACAACTCAAGACAACTAAAATAACTATCTATACAATCTCTACTGTGTCTCCGCTAGGCTAGCAGGCAACCTCCAAGCTATTTGTAAAATTTATCAACAGGTCCAGTCAGGACAGGAGCGAGCACAATACATCTCACGCAGATCATAACAGGTTAGAAATATAACGTGCAATAGAGTAAGATACATGAAACGCTGAAAGAAGATGTATATAAAAATAGAAGGATATGATAATAGAAAATATCTATATATGATAAGTAAGAACTGTAAGCCACATGTGATTTAGAGTACAACATGGTTATGTAAACGGTCTAGGACAATGCAATGGTAAACTCATTGTACGTGAGTGTACAATAGACATAACAATAGTTATACAATGTTGTACAATAGGATTTGAGTGCATAACCAATTCTACTCCCCCTCCCCAATCAATACACAAGGATCTACTCCAGTTACGTTATCTTGTACAATAGTGTACAATGTTATACAATAGATGTACAATATTATACAATAGATGTACAATATTATACAATAGTTGTACAATGGTCTATCCCTGGGGCTCATGTGATAATGAGGGTACAATATGCACAATAAGTATACAAGGATAAGGATATTCAATAAATACAACATGTAAGTGAAACGCACATCACAATATGTATTCAGTGAATACAAGGGAATAACATCTTAAAAGAAGATCCATATAGTACCAATCCGTGTTACCAATGTGTCAGCATCAAGTAAATTAATCTATGACAAGAATAGACGTTCTAGCAAGTATGAAACGGTCAAAGAATGTACTCGCATGATAACCTGAACAGCTGATAAGTATAGAGGTCCAAACTGAAGCCACAGAGTCCTATTTAGAACAACACAGGTCAAGATGTATACGAGAGATGATAAATGAAATGTATAATGCATCTGCATGCTGTCTAGGTCAAACTAGGCTAAAGTCAACACTTGGTCAACTCTAGTCAACCACACTAGTCAAATTAGGTCAACTAGGTCAAGTCCTAGCCCAAACAAGTCTAACAAGTCTCACTAGGCCTAACCAAGCCTAGGCTAGCACTCACACAATCACAAGACAATGTGAACCACAACAATGCATAATATAAAATAGATAATATATATAAATACATACCTTCATACATACATGCATATCCACATTACATACATATTTATATATATATATAGGCATATGTTACATCATGCATATTTACATAGTTACATAGATATATATAGGAAAGCTATATATATAGGCACATATATATATAGAGAGAGAGAGAGAAAGAGAGATAAAAGAGTAAGTGAGTATGTGTGTGTTTGGCATGTGTGTGAAAGGATATGTGTTAATGTTCTAAAATTTAGTGATAGGTAGGTGTATGTGACATGGGATACATGATGTCAAAGGGTGTATGAATGCATGTGTGTAAAAGGTTATAGGTTAACTCAGTTTATAGAAATACATACATACATACTTACCTTGTATACATGCATACATACATATCATGTATATTACATTTACATGATACATACATGTATACTTGTATTATATTATACTTACATTCATGCATATTATATACTTGTATTTGTATTAACATATTACAAACATTCATTTCATTCATGCATCTATGCATTACCTACATGTTTTATACATATGCATACATTGTATATTCATATCATTTCATACATTAACATAGAGACATACAGACATGCACACATCATATATTTCATACCTTGCATTACCTTACATATCATGTTATATATTATCATTCATTCCTTTCATATATTACATTATCTTTAAGTTGAATACATCATATATGGATATAATACATTATCTTGCATGCTTGCATTCATATATTGCATTCTATATTACCTATATACATGTATTTCTTCCATTCATTCATGCTTGCATCATATACTCTACATTACCATACATGTTATCATTATATCATTACAATATTTATACATTATGCATTCATATCTATCATTACATATATATCTTGCATTCATATCTAGCATTCATTATATACTTTCATGCATACATTGTATATCATTCTTTCATTCATGCATTGCTTATATGCATTATATTAATTGTATTCCTACATGCTTGCATTCAACCATATATATACATTAATGTAAAGAGAATATATATCATATATATATCATTTCATTCATCTAATATATCATGCATTACATACTTTATATTCATTTAATATCCATACTATATAGGCTCATAGGTTACACAAAATGCATATACTGTATAGTCACTCTTCTACTTAAAACTAATACTGTAACAATTGGACATTCACTAAATTCTAGGATTAAAGTATGTCGTAGCCCTTTGTGTTAGCTTTCCGAAACTTTAAACGGATCGCATTTTCGTGTCCGGAAGCTCCCGAAATCGCAAAAATACCGAAACACGTTCGTCTTTCGTACAGCTGACACTCAAATAATTCTACAGAAAGTTAAAGAAAGAATTTGGCTTATTAAAATATATATTTGGAAAGCTAACTTCGATACGGTTTTTTTAAAAAAAAAATAGAAGATAAATCGGAGTTCTAAGCTAAAAGTTATGACATTTCTAAGTTGCTTTGGTTAATAAAAACGTGGATGAAAATTATGACGGATTTGACAAAAGAACACATATAGGCCAAGATACTTGGATACAAACATAGGTATCCAAATGAAACTCATTCTAACCATCCTAACTAACATCAATCCACTCTCTAACCATTATAAAACTGAATTTAAATATCTATTTAAACTATTATCATAGGACACAAGACACATATCTAAAATCCTCAAGAGAGCTCCAAATGGCCTCAAATTTGAATCTAAATGGGACACATACATGAGGATGGAACCTACGGATTCAAAACTAATTTATATGCAAAGAAAATCGATTTAGAGGATAGATTTTACCTATTGGGAGTAGAATTCCAATAAAATTCTTTAGGACACGGCTCCGATACGAAGATCCCTCAAAGTGGACACTCCTACTTGCACTCCTCTTCCAATCCTTGGTAGCACCCTTCCCTTGGAGAATGGGAATAATTGAGGGAAGGTTTGGTGAAGGATTTATTTGATTTGGAGATCAAATCAATGGGAAGGCTCTCTAAAATTGGGGAAGAACAAACGGAAAATAAAAGAGGCAATATTGTAATGAATGAAATGAATCATTCTCTCCTAAAGGTGGCTACCATAAAGAGTCTATTAGGGCTAATGGAAAATGTCCTAATTGCCCCTCTCTAGTCTCATATGGTTAAGTCTAGACTAGGTTCAAGTTTGGGGTCAAAATGATCTAGTTTTGAGTCTCTAACTTAACCATTCTAACATGGTAAAAATTAGTTTAATTAACTAACTTAATGTTGGGTCTTGTGAGCCATGCTTAACTTAATATTGGGTCCCATCTAGAGTTTAAGCTACCCGGGTCACAATACAAGTCGGAACGAGACGAAACTCAAACCCGACTAAACAAATCCAATAAAAACAATATTAAAAATATAAAATTTTCCCAAAATATTAAAATATAAAAAATGACCAAAATCATAATACATCAATTTAAATATTATTAAAATAATCTAAAATTCACCAATTAATCAAAATTTTAAATAATTCAAAAGTCACAAAATGACCAAAATACCCTTAGCCTAAAAAGTTGTAAATAGTCATTCTAATCACATGGTTAGGTCCCCATGGTCATGGTTAGTCTCTTAACTTAGCAAAACTAGGAATTAACTAGTTAATCATCAAAATCACTATTCAACATTTTAAATAGTTTTAAATTGATTAAAAAAATTACAAAAAATCACAATATGAGTTAAATCTTATTATCGATTAATCAAAATTATAAAAGTTTAAAATTATCCTCATTTTAGAAAAGTGGGTGTTACAACATGATAACACCGTTGGATCTTGTTTAAGTCATCTAATCTTAACCGTTGAAAAATCAACGAATAAGATTAGATGACTTAAACAAAATCCAAAGAATGTGAAAGAGAGGATGCATGGGGGATGCAAAAAGTGAGTGGATGCGGATCCCTCCTCTCTCTCTCTCTCACTTTTGCATCCCCATGATAACACCGTTGGATCTTGTTTAAGTCATCTAATCTTAACCGTTGAAAAATCAACGGATAAGATTAGATGACTTAAACAAAATCCAATGAATGTGAAAGAGAGGATGCATGGAGAATGCAAAAGTGAGGGGATGCGGATCCCTCCTCTTCCTCCTCCCTCTCTCTCTCTCTCTCTCTCCTCTCTCTCTCTCTCTCTCTCTATATATATATATATATATATATATATATATATATATATATATATATATATGGTTACGCAAATGACCTCTAGCCTAGTGGATAAGAGAGATGCATGCGGCCCAAGTGGTCGGGAGTTCGAGCCCCAGTAGAGGCGAGTTCGCCACAATTACCCATTGCTTCAAAGAAAAAAAATTTGGTGTCATTTTTCCAAATCAATACTTTAGCATATATATATATATATATATATATATATATATATATATATATATATATATAATAAGGGAGGTGAGGTGCCACCTCACATATATGTCACCCCCCAATGTTATCATCATGCACTTGAGGTGGCACCTCACCTCCCTTTTATATATATATATATATATATATATATATATATATATATATATATATATATATATATATATATATATGAACTTGGAATTTTGTGGTTGAGATTAAAAGGTGTAGATCCCACCACATTTTAAAGTCATTTAATCTTAACCATGCAATTCCAATCCAACGTGTATAACATAGGTTGGTTCCATAATACAAAACCAGTCGGTTGGTTCTAGAGCACTCATATATATATATATATATATATATATATATATATATATATATATATATATATATATATTTATTTATTTATTTATTTATTTGATGTTAGTGCGGGAGGGGAGGAAGTATATAGGCGGGGCTCCCGGCGGGGAGACCCGGAGTCGAACCTCCCCTCCCGCACTAACATCATATATATATATATATATATATATATATATATATATATATATATATATATATATATATATATATATATATATATATCAGAAATGGTTGTTTATTAAAGTCGGCAGTATTTTTTTTTTCCTCCCAATTTCAAGTAGGTTTGCTTGATGAAAGCTGGAGATGTTTTCTAGCACTAGGAGAGGAAGTAAAATGACATAAGAAGCTTAAGTTGTGGAACATACAACCCAATGGTCCTCAAATAGTTTGATCAGTTTGTTGCATGTCCAGATGATGACAGTACTGTCTATAGTGGCTCCTGTTAAAATCTCTCTTCTGCTCTGCTTGTGCAAAGGAAGAACTATAGCACACTCTTTATGTTTGCTTGTCTATTGAGCAACAACAAAATATAATGATAGATATGAGGTCTCCCCCACATTTTCTTGAGTGGTCAAGGTGTACATGTAATAAACAACACTTGAGTTCTACTCTAAGCCATCTCCAGTGGACAGATCGACTTAAAAAGCATTGGAAATTGGCATCACTTGAAATTCACAACATTTTACTGCAGCAATCTATGGCCATTCACTACTGTTAATCGTGCTTAATTTTCAGAGTGTCATGATACAAAAACAGAGTTTATATAAACTTCTCCGGAGCAATTTGAATACTCGAATGGTTCGCACTATTGGTATCGGAACCTTCCTTCCTGTGGATATCGGTATTGGCTGTATCAATAATTTCTGATTGGAGTATCAATTTCTTAAGATCAAAAATAAATTATTATTAATAAATTATTAAAAATTTACGAAAAATATTTTATTTATTTAGACATAATATTAATATTTTCTGTTATTTTTTTAGTAGTTTTGAAATTGGATGAAATAATTAATAGTCAACATTATTGATTGGTTTACCTAATAAAATGTTTTTTCTTTTACATGCTTTTACATCCTTACTCGTTTAATTTTCTCTGTCGAATTGACTGAAAAAGACACCCAACATCGATGTCGATCAATATAGATAACGGTTGATCGGATCAAAACATGCCAAACTGTATCGGTATCGGCGGATACTGCATATCATGACTTGAATACTGATAATCCGAAGAATCATTGGGGCGACGCTTGAAGGAACAATTAGTACTGAAAAAATGGAGACCTGGTGATAGGGTGTTGCCTGGAGCGAGGCACTTGCGTTCCGGGGATGCAGATTTGAGTCACGTAAACATGCTCTCCACTACTAAAATATTGGTATTTGGCGACGGAAATATCCGTCGCTAAACTCGACTTTTCCGTCGGCTAACACTACTAAAATCTGCTCATATAGCGACGTATATTAGCGACGGATGCTTGTGGCGTCGCCAAACATTGAATATAGCGACGCCACGAAGGAAACGTCGTAAAACGTCGCTGACTAGCGACGTTCTGCGACAGAAGACTAAAAACGTCGCTGAATAGCGACGTTTTGTGACGTAACTTACTTAACGTCGCCATTTTGGCGACGTTTAGCGACGGCTAATAAGGACGTCGCTAACTCTTTTATAATTAGGGCAGAGAGTTCAGTCGAACGAAAATTTTCGAACGAAAATTTTTTTCCCCCCTCGACCCGATTTCCTCCTCCGGCGAATCCCTCCCCCCCCCCCCCCCCCCCCGACGACTCCACCGTCCCCCCTCCCCCCCGACGAGTCCCCTCCTCTCCCCGACGACTTCCCCCCTTCTCCACCGGCGAATCCCTCTCCCCGACGACTTCCCCCCTTCTCCACCGGCGAATCCCTCTCCCCGACGACCCCCCCTCCCGTCGAGCTCCTCCTCCTCGAGCTCAGGTAAACCCTAAGCTCCCCCTCCTCCTCCTCCTCCTCCTCCTCCTCCTCCTCTCCCACGGACACACACACACACGGACACACACACGAACACACACACGGACACACGTACACACACAGACACACGTACACACACAGACACATGGTTTTGTTAGATAGATCTGAGTTTTGTTCAGTCTTTAAGCCTTTTTAATGCATTTGTTTAGTTCCTCCTTTTGTGCAGCTGCATACATACATCCCCATTTTGTGTGCAGCTGTGTGCAGCTGCATACATACATACATCCCCATTTTGTGTTGCACTCTCTATTTTGTGCTGCTTTGCCTTGGCTTGGGCTTTGCTTAGCATCTACAACCCCCCTTGCAGCAGCAAGCAGGCAGCAGAAGAGTAGCAGCAACCAGTAGCAGTAGGCATGACCATTTCAAAGGTTGGGTTCATATCCTCCATCAGTCCATTTTACCCATGTATCAGCCCACATCATTATGTACTGTCCTGCACTTTATTTGCCCATGAATTCCTTCACTGCATACATTTTCTTCTGCCCAGTGTATCTCAGCCAGCCTTGAATACCCCCACCTTGGTCCTAGTACCTCCCTTGGTCCAACTGCAGCAGTGTGTAATATGTTGGGTGCCTATGTGGTCTGCATTAGAAATATACTGTGGTCTATGAGTTGAGGGTTAAAGTTAAGGTAATACTCCATGGGTGACCCTATAATCTATAGTATACATATGTATTGGGTTGTTGTTCTTGAGCTAATGTATGGGTAGATATTTAGGACTAAGAGTTTTCAGACTACATAGATGTGAGAGTTATATTGCATAATATGTTATCTATATGTTATTGGATATATATAGGCTATTATGGTTACATGAGGATGTGAGTTATAGGTTAGAGGTTGAATTGGGGCTGAGTTAGCCTTGAAGTCATGGGTTGAGAGTTGAGAGGTTGGAGTATGGAGTTAGGAGTGAATGTGAGGGATAAGTTTATATGTAAGGTATGAATTATATATATATATGATGTTTTGAATACATGTGATTGGTAGTCCAAGTTATTATAGGATTTTGGTTTATAGCTTGTATATAGGCTCTTGTATATATAGTTTACCCAATTAGGATTGTTTCTAGGGTAACATATAAGGCTATGTTGGTTAGGCCTAATTAGACTTTAGTTGACTAGCCCAAGACCTAGAATGCCTTGGTATTGAACCTAATAGGCTATGTTTGACCAATAGTTGACTTTAGTCTAGATGAGGCTAACCTAGACTAGTTTGACCTTGTTTGACCAAACTAGACTAAGGTTGACCTAGTTTGACTGTTAGAGTTGACTAGAGTTGACCAAGTTTGACTTTGACCTAGATTGACCTAGAAATCATATAGATTGCATTGTATCCTTCATTTCTCTTGTATTTTGCATATCATGACCTGTATTGCTCTATTTAGGACTTTGTGGCTCAGATTCAGACACCTGATATTTATCCGTCTTAGAGCCTTGGTTTGGGATACCAAGTTGGGGTTAGAAATAGGATACTAGTTAGCTATTGGTATGTGTAGATATATATTAGATAGATAGTTGGATGGATAGGTGGATAGATGGATGGGGAGTAGAAGGTGAGCTGCTGCCCCCATTCCAGCAACAGCAGCAGCAAGAACAGCTGTTGTAGCAGCAGTTTACATCAGCAGTAGCACCCCCATGGCCCCCCACTTGTAGTGATTAGCACTAATGGGGGCAGGAGAGGTAATTATAGGAGTAATTAGATCTAGATCTAATTAGCACTTGGCTACAAGGCATATTCCAAGAATATTCTAGAGAATATTCCAAGTCTATTCTAAGGAATATAGCGACTCCTATCGTTTGAATTAACCACATCTTGGCTATTTGTTAAATAGATCGACCCTGAGCTCCCATGTTCAGTCGTGCCTTCAACATCATGTTCAAATGAAGGTGACAAGCAGATGACTATAAAAAAATATGTCGTATTGAGCTTCATAAAGAAATGCAAGATTACTACATAGGAGGAAAGGTTTGGTAGGATTACGTCAAAGCACACGGCTTAGAAAATTATGACATATTTGTCTTCCGACACCGTGGTAACATGGTTGTCACATTAAGGGCCTTTGAGGAGGTGGCATGTTGTGAACAAATATATCCTTAGTTCTCCTACGTAATGTTAAAGTAAATCCGTAGAAGAACTATAAGGATATATTTTTTCACAACATGTCACCTTGTCAAAGACCCTTAATGTACCAACCATGTTACTACGGTGTCGGAAGACAAATATGTCATAATTTTCTAAGCCGTGTGCTTTGACGTAATCCTACCAAACCTTTTCTCCTATGTAGTAATCTTGCATTTCTTTATGAAGCTCAATACGGCATATTTTTCTATAGTCAGCTGCTTGTCACCTTCATTTGAACATGATGTTGAAGGCACGACTGAACATGGGAGCTCATGGTCGATCTATTTAACAAATAGCCAAGATGTGGTTATTTCACAGAAGCCATGAATTATCGGGAAAGCTGATGTCGCGGTCTAGTCACAAAACGTCGCTGTTTTGTTTAACTCAGCGACATTTTGCGACTCCACATTAGGGACGTGATTATCAGTATGTGTCAGATCTTAGTATTCCTAAGTAAGAGTGGGTATATGTGAGTGAGTATCATTAGAGTGTTAGAGAGTTAGTTCAGTCCTAGTACCTAGAGTATATAGAGTATCTTAGAAATATAGGTATGATTGGTACAGTGTTTTGAGCCATTCTTTAGAAATTAAATTTACTTATGCCAAGCCTTTTGGGCCTATCAGAGTTATAGATTTTTTTCGGAAATCTAGTATAACGCTGATTGCCTCAAAAGGCTTGTATAAGTAAGAGTGTATAGAGTACCTTTTGGGCCTATAAGAGTTACTTCACTCAGTTTGTCAAGACAAGTAAACTTTTTAAATGTTGACGGTATATATACCGTCAACATTTGGTTTTGCCTTGTAGCTACAGGCAGTTGCCTGCATTTTGCCTTATAACTTGGCCTATGGCCTGTGCTTAAGCAGTGTGGACTTCCAGGTTAGGGTGTTAGTTCATGATTAGCATTATTTAGATATTAGTTTCAGTTAAAGGGTTAGTTAAGATTAGGATATTAGTTTATGTTAGAAGGAATATGAGAGTTAGTAGATGTTAAAGTAGGATATTAATTTATTAGTTAGGATAGATAGTTTGAGTTAGGATACTGCTCAAGCACAGGCCAAAGGGTCGATATTGGGTATTAATTTAAAAAGTTTTACTTGTCTTGACAAACTGAGTTAAGTAACTCTTGTAGACCCAAAGGGTCGATATTGGACAGTTGGTGTCGTGTACTCCTACAAGTACAATTATAC
Organism: Iris pallida; assembly: GCA_029216955.1. NCBI lineage: Eukaryota > Viridiplantae > Streptophyta > Magnoliopsida > Asparagales > Iridaceae > Iris > Iris pallida. The sequence goes on from JANAVB010042018.1 coordinate 15,454,116, forward strand.
CTCACCAATAATCTCAGTTTTCTCTAAACTGTCGCTCTCTACTGACCTCTATCTAAATTGCGCACCCATATCTAAACTGCCTTAATATTCATTCACTGACTGCAATGTGCATCTATCTATCTTACAGAATTATCCTCAATTGGATATGGATATGAATTACTACTTACGAAATAAACTGCCTTAATATTCATTCATTTTACTAGATTGTTGATCGAGTTGACCAATAGTTGACTTTGACCTTGATTGGCCTAGGAATCATATAGAATTGCATGTATACTTCTTTTATTTTATATTGACTTCCATGATATGACAGCTCCTCAAAAAAAAGAATCCTCTACTAGACATCGCACTCTCCTTTTCAGAACATCAACTAGTATTACTACCTTGATGTATATATAAAGTATGCATGTATAATAGTAGGTAATGATATGCAAAACTGAAAAGATAAATGCAATGCATGAATGAATGGATGAAAAGATAAATGCAATCCATCGGAAAAGCTTTGACACTTGCATATCATTCACTACCTTGATGTATCTATCTTACAGAATTATGGAGCTGAATTACTATCTGCGGAATCGTACTTGGATGTACAACCGTCATCCTGATGACATGTGCGGTGTGCGGGATGAATTCATAGAGGGTGTACACCAGTTCCTGCAGTTTGCCAAGGCGTTCCCTCAGTACATGGACGGTACCAAAATTAAGTGTCCGTGTGTGAGATGTCGTAACTTTAAATATCATCCAGAAGTGGATGTCACGTATCATTTGTACTCGAAGGGTTTCACGTCGAATTACTATCAGTGGAGCGAGCACGGAGAACTTGTGTCTTTAGCATCGGAGTACGAGCCTTATGTTGATGTCCACAACAACGCTCCTTACGACGATGGGTTGGTGAACATGGTTTTTGACGCGGCCGGGCCTAGTTTCGATCCGGATGATCATGATGCACCTGAGGAGGCACCGAACCCCGATGCTGCACAGTTCATGGAGTTGCTGGAGAATGCAAGGACTCCATTATATCCTGGTTGTGAGGATCATTCACCGTTGGAGGTGGTTACAAGATTGTTGAGCATCAAGTCCGATTTTAACATGTCGCAAGATTGCTACAACCGTATTATGGAGTTGCTTATAGAAATATTGCCTGAGGGTGCGAAGTTGCCTAAAGACTTTTACCGGTCTAAGAGGATGGTTAGATCGCTCTGGATGGGATATGAAAAAATCGATGCCTGTCGCAACGGGTGCATGTTGTACTACAAAGACGACAAGGATGAAGACGCCTGCAGATTTTGTGGTGTCGATCGCTACAAGGCCTGTGGTAGAGGAAAGTCTGTCGGTACCAGGAAGCCTACCTCTTCGATGCACTACTTGCCGTTGACGCCGCGTTTGCAGCGGTTGTTTATGGTGAAGGAAACTGCAGAAAACATGAGTTGGCATAAGCGGGAACATACCGAAGGAGTGTTGGATCACCCATCTGATGGAGAAGCATGGAAGCACTTTGATCGAGAGTATCCAGATTTTGCTTCTGATCCGCGTAATGTTAGATTGGGTCTCTGCTCTGACGGTTTTACCCCATTCGGACTTTCAGGATCCCAGTATTCGTGTTGGCCTGTGATCGTCACCCCGTATAATCTACCGCCTTGGATGTGCATGAAGACTCCATATATGTTCCTCACCGTTATTATCCCAGGTCCGAACAATCCGAAAAGGAACATTGATGTTTATTTACAACCATTGATTGATGAGTTGAATCAGCTGTGGGAAGTAGGTTCCAACACGTACGATGTATCTAGAAAACAAAATTTCCAGATGCGGGCAGCACTTATGTGGACCATCAACGACTTTCCGGCCTATGGAATGTTATCTGGATGGAGCACGCATGGTCGTCTTTCATGTCCGTGTTGCATGGACGACACTAAGGCTTTCCGTTTGAAACACGAAGGCAAACCGTGCTTCTTCGATTGTCATCGACGATTCCTGCCGAAGGATCATCCGTACCGGAGGAACAAGAATGCTTTTCGTGCTGGCGTTGTGGAGAAGGGTGATCCACCGACAAGGTGGTGCGGAGCCACGATATGGGAGGAGGTTAGAGATTTACCAAGTGCTATTGAGCAGCCTGCTACGGGCTACAAGTGTGACGGATTTGGTCGCACTCATAACTGGACGAAGAGGAGTATATTCTGGGATCTGCCATACTGGAGCACCAATCTGATTAGACATAACCTTGATGTCATGCATATTGAGAAGAATGTGTTTGACAACATAATTAATACTGTAATGGACGTAAAGGGGAAGACGAAAGACAATCCTAAGGCTAGATTGGACTTGAAAGAAATATGTAGACGTCCTGCATTGCATTTGATAGAGGACGGGAATGGAAAGTTGAAGCAGCCTAAGGCAATTTTCTCACTGGAGAAGGAGGATAAAGTGAGGCTTTGTAGGTGGATTCAAGGTCTGAAATTTCCAGATGGGTATGTTTCAAACTTGAGAAGATGCGTCGACCTCAAGGAGAACAAACTGACAGGTATGAAGAGCCATGATTGTCACGTATTCATGGAGCGGTTAATTCCGATTGCATTTCGGGAATTCTTACCGCAGGCAGTTTGGGATCCATTGACGGAGCTTAGCATATTCTTCAGGGACCTTTGTTCTAAGAAATTGCTCGTTGATCGTCTAGAAAAGCAAGAGAAGGACATTGCGGTAACACTGTGCAAGCTAGAGAGGGTGTTTCCTCCTGGATTCTTCGACTCTATGGAGCATTTGCCGATTCATCTTTCCTACGAGGCACGTGTTGGTGGACCCGTCGAATATCGATGGATGTACCCGTTCGAGCGACATTTGAATCACCTAAAAAGAAAGGTAAAAAATAAGGCTCGGGTCGAGGGTTCTATTTGTGAAGCCTATATTCTCGAGGAGATTACAAATTTCTGCTCCTCCTATTTCAAACCTCATGTTGCTACGAATAGAACGAGGGCTCCGAGAAACGACGACGGATATCAAGAATTTAATGATGGAATACTGAAAGTATTCAATGCGTCCGGAAAGCCTTCGGGAAAAATGAAGAAGAGATATTTGAATGACGAAGAGCTAAGGGCTGCTCAGTTGTATGTATTACTCAATTGCGACGAGGATGAAGTGGAGAAGCTAGAAGGGTAAGTAAGGAATGATGAGTTTACGTCATCTCAATGTAATAGTATAAGCTAATATTATTGTACTAATCGTTCTAATGCTTCGTTGTTTTCCAGCACATATAATGATGAGTTGAGGCTGGTTAGACCCTACCTAACAGACGAAGCATTAGAACAAGAAATGAGACGTCATTTTCCTTCTTGGTTGAGCGAATATGTAAGCAGTTCGGTAATATTTACTGGCCTCTTCTAATGCAACTGCGCAATAAATAACTTATTATCTCTTCTTTGATATTCAGGTCGATCGTCTAATTTCACCCGAGATTGAATTAATTAGAACTCTTGCCAAGGGACCAATTACTTTTGTTAAAACATGGCCAAGTTATTGTGTCAATGGCTTTCGGTTCAAGTCGACAAATGCTCCGATCAGAGACAGCTTCCTGGATCTTGATTCCACGAAGAACAGTTGTTTGTGTATCAAGTCTTCGAACTACAAAGACGTCGATCCAGGAAATGATTTCTTTGGCATCTTGCGAGAGATTGTGGAGTTGTCATATAATTATGGCAGAGAACCTGCAAATATCGTGTTGTTCAAGTGTGAATGGTTCGATCCGATTGAAAATCAAGGCTGGAAAATTGACAAGCATGGTCTTGTGGATATAAACTACAAGCGTAGATATCAAGGCTACGAACCGTTTGTCCTAGCAACTCAGGCTCAGCTCGTGTATTTTACAGCTTATCCGAGACGGGGAGCAACGAAGTCTGACTGGTGGGCAGTATGCAAGACTAAAGCTAGAGATACTTTTGATGTTGATGAAAAAGCTTACCAGGAGGACGAGCTACCTCCTGTAACCAATATTGTCGATGTGGACTCCACGGAAGTTACGCATTACACGACACATAATGTAGAAGATGTAGAATTATCCGAAGAGGAAGGCGAAGCCGACGAAGGTGAAGACGAAAGTGAAGATGAGGAGGAAGAGGAAGATGAGGTCGAGGAAGACGAACAAGATGATTATTCTGAAGATGATTGAGAGAGATATTATCTGGACTTAGATGTTTATTGTAGAATGTATCATCATATGTTACCTTGGTTATTATCTTTGTTGTACTGTCATATTTCTAGTCTCTATTATTTGTTGTACTGTCATATTTCTAGTCTCTATTATTTGTTGTACTGTCATATTTCTAGTCTCTATTATATCTTGTACTATCATATGCTGTTATCAGGTATGGCAGGTCGTCGCGGACATTTGCGAGGGCCACGAGGAGGTCGGGATCATCCGGTACTTCCTACAGGTACTGCTAGGGGACGGAGTTTGCCTTCGGTACCTCCTATTGGTACCGGCTCTGGATCCTCGTCGCCGATTACTCCTCCATATCGGACAGTAGCTGGGCCGGTTGGGACGACGTCACGTGGCATATCTCCTGGGACGAGTAGTTCCAGACCTGTTGAGAGGGCTCCCCCGTCTAGCGTTCCTGATGTTGATACGACGATGGAGACGGATGAGCAGATGGCCGAGGAGGATGCGCCGACGGCCGACCAGCATCATGAAGATGATGCGTGCGCACCTCCGGAGGAGGGGAGGACGGAGATCTGGGCCGACGGTACAAAGTAGGTATTTTGGTTTATTATTATTTTTCTTCTATTTTTATCATAAATTAACTTTTTTCATGAATATAATATGTATGTATAGATATCGTCCTTCAGGGGTACAGAGACGCCTAGGCGATATGCTGAGGCATAATTATGGTGGTCCCTGGATTAACTACTCTGATGCTCCAGACGAAAGGAAGAACTTCTGGTTTACGCGCTTCAAGGTTAAAATAGATTTGTTTTTAACATGAATCATTTAATTTATGCATATTATATATAACTAATAAATATTTGGTTTCGTACTGTTCTAGGATATGTTTTACTATCCGCCGCACCGGGCCGAGCAGATCGAGGGGATGTTTCCTTCCGTCGCTGCCAAGCTGATCCGCGACTCTATCAACGATCAGAAGGATCGTGATCGTGCCGGAAAGCCGATCCAAGGTTGGATCACCCCTGATCAATGGAATGCGATGAAGGCTCGATTCGAGGAGCCAAAGTACAAGGAGAAGTCGGAGAAGGCCAAGGCGGCTAGGCAACATGCCTCGAAGTGGTGCGGTGGGTCGATTCCGATGACGGAACATTTCCGTCGTCTGGTATGTCTTTCTCTTTTAGAAATATTATTTTAATGCAAATCCGATAAATTATTACTAAGATAATATATTTAATTACAGGTAAGGAAGGTCGGTAACGCCGACATGGTGACCGTCTTCCTGGCCACCCATCGGAAGGGCGGAGTCCTTATTGACGAGAGGGCCGAGCAGACCTATGTAAGTATTACAATACGTTATCTTAATTTAATACTTCGTGTCCATTTTAATATAACTTAGTAAATATGATGCAAATAAATATTCATGAAGTTAGTAAAAATAAGTACATTAATTATAAATTAGAAATCATAGAGTACTATCCATACTTTCTAGGCCGAGTATAAGAGGCTGCGGGAACGGGCGGCTGCTAGTGCACCTGATGCAGGAGAGGCCGGTACTTCCTCGCAGCCCACTCAAGCTCCGTCGGAGGACGAGCTGTGGATGACCGCCGCTGGTGGCCTCCGTAGGGGTACGTACTACGGTACGGGATCCTATGGCGCCCTAGTTGCGACCCAGTCCTCTAGGACATCTCCTGCTAGTGTGCATGGTCCACAGCCGTCCCAGGAGTCTGCCCGAGTCCACCAGATGATGGAGTCTCTCCGTGACGACCTGCTACGACGGATCGAGCAGCAGTCTCAGCATCCTACGGACGATCCTGCGCTGCTAGCACGATTGGATGCGCTCGACCGCGGCATTATAGACCTCAGGGAGACGACTGAGAGGACAGAGCGCGCCGTTGGAGGGTTAGAGCGCACGGTGACGGAGTTGCAGACAGGACAGGTGACCATGGCCGAGACGGTGAGAAAGGCGCAGGATTCGATGGTCCAGAGCACTGGTAGAATGTTATCTATCATGGATTCATACAACCAGCGACTTACAGCGTTGGAGCATGCTGGTACTCTGGGTGCGCCTTCATCGTCGTCGACTCCGCCGCCTCCACCGCCTTCTTCTTCGACACCGACTCCACCGACGTCACAGCCTGGCGCTCCATCTGTATCGATTTCACTTGCGGAGTATGAGGAGTTTTTACGCCTTCGTCGCGGCGGTGCCCCTCCTGCACCAGATCACTAGTAGTCCTAGTTAGGACTTTTATTTGTGTTTGTATCATCTTATGTTTGTGACTTATGATTGGATGTTTGTATTGGATGTTAGTTGTGTATTGGATGTTTGTGACTTATGATTGGATATTTGTGACTTATGATTGGATGTTTGTATTGGATGTTTGTATTGGAATTGTGAGTGGGGGTTTCAATGCGCTGTGATTTGGAATTGTGAGTGGGGATTTGAATGTGTACCTATATGTGTTTTATAGAATTGTGAGTGGTAATATAGAATCTGTGTTTTATTTTTTTTTATTTTTTTTACAACTTTAGCGACGTTTAGCGACGCTTACTGACGTTTAGCGACTTCGTTTTCCGACGTTTACCGACGACAAGCTGCAAATAATATATGTTTGCGACGTTTTACCGACATTTACCGACGACTAACTGCAAAAAAGTACAGCTCTCCGACGTATTTGCCGACGTTTACCGACACTAGCTGCAAAAATGTACAGGACCATTACCGACGTCTAGCGACAAAACTCACGTCGCTATATTACCGACGAAACGACGCTAGACGTCGGTAACTATTCCAGGTTTTACCGACGTGTGGCGACTACATATACGTCGCTAATATACCGACGGAACGACGATAAACGTCGATAACTCACCGACGTACTCGTACGTCGCTGAATGTCGGTAATTGCGACGTTCAGCGACGTTTTCGTGATCACCGACTAAGGAAACGGCGACAAAAGCTAAACGTCGGTAAATACGTCGGTGATACAGATTAGCGACGGAATTTCCTATTTTTCCGACGTTTTTGGGCGTCGCTAAAACCACTTATTTTGGTAGTGTAAATACACCGACGGATTACCGACGGAAAAGGAACGTCGATAGCTATAACGTCGCTATAAAAAATCCGTCGGTAAACCATCGCCATAGCGACGGATTACCGACGTAATTGCGGACAAAAAATAGCGACGGATTAGCAACGAATATAAACCATCGGCAACCTCGGCGATGCCTTAGCGACGGATTACCAACATAGTTTTGTGAGCAAAAAAATAAAATTTTCAGAAGTTTAGCGATGGAAAAAACTGCATGTATTTGTAGGGACACAACTTTGCTCGTGCAGTTGATTTTCTTTTGCCCCAAATGGACTTGTACCGGTCCTCGTGACAGAAAATGTATGTCTTTATTGTTGTTCTCCTTGTAGTATAACATGCAGCCGTTTCGGCAACAATCTATCTTTTTATAGCCTAATCCGAATTTTTGTATCATCATCTTTGACTTGTAAAAGTTTTCTGGCAAGTCATTCGCTCCTTTTGGCTACTGGCGTATCTCAGAAATTCCTAGACGTCCGCCTTGAAATCATCCGTCAAACTAATCTTGCTCCCATGTCGTCGATTGTACATCCACGAACGGTCAACTAAGTATCGACTCATTGTTCAAACCAATTCTGTACCACGTACCATATATTGTGTAAATACAAGTATAAAAAAAACATAAATAATAAGAATATTCTAATTAAGTGCCTAATTGTAATAACCAACGTTAACTGTATCGGTATCATAATCGGACGTATCGACTTGGTATCGGCCTATCCGGATTGGTATCGGCCTTATCGAATTAGTATCGGCATATCTGATAGGTATCGGTCGTATCAGATTGGTATTGGCCTTATCGAATTGGTATTGATCGGCCTATCCGATAGGTATCGGTCGTATCCAATTGGTATTGGCCTTATCGAATTGGTATCGTCCTATCTGATAGGTATCGATCGTATAGGATTGGTATTGGCCTTATCGAATCGGTATCGGTTATATCCGATAGGTATCGGCCGTATCGGATTAGTATCGGCGTATCAGTTTGGTATTGGCCGTATCGAATTGGTATTGGCCTTATTGAATTGGTATCGAACGGCCTATCCGATAGGTATCGACCGTATCATATTGGTATTCGCCTTATCAAATTGGTATCGATCGGCCTATCCCATAGGTATCGGCCATTTCTGATAGTATCGGCCGTATCGGATTGATATTGGCCTTATCGAATTAGTATCGTCATATCCAATAGGTATTGCCCGTATATGATTGGTATTGGCCATATCGAATCGGTATCGGCCGTATCTGATAGGTATCGGCCATATCGGATTAGTATCGGTCGTATCGGATTAGTATCGGCCTATCGGTTTGGTATCGGCCGTATCGGATTGGTATTGGCCTTATCGAATTGGTATCGTCCTATCCGATAGGTATCGGCCGTATAGGATTGGTATTGGCCTTATCGAATCGGTATCGGCCATATCTGATAGGTATCGGCCGTATCGGATTAGTATCGACCGTATCGGATTAGTATCGGCCGTATCGGATTGGTATCGGCCGTATCGGATTGGTATTGGCCTTATCGAATTTGTATCGTCCTATCCGATAGGTAACGGCCGTATCAGATCGGTATCGGTCGTATCTGATAGGTATCGGCCGTATGGGATTAGTACCGGCCGTATCATATCGGGATCGACCGTATCCTTATATTATAGTATTGACAACCCTATAACACCATCCTAGAGTTAAATAATATTTTGAATAATATTCGAATATCATAATCCAATATTAACGGATTCGATATCTTAATGTCCGAAAATATTCGGATATCCGATTCCAATTTCACAAATTTCGAATAATTTACGAAAACCCAAAACCCTACCTAGTGCCATGAATCCAAAACCCTAGCTACTCCATTGTGTCCGTGTCCGTGTCCGTGTCCAAAACCCTAGCTATAATATTTACACAATTAAATTACAATGTCATAATTTTTGTGTCCAAGTATATGTTACAAATAATCTTAAAATTATGACATATAACTATAACACATAATATAAATATGAAAAAAGTACCAAAAAAAAAATTACCCGAGGAGGGGGGGGGGGGAGGGGGGGCGAGGAGGAGGAATGCGTTGGTCGTCGGAGAAGGAGGAGGTCGGGGGAGGAGGAGGTCGGAGGAGGAGGAGGAGGGGATCAGAGGGGGTGGGGATCGGAGGGGAGGAGGTCGGAGGAGGAGGTCGCCGAGGAGGAGGAGGGGATCGGAGGGGGAGGTCGCCGACGAGGAGGAGGTCGGAGGAGTCGTCTTGGAAGAAAGTTGGGGGAAAAAATTTTGGATAAAATTTTGAGAATGGGAAAGAAATGCTGCTGTTTAACTTTTACAGCACGTCAGCGACGAAATTTTTCGTCGCTAAGTTGTCGCTAATAAATTTGCGACAACTACCGACGGAATTAGCGACGTTTAGTTATACTGTATTTTACATAATAAATCAGTAGCTAGTTAGTCGGTAATCCATTGCTAAATAGCGATATTATCACTTTCGTTGGTAAAATCAGTCGGTATTTAACAATATTTTTGTAGTCCTCCATATGTTGATAGTAAGCATATCAACTTACCCACAAACTATGTATCGCGGCCTCGTCTTCGGAAGTAAGTTGTGATCCTTTCCTGTAGGAAAATTTGAAATTCTGTAGGCCCTCGACTCCAAAACTACAGCAAGTTGTGGTCGTTGCTTGTCTCTGAATATAGAGCAGCTAGTGGAGGCAAAAAGCCAGCAAGTTGACGAAATATAGAGTACAAGATGAACTTGCCATCTACTTCAGCAGATGTGAAATGATTGAGAAATCAGGAAATATGCATAAATTGTTGCGTAGAGAAGGGGCGAAAACAGCAAGAGCACCTAAGAAGAAGCATTTAGAAGGCCAACATCATTGATAAAAAAAAAAATCTACAAGATTTAGCTAAAGACGTTTTGGACTATTAAAATTATCGGAAACATGAATAAAATGAAGAAAGAACAGTAGTCAAGCTAAAATATGAAAAGAAATAACAAACAAATATAATCTAACAGCAACAATACTGTGGCAAACATCATGCATTAAGACCTGGAAAGTACACCCTCCAGGAGTCGTTGCCGTGTCAATGTTGCATCATGTTGGAATATATCATATATTGTACATGATATTGACACTCCCGAAACCTGGAGTCTAAGCAATCTCAATTGGATATGATATTGACACTCCAAAATACATTAGGGTTCGTGAATACTGCAAGTAATTCAAATTGATTTGCAAGTCGAACGCAAAATTCCATAGAAGGATTTGCAGGGAGATCACACAAAAATCCACAACAGCTCCATACAATCGACTCAGGAGTTTGATTAAATTTACAAGGTCTCACCATCCGGTCAGCGAGATTTTTTTTGACACCATTTTTCGAACACGCAATCAAAGCAGCATAACAAAGTCTTTTTTTTCCTTCTAAAAATAGATATAATAAGCGCAACAGCTATTCCTCCCAGCCTCCGGGAGCAGAACTTGCTTTGTTTTCAGGTTTGAAAACATCACTAGCCCTCACTGACCAGCCTCTGGATTAATGTGCTCTGTCTCTGAGAACCTCAATATCCAGTTCAGTAGGGTCAGTCGCCTGAATTTCATAGTGAACTCCATCTAATTCCCGTCTGAATCGATCCTTAGAGGTTGCATACAGCATCTTGGGTCGGATACGAGATATTGATGGAGACCTGCTCCAAGATAGAATAATTTTGAGATACAACAATATAATAACTTATACTAGAAACTCATGTCAGAGTAATTCCCTGAAGGATTAAACCACTAGGGACTAGCATATAAGCAGCATACACCATAACAACAACAAAAATGTATCAGTTGCTAATGACAAGGACAGATAAAGTGTGTGTATATATATATATATATATATATATATATATATATATATGTCCGGATCCTTAGCCCCGCCCGTGGAGCCCGACGGGAGCGCCATCGCCCTCGACCGTTGGAATGGGGGGGGGGGGGGGGGGGGGGTTGGCAGCTTTTGCGGGGCTTTTGATCCACACCCATATATATATATATATATATATATATATTGCTTTTCATTTATATAATTTAATAATATTTTTATTAGTTTCAAAGGTTTTCATTGACATATACATGTGTCATTCGTAGCCATTTGATATACCTCGTATCTTTTAATTGTTACCCTGTTTTTCTTTTACGTTTTGATGGAAAACACCACTTTGTTTTATATATATACTAGTGCATAATCTGTGCCATAATGACACGGACACGAACCTGGCCTTCTCGACGTAGGCGTGCAGGCACCGGGCTAGCGCCAGGGAGTGCCGGACGGAGACGCGGCCTTCGAACCCGGCCTTCTCGACGTAGGCGTGCAGGCACCGGGCCAGCGCCAGGGACCCGAGTCCGGCGGAGGCGGACACGACAAAGACCACGGTGGCGGCGTTCGGGGCGGCGTGGGGCCTCATGGAGGCGAAGACGCGCAGGGCCGTCGCGGGGCGTCCGGGGGCGGCGAGGTCCGAGACGGCGGCGGTCCAGGAGACGACGTCCCTGTGCGGCATTCCGTCGAACACCCGCAGGATGTGGTCGGCGGAGCCACGTCGGGAGTAGGCGGTGAGCAGGACGGTCTGCACGAAGAGGTCGGACCGGAATCCGAGGAGGAGGGCGTGTGAGCGGAGCGACCTGGTGGCGGCGGCAGCGGTGGTGGTGTTGAGCAAGGAAGAGAAGGTGTGGGAGTCGGGAGGGGCGTGGCGGCGGAGCATTTGGGAGTAGATGGAGAGTGGGTCGGCGGAGATGACAATGGCGGTGTTGAAGGAGAAGGGGTTGGAGTTGGTCATGGCGGAGAAGAGGGAAGCTGCGAAGGAATGATCGGCATCGACGGCGCGGTAGAGGAGGCTGCTTGCGACGAAGGGTTTGCGTGGGCGAGGATGGAGCGGAGGCGGCGGAGGGAGGGGCGGTGCAAGAGCTGGAGGCGGGGGTGCCGTTGGAACAACCGGTTGCTCCGCACCCAATATGGGACCTCCTTCTCTCTTATAGAGAGGGACAATTTAGTCCTTTCATCATCGTTGAACCAAAGCACATGGGTCGGACCAAAAATCTACTGTGCTTTATATTATAGATAAACTATGCACATGTCAACGGACATGATAACAATGATACTGGATACATAAAAATTAGGGCTAATTAGCGTTTAGATCCTGGATTTTTTATCAGTTTAGAGTTTAAGCCCCTCACATGTCCAACTGGAGAGTTTAGATCTTGAGGTTATATTTTTTTGTTTTCTTTTTCCCTCCCTAACCTACATATGAAAATTTTATTAAAAAACATGAAGGGTATAATAGGAAAAAAGAAACAAAATAAAAATAAAAATCCAGGATCTAAACTCTCCAACTGGACATGTCAGGACTTAAACTCTAAACTGGTATAAAACCCAGGGTATAAACACTAATTAGCGCTAAAAATTAATAAGACCAAGTACCTAATGATATATAATGCTCTAAGAATAGGAAGCTGTAAACCCCCTTCCTGGTATTTTCAATCTTGTAATTTTCCGAAATCCATAAGTATTTCCCCCTAACTCATTAATTGCTTGCTAATTAATCGTAATTACCTAACATTTTCCCATTCTCTTAAACTCCTGGTGGTTAATTCCTATATATCAACCTACGCTAACATATAATCCCTTATCCATAACTAACCCCTAATTCCCCTTTATTAATTCATAATTTCCTAGTTAATATCCTACTAAGTCTTGCTAATATTCCCTAACCTTGTTCCTAACATACACATCCACCTATCCTAACCCAAAAACCAAACGCCTAATCACCTCCACAAAACACACTACACCCTAATCCTAGACCAAACTACCAGACTACTTCTTTGTCTCTCCTACTTCCTTATATGCTACATGCAAACCTTACACATCCTTCCCCTGCCCACTTCCCCTGCCTTCTTCGTGCAAGACCCTGCACCAACAACCCTGCTGCAGCCGACCAAGCCCACACCCCCACTACTCCCTGCCAAACACCCTCTGCACCCAAGCCCATACTCTTCTCCTTATCCTTTTCCCATACTTCTTCTCCTCTCCTCATTCTTCCTCTTCTTATATTGCTTCTTCATATCCTTCTCCCTCTTCATTATCTTCTTCTTATACCTCCCCCAACTGCGCTCCACCTGCTCACCCCTACCCAACCACCCTCCGGCATCCCCCACTCAGTCACCCACCTCCACGCCACCTTCCTCCGCATGTTGGACCACCTGCCTAACCCCAACAAGTTCAGCTCGAGCCGGCCACAACCCCGACCCGGAGCAACTCAAGCCTGCAGCCACTCGCCAACCTAGTACCATGCGTCCTTTCCTGGATGACCTGACCACCACCTGGGTAGCCTCCAGCTTCCCCCGGCGTGCCTCTGACTACCGAGGCGTCCCCGTCCCCAACCGAGTTGCATCAACCGACTGCACTCGATGCAGTCGAGTACAACGACCTCCCTGTCCCCGAGCACCGCCGACAACCCCATATAGCTCGTCGGACAGTCCCGCTGCACCCTAACGTGCAGCCATTGTCCCCGATGTGGCAAAAATTCTTGTTTTACAATTTTGTTACGGAACCCGTCGCTTACGAGCGTAATGACTAAAATCTATTCAATTTGGACAGTTTTGGATCATCGACTTTGCGCAGATTCTGTGCAATCTAACTGTTGGATTGTTGATCCGTCTCTTCCGTTTCATTGTTGGTATATACTCCTTCACCCATGTCAATTTTCAGCAGTTAATTTTGTCGTTTGATCGAATAAAATCGATTGCCAAGTTGAGTGTTTAAACATTATTTTCTATTCCGCTTTTGCAGCAACTTTGCAGGATTGTAACTTCGCCATCGTGACTCCGATTGACGAGCCACTTTCATCCCCTCACAGTTGGTATATCCCTCTTTATGCATGTAAAATTTTGTAGCATTATTCAATTATTTGATATATCAAATCTGCACCCAAAATTGGGAGTTCGCGACGTGAAAATTGTGTTTAAATCCTCTGAACGGACTTCGTTCCGTTAATTCATTCTTCAGATTCTGAATCTAACCTCACCATTGGACTTGTGACGTCGTTTTAGCCTATATATATATATATATATATATATATATATATATATATATATATAACATGTTAAATGTTGACACTTACTAATTTGGCTCCATTTTTGGTACCCTGTGGGCTCGCGTTGGGCCACGTTCGGCTCTTAAATGACGATTTTTGGCCTTTGTCTGAACTAGACATTTTTATATAAATTTTGTACCTTTGGCATCATCCATGATTCATGGTGACCTCCGTTTATGCATTTGAAGACAGTTGTGTGGTTTCTTCTTGGGTTATTTTCGTATCCGACACGTTCGTGTCCGATACGTAGACGCTTCACCAACAACGATAAGACAAGTACATTACACTTTTGTTTACCATTATATTGTAGATATTATAATACTTGTTCAGTTCATAGATTCTCTGACATGTTGTGACAACATACTTGTACACGAGTGATGATAAGTTATTTGGATTCAGAGTAGTGTCATATTTCAGTTCGTGGTCACAACCCGTTTACTTGAAGGATAGTCGAACGAGAGAATACTTTAGTAAGCGAATGGACAAGCCAGAACTATCTGATGGCATACTCAAGAAAATAGTAATAGTACACCACACATACGATTTGTGAGATATTACCCTCAGTCGTCCATATGCCGAAAGTAGTATTCTATTCACATAGAGTTATTATTTATCATAGTTACTTGTATTCTTTCACATGATATTAGTCTCATGTTCTTATTATTTAGCTATGCCATGATTATTAGTCATACTTGCACAGTTACCGCATGTATTTACAGTTCTCCGCTATTATAGTCTTATACTATTTGGTGTAACTTTAAGCTGTAATTGTACATTGCTCAATCCTGAATGGATAACGTAAATATTTAGGCGTAGATGATCTATATCCTTCCTTCTATGGACCTTCCAAGGATGAGACTGAGATTCCTGTTGCGGACAGGATTAGATGGCGAGGATGTTCAAAGTGATGCTTAGTCCAGGCAACAGATATCTTAGTTGCTATTAGCCTTGGGGCTTAGAACTCTCTAGAGTACATTTTGACAAAGTTTGTTACCGAGATACACTTATGGTTTGTACCTATTACTGGATCTGGATGGTTTGACTTTTCCTATGTTGAGATGTTGATTTGGATGTTTTAGTTAGACTATTTTCTGCTTTTAGTATCTGCCTGTAGTAGATATATATGTGGATTGAGTTAGATAGCATTTTGTGATATTATACATGCCTGAATGTTGTTTTTGGAGAATTGACGCATATTGAGATATAGACAATGTACTACTGCCGATGTAGGTTGGACATACCAACCTACTCGTACCTGATTATTTGGAAACAAGTCGTGATAGAAGCACACTCCATTTTGATATCATGTCCATTCCAAACAGAGAGAATCTGAAAGTATACACATGCAAATATCAGTTCGGATTTGCATTGCAATTAGAGCTGTCATGTGGGTCAGGCTGGCTCGACCCGAATTTGGATGGACTGGGCCTTTCAGGCACATGCACTATAACGGGCCGGGCCGGGCCCTAAGGGTGGAAATATGAGCCCAACCCGGCACGTAGCCCACACTATGGTAGGTTTCGGATCGTGTCGGGCCGGGCTTGGGCCAGCTCTAATCCTAGTGTGCTCGGTATATTTTTCTATATTGATATAATTATTGTTGGTTGCAAGAAGTTTTTTTTTTTTTTTTTCCTTTCTGATATAAATTGATCAAAACATTTTGTTGCTTCAGACTAAAGTACATATTTTGCAAGGTTGCATTTTTAATTGTAAATAATATGACAAATTGGATCCTCTTTGAATTGTTGAATCATGGATTTGTTTTGCATCCATTAACACCTTCTTTTGACCAATTTGCAGTATAAGCTAAAATATCAGGAAAGGATTACTAGAAGTGTTTTATGGAGTTTATAAGAAAGATCCGGATAAGGTTTGTTTCCTTTTACTTCCTAGCCCATTGTTATACATAGACCTGTTAATGGATAGTCGAAAATTTGAATCTGATTCTATTCCGTATCCGAATTTTCAGATATTATTCGAAATTTCGGATAACGGATTCGGATATCCTAATATGTTTCGGATATTTTCTTTATTCGGATAAAAATTCGGATATTAAGGTATTCGAATCCGTTAATATCCGATCCGACTTTAAATTGCAAATTTTGGATATCCGATTCGAATATCGAATTCAGATATCCGAAATTTTACATATATTATAGTATAATGTATATGTAATATATATTAATTACTAGAGAAAATTAATGATTTTATTCTCAACTGAGTTTTACATAATTCAATTCATTTATTACTTTATCCCTCTATATTTTAATGTATATATATAATAGTAATATATAGTGATTATAATTTACAACAAAAGATGAAAAAGCGCAAATATGTAGAGCAATATATATATGGCCGGCTCAAATTGAGCATTCTTGAAATTTTTAACAAAAGATGAGAAGGTTCAAATAGAGCAATATGTAGAGCCAGGTCACTTGAGCATTCTTGGAATTTTCAAGAGAAGACGAAAGGGCTCAAATAGAACAATTGAATTTGATTTTCGGATAATAACTAAATTTAATATTTCGGATTTTGGATATTCGAATAATAGCATTCGATATTTTTTAGCTGATCGGATCGAATATTATCCGATATCCGCTAAACTAGACGGATACGAATTCGAAGTGTCAAAAGAGACATCCGTTTGAATATCGGATCGAATACGGATATTACAAAAAAATCGGATACGGATACGGATATTGCCCTATCCGTACCGATAAGCATCCATTGGCACCCCTAGTTATATATGGTTTATGTAGTTAACTATTTTCTATATAGTTCTACTGCTTCTACTGCAAGACAATGAGAAATAAAAATATATATTATTTGACCGATCAACTTTGTATGTCACTTACTGAATGTTTAGTAGTAGGTTGCTAAGTTATTGACCTGGTTCCTTTATTAGCTCCCATCCACTGGACGTAGAAGCTTTACTTTTATCAAAAAAAAATTGGAAATTACTAGTAACATTTGAAAATCTGATTCAGGCCGGACCACTCTTATGGGCTGAGATATGAGGCCAGGCATGCCCCGATCTACTGGGCCGGACCAGTCCGGGCCCAAGATTAATCGGGCCGGACCGGCACATGGGCAATTTTTTCGGACCGGTCTCGTGTCGGACTTGGCCGGCACAATTGACCGGTCTAATTGCAATATTAATACGGTGTAACTTCCGCATTATCATGCCGTAGGCGTGCATGGTTCAACATTATCATATTTCAATAAGAACTGTTTCTGTCACTTTAATTGAGAGACAAGGGAAGGAGCAAAACTGTCATTTTTCACAAAAAATCTGTCTGCAATATATAAGAAATCTAGGATAGTCCATTAACATGGATGCACATATAAGGTTCCACTTGAATCAGATTTAAAGCAAATCTAAAGTTCAACCAGCCTTTCCATAAATCCAAATCATGTTTTACGCAAATTCGTAAATCGCAAATCCCAATTTGCAAGTGTTTGCAGTCTGCTAGATGAGAATTCGTTCTCCCATTTGAATAGCAAAAGTACGTCTCCTTGCATCTCAATTCATCTTCTTTTTGATGATTCATCCTTCAGCAACTTTCCCTATGATGTCACTACCGACCAAGAAACCTTGATATCAAATTCACTTTTCAACAATCTCAAACGATTTCACTTCATTTTATCCTCAACTGAAGCTATCAATAACCTTCCGCAGTGCACTTATATATTGCCTCTCATCCATCAAGACACTTTCATTTCTGCTACACTTGTGTTCTGGACATCATTTCTCGATTTTTCACACCCTTCTAAACCATAATAGAGCGTTTCTCCCTTTCATGGGTAATCTATGATAACAAATCCTCAAGAAGCATATTTCACCATCAACATCCACTGTAATCTCATTATGAAGAACAGATGCTAAGCATCTAAATAGTTATGTATATCCTAGCCATCAATGTGAACCGTCGGGTCCCATTTGCAGAAGGATTTATCCAGACATACATGACTTCTACCAGCAGGTATGAAGATGTATCTCTCTAAGGGGGCATTTGGTACGCACTATAGTATATAGCCGGAAATTCTATATTCCCAGGAGTCAAATTTCCGGTAGTTAAATTTCCTGGAAAATTATATTACCATGTTTGGTGACTATATAAATATTCCCGAGAAAAAAAAATGAAAAAGGATTAAAAAGGATGAAAAAACTGAGGAAAAAAAAAAACAAAAAACAAAAAACACAAAAATAATTGGATAAAATGAAAAAAAAAATCATTCTAAAAAAATGAAAAAATTGAAAAAAAAGGGAACAAAAAAGGCAAAAAAACTTTTTTAAAAAAATGAAAAGGGATAAAAATGTTAAAAAAAGAAAACAATTACAAAAAGTATAGAAAAAAAAAACAAAAACAAAAATTGCCCGAGAAAAAAATATACCCACCAATTCTTAAAGGATAAGATTCACATGTTTTGTTGCTAAATTGTTTACCCGGTATTTGCAATTTCCGAAAATAAATTTTTATAATAAACCAAATATGGGAATAGGTTTCCCACCCAAAATTTGTCTTGAAATAAAAAAAAATTCCGTATACCAAACATCCCTAAGATGACTTTTAATAATAACAGTTAACCCAAACTTTTAGTCTAGTAAAATGATTGTTGTAGACTTTCTTAAAACTCTTGTAGCTAGGGTTCAACATATCTCGGTCCAAACCGAAAACCAACCCGAGCAGATCTAAACAATTTCCCAAACAAACTTCGGTTTTCTGTTATGGTTATGGAAAATTTCGGTTATTCGGTCCGGGTTTCAGTTTCGGGCTTTGAAAACCAACTCGAACGAAAACCAAATTACAAATATTTATCTACCTTCATCCCCAAATATATATATATATATATATATATATATATATATTAAAAACCAAAGCCCATGTCCCAAAGACACCCAGCCGACCCCCGTGGGGGCCGTGGAATAAATCCACCCAGGCGCCCCCGTTCGGGCTCGATCCCACGACCTCCCCCCGACGTGCCAATGGACTTAGCCACTAGGCTACAAGCCCATAGGCATATATATATATATATATATATATATATATATATATTCCTGAAATGCACGTAGGAGCGGGGAGACCGAGGCGCGACCAGCGGCGGCTGGGCCGGGTGTAGGCGGCGCGTGCGCGCGCGGTGGCGGCACGGGCGGTGGGAGCGGGATGACTGGGAAGGGTGGTGGCGTTGGCGGAGGCGGCGTTGGCGGCAGACCGTCCAGAGCCGACGCGGACGACGGCGATGGCGGTGGCGGCTCAGGCGGCGGTCGTTTGGCTGGGAGCAGGCAAGCCAGAGTTGGCGGTACTGCCGTGGGAGGCTCGACGGCGGGTGGAGCGGTGGCTCTCCCGCGCGATAACACCCCGGGGGGTTCGACGGCAACGACGGACATTGGACCCGATCGATGGGTCCCAGATCTGCCGGGATCGCCGGCTTTCCAATCTGGATCCAGACCTGGATCTCAGGGTAGACAGATGAAGAACGACGGATGGACGACGGTTACGAGGCGTCGCGGTGGTAGAAGTGTGGACAAAGATGGCGGTTCGCATCAAGATATGAGTAGAGGACAGATGCTACCAAAGGCACATTTTACCACCGACAGGAGGGCGGGAGCAGGTTCGGGGACGAGGAAGACATCTCATGGCCTAGGTAGCCCCCAAGCCCGGGAAATAATGCTAGTGGTAGGACGTCGGGGTGGCGACCTAAGGCGACGACGGCGGAGAAAGGGAAATGGAGTGCTTCTGACATGGAGGGCCTTGGACTAGGGTCTCCTCCCCCTAGTGGCACCCCATGGCCTCCGGGGACGTCTATCCGCCCTGTGGGAAAGTCATGGGCAGACATTTGCAAGCCAGTAGGACCCAAATGCCCTTCGTCAATGGCGTATGTGCAGCTAAAGAAGGTAGGGAGTAGCTTTCGAGCCTCTTTCCCTGTGGATGAGATTGCGAAGTTGACAGCTTTCTGGAAAAACACGTTGGCCTTATATGTGCTGGAGAACAAGCCCTTCTATGGACAGATCCGGACATATGTGGTACGTGTTTGGCAGCCAAAAGGAAGCATGGAGGTGTTTGCGAGGGAGAATGGCTTCTACTATGTGAAGTTTGGACTTGCGGAACACGTCGTCAGGATTACCCAAGGAGGGCCTAGGATGTTTGATGGAAGACTGATTATTCTGAAAGAGTGGACTCCTGAGTTGCGATGTGAGAAAGATGTTCTCAATGCTATCCCTGTTTGGATCCGCTTCCCGGAGTTCCCAGTTAGATATTGGAGCATCCCCCTGCTCATGAGGCATGCAAGCTTGGTAGGCAAACCGATTAAGGCTGACGATGCTACAGCCGTTCGGTCGAGGCTGATGTATGCTCGGATGTTCATGGATATCAGGGACGGTGGAGAGCTCCCGCGTCTGCTGGAGCAGGAGGTTCCGTCTGGAGAGGTTCTTACTCAGAAAGTTGAGTATGAATGGGTACCACCTAACTGTTCCCACTGCGCTTGTTTCGGGCACCTCTCCAGTACATGTCCAAATGGAGGACAGAAGACTGTGATCCCCCTGGAGTCAGTTGTGGACCCTAGAACATCTCGGGTGGCAGAGACTACTAGAATGGAAGAGAGGGTAGAGGATGGCCTGCAGCAGGAGGACCAACAGATGGAGGATGCCAATGGACTGGGTCTGACTATTTCTTCGCAGCCGGAGCATACCAGTGGGGTTATGGTTACTTTTACCGTCCACAGGAGTATGGTCACCAGAGGCATGACGGCGTCGGGACGAGAGCATCGGGAAGAAGGTGGTGTGTCCGAGGAGAGAGTCTATAGCAGGAAGAGACATGCTGGCCCACTACGCTACGGGCACCCACGGGAGGAAGGCTGTATGTCTGGCTACAGCGAGTCGCTTTGTGTGGACAACCCAGCTTGGGCCCTGATGCTTACCCAAACAGCGAATCAGCATGCTACTACTCCTGGCTTGGAGGAGGACATGACGGCAACGGACGTGGTACCATCTCCGGGTACGGGTCCAGAAAGGTTTCAGGGGACCCACCCTCTTAATAATTAATGACGGTAATCGCCTGGAATGTCAGAGGTGCATGCTCTTTAGGGAGATGGAGAGAGATTTGTGAGGTCTTACGCAGAGAAAAGTATGACATCTTTGTGCTGCTGGAGACTAAGATTAAAGGAGAGAAGACGCTAGCCCGACGGAATTCCCATTGGGTCCAACTCCACAACCTGGCGATATGCGACATGGCTAGGATTTGGGTCAGATGGAATAGCAATAACTGGGATGGTGATCTGACCCTGATGTCGGAGCAGCTTATTGCGATCTTTCACAAACAGGGGGGATTCCGATTTATGCTTGGAGCGGTATATAGTCACAACGACAGATGGCGCAGGGAGGGCCTACGGAGGGATATCGCCCAGGTGGGCCTTTTGGCGGACAGTCTGCACCTCCCCTTGCTTCTTTTGGATGATTTCAATGCTCTACTCCACAGGCACGAGAAGGTGGGAGGCCGTCCTGTTCCCGATCAGATCCTATATGACTTCCAACGGTGTCTCCTGAAGTCTGGTCTGAGGGAGCTGGAGAGAGTAGGACACATCTGGACCTGACACAATAAAGTTATTCACCACAGAGTTGCATGCCAGCTTGACAGGGGCCTGGGTAATAGTGAATGGTTCTGTTACTTC
Source organism: Iris pallida (assembly GCA_029216955.1). Lineage (NCBI taxonomy): Eukaryota > Viridiplantae > Streptophyta > Magnoliopsida > Asparagales > Iridaceae > Iris > Iris pallida. Next base: position 15,476,143 of record JANAVB010042018.1, read on the forward strand.
CCAAATTCAGTGGCAGAGGGCCTTGCTGCTGGGAGTAGTGATCACTCCCCAATCAGGGTTAGCTTCACTGAACGACCCACTTGGAAATCGCGCCCTTTCCGCTATAACAACAGCTAGTACTTGTCCAAGAGTTATATGGAGGCAGTGGACGAGAGGCTTCACTATCAGCAGGAGGGAACGGCTCAGTTCCGCATGGTACACATTCTCAAGCGTACTAAGAGAGCTATCCGAAGCTGGGTGAAGAATATGCCTCGACCATCTCTAGAGGACAAGGAGGCTGAACTCAGGGCTATTCAGGACTCCGTGCAATCTGATATTCTGGATAGGCTCTTAGCGGCACGAAAAAAGGAATTGATAGAAGAAGTCAACATTCTCCGACTCCAGAAGAAAATTAATGCGACACAGCGCGCTAAAGGGGGACCATTGTTCCAAGTTCTTCTACGATGTGATTCGCATCAGACAACACAGAAATAGTGTCTCTCGTCTACTTAATGGAGAGGGCAAGCTGGTTGGCGACCCAACTGCGATCCAGGAGGAGGCTGTCAGGTACTTTTCAGAGTTATATTTTCAAACTGACTATTTGTCTGTTTTTTCGGATATTATCACAAAGAAGCTGGTAACGTCATATGGCAACAGCCAGTTACTTGCGCCGGTCAGGCTGGAGGTGGAGGCCATTGTCATGAAGGCGGACCCTAACAAGGCCGCAGGGCCGGATGGGTTTAGCAGTGGGTTCTACAAGCGCCACTGGGATTCCCTAAAGATGCCAATTCTTGAAGCAGTACAGAAATTCTTCACAGAGAAAAAATTGCTGAAGGATCTCAAATACACGTTCTTGACCCTGGTGCCGAAGAAAGAAGGGACGACTTCGCTGGCCGACTTTCGTCCTATTGCGTGCTGCAATTATCTTTATAAGATAATTACTCACCTTATGTGTCGGCGCATAGAGGAGATTATACAGGACCTGGTCTCTCCGAACCAGGCGACTTTCATCAAGGACAGATCGATCGTGGAGCCTGCTCGCTCATGAGATGATGCGGGAGTTCAACAAACCGGAGGACGAGAAGGCGTGTGTGAAGCTGGACCTCAGGAAAGCTTATAACATGGTTAACAGGGACTTCCTGTGTCACATGATGGTTGTTATTGGGTTTGACGAGGTATGGGTATCGAGGATTAGGGAGTGCATCTCGACCCCTACTTTCTCAGTTCTCGTACATGGCATCCCATATGGGTTCTTTCGCAGCAATAGAGGGTTGAGGCAAGGGGACCCCCTGTCTCCTTATATGTTCACTCTTGTCATGGAGTACTTCTCTTGCCTGATGGATTTGGCGGTGCATAGTGGACTGGTTGTGCCTTTGTACAAGCAAATCACGCCACATGTTTCACACCTCATATATGCGAATGATCTCCTGGTTTTCCTTCGGCCGACTATGGGAGGGATGGCTACGCTATCTGGGACTATGGGTGAGTTCGACAAGCTTTATGGGCTTCAACTGAACCGAAAAAAGAGCCGAGTCTATTTCAGCTCTCTTTGTACGCTAAAGGAGGAAAGAGCGGCAATCATAGGCGTTGAAAAAGGATAGCTGTCAGTCAAATATCTGGGGATGCCTCTGAGAGTTAACTATACGAGGGAACTGGACTGTCAGAGCCTGGTAGAGTATGCTCAGAGGATGGTAGAAGGATGGCAGGCAGCTGGCCTGTCCGTTGGGAGTCGCATTGAGCTAGTGAGTGCAGTCATCTCTGCCCTGGCGCTATTCTGGCTCCAGTCTATCCTCGTTCCGGTGGACACTATCCGGAAGGTGGAGAGCATATGTGCCAACTTCATCTGGAGAGGAAACATCTATGCGATTTTCTGGGAGCAACTCTGCCGACCTCGGGAGGAGGGTGGGGTAGGGATCAGACCACTCCTAACAGTCAGGGAGGCCTCGAGGCTGAAGATGGCGTGGAGGTTCATTAAAGGCGGATCGTTATGGGCGGACTGGATCTCCAGTCGGTATGTGAAGATGGACAACTACTGGACTTGTGCTCCCAATAATTACTCGGTGACTTTCAAAAGTATTATCCGTCACAGAGTTGTTCTCAAATATTCTATTCGGCGGATTATGAGATCGGACATGCACTGACCTTTGGCTGGACCCTTGGGTGGAGCGTCGATCGTTGCTAGAGATTCTGGACGACCACCTACAAAGGGAGGCTGGTAGAGGGATGAAGTGTCAGCATATTATTAGGAATGGTGAATGGAGGCCAGAATTATATTACCACAAGACAGAGCTTCGAGCGACTATTCGAACGGTAGACATTGACCCGAGTCAGCTGGCTGATAAATGGATTTGGGATCTGCCTGCAAATTCTGGAGCTACAGGAGAATTCCAATTCAAGAGCTGCTACAACCTGGTTCGCTAAACGAACCCTAGGAGCGAGGATTACGACCTTATCTGGTGCAAGGGCCTAGCTCGCAAGATGCAATTATGCATCTACCGGTTGATGTTGGGGCGACTGCTGACGAGAGAGAGGCTCATTACGTTTGGGATCCCTATCCCCAATCCCAAATGTATGCTGTGTGAAGCAGGAAATGAATCTATGAGACATTTATTCTTTGAGTGCAATTTATCCTGGTATATCCGGCCTGAACAGTGCCGCAGATCGTTGGATGGCTGTGACACAGGCAGAGACGTTCGAGACATCATCACGAGGATTCGTGGCCAAAGAGGTAGGGGACATGTTTGGTTCAAGACCGCCAGATTGCGACTAGCTACCTCGGTCTGACATGTGTGGAGGGAAAGAAATAGGCGTATTTTTGAGGGGCTCTTCACTCCCCTATAGGCATACCTCACAATATTGAGTTTGATGTAAATGTTATGTCACCTTAGTAGGGTGAGAGGTCCATGGGATGTACTGTAAGCTGTATGAGTTGAGTTGATTTTGGAATAAAATTTACCCTTTTTCAATATATATATACACACACCAATATATTAATTTGGTGTATATATATATATATATATACACACACACACATGTGTGTGTGTATATATAAAATATATATATATACACACACACACACACCGAAAGGGGACTTCTGGTCGGCTAGTTGCAACAACTTCTTGGTCACCGTTAACGTTGTTGAAGACGAGAATCAGGGCTAAAGGTAAGCTAACTACAGTGATATGCTTAGGGGCCCAAACCACTGTTCTAAAAGGCGGTCTAGGCGGTGCCTGGGGTCCACCCGATGCCCGCCTAGGCGTTCGCCTAGACCCCCCCGACGTCCGACTATGCATGTTTTGGGGGGTTTATGGACTTTTTCGGCACTTTTCAGAAGATTTTTTGTATTTTATTTATTTATTTTTGAACCGCCTAGATCTAGGTGGCCGTCCGACTAGCGCCTAGCACTTTTCACAACCTTGGCCCAAACTAGCATTTGGCATGGCCCTTGGATTAAGCACTCTAGCTTGATCGAAAGGGAGGAATGTCATGTTTATGAGCTCATGGGTTCTACGGAAATGGTGAGTAGCCTTATTCAGGTAGGAGAGTGGAAGCTACAGGACCATGTGATTGAGGCGGCTCATGCGGAAGACATACGCGCGGTAGAGATTGACAGACAAGCGATGGAGGACTACTGGCCCTAGGAGATGGAGAGAGGCACCTTCAAGTTTAGTTCGATCCTGAACCAGATTAGGACCTATCATGAGGAGGTTGAATGGACGGAGGTGGTTTGGACCAAAGGGGCGACAGTCAACATGTCCTTGTGCTTATACAAAATAACCAAGAATAGATTCCTTACTCAAGACAGGCTGACCAATTCTGGTATCCCCTGTGAGGATATGAAGTGTTGCTTATGCGGCAAACAGAATGAGTCAAGGGATCATTTGTTATTCGCTTGCGACTTTATTTGGGATATTTAGAGCACGCAGAGGGCTAAAATTGGACCAACCACTGCACAGTGTAGAGCTCTTGCTTCAATTCTAAACGGCGTTAAAGCACAGAAGGGGAACGGAGAGAGGTTACTGCCGTCTCAGAATATTTTTTGGGGCGGTGGTTTGGTACGTGTGGAGAGAACGAAATAGGCGTATCTTCGAGGGCCTTTCCCTCAGTATTTTTGCTGTACAAAGAAATATAGATGCTAAAATAGATATCCTTGTATCCAGATGACCTATTTTGTAATCTGGGATGGATCTGTAATCATCATTTTATCTATAATATTTGCCTTCTTCAAAAAATTATATATATATATATATATATATATATATATATATATATATATATATATATATATTGGAAAAAGGGTAAATTTTATTCCATATCATCGCAATAAGGTTACAGCATAGAGATACAGTCCCAACTCAGGGGGACATTACTAGTACATCCGACTCAATGTTATGAAGGATGCCCACCAGTGGAGTGGACAGTCCCTCATAAATGCGCCGGTTCCTCTCCCTCCAGACATGCCAAACTGATGCAGCAAGCCTCAATCTAGCACGTCTGACCCAGCTCTGCTCCTGGCCGCTGCAATCTCCAATCCACTTAAGAATTTCTCTGAAGTCACGCTCCCTTCCAACCCCTCCCAAGTATCTCCGGCTATGCTCTGCCCAGATGCTCCACGCCACATGGCACTGAAAGAACAGATGCCCAATGGATTCATTCTCTGTCTCACACAAAACACACTTGGGGTCAGGGACTGGGACCCCGAACCGAAGCAGTCTGTCCCTAGTAAGCAACCGGCCCAGCACCAGTTTATAAGCAGACAGTTGCATCTTTCTGGCAAGGCCCTTCCCCCAGATAAAGTCGTACTCCTCAATCTTGTCGAAGTGGGAACGAACAAGATCGTAGCAGCTGCTAAATCTGAACTCCCCAGCACCCTCCGTGTAGCCGGGAGGTGCCCAAACCCAGACGTCAGACAGTACAGCAGGAGTGATCTGAACCTGCCTGATCGCCCCTCCTAACTGAGCAGTGAAACGATACTCCTCTGGCCTCCAGACCCCACCCCTGATGATGTGTCTACAAGTCAGACCTCTGTACGCCACATCGTCCGTCTGGGGACCCAGAATCTCCAGAAGAGACTGACCTGCAATCCACGGATCAAGCCATAGGTCCGTCTCCCCTCCCTCCCTCATCTTCCTCCGAATAGCCTTCCGAAGTACAGGATGGTTCCTCAGGATATGCTTGAAAGACACAGAGAAGTTATTGTCAATTTCACATACCCAGAAGTTCCTACCCCGGAGAAACCGACTAGACATCCAAGCCGACCAAAGAGAACCGCCCTGAAGGAACCTCCACGCCAGCTTGATCCCCGCCGCCTCCCTGACAGATACAAGAGAACGCAGACCCACACCTCCCTCCTTTCTAGGACGACAAAGCTGCTCCCAAGAGATGGCATGAATCCCCCCATGCCATATGAACTTGGCACATATGCCCTCAATCTTTCTGATAGTAGCCAAAGGAACCATAATAGATTGGAGCCAAAACAAAGCAATAGCAGATATAACCGATCGTACCAGCTCAATACGCCCTCCAAAAGATAGGCCAGCCGCCTGCCAGCCCTCTACCCTCCTCTGCGCAAAGTCCACCAGACTCTGACATTCTCGGTCCTTCGCGTAGTTGACAGATAGGGGCACCCCCAGATATTTCACCGGGAGGTCACCCTTTTCCACCCCAAGCTCCAGGGCCCGTTCCTCCTTCAAAGTGCAAGAGGAGTTGAAGTAAACTTTGCTCTTGTCCCTGTTTAGCCGAAGACCCGATAACTGTCCGAACTCCTCCATCACCACCGCAAGCTCCCTCATCCCTCGCATGGAAGGCCTCATCAATACCAATAGATCATCCGCATATATGAGATATGAGACCACCGGTGAGACCCTGCTGTATATCGGTACAATCCTCTCCCGATGCACCGCGATGTCCATCAAACAGGTAAAATACTCCATCACGAGGGTGAATAGGTATGGGAAAAGCGGGTCCCCCTGCCTAAGCCCCCTGCTGCTGCCGAAAAACCCGTAAGGTATACCCTGAATGAGAACCGAGAATGTAGGGGAGGTGATGCACTCTCTGACTCTGTCCACCCATGTCTCGGAGAAGCCCATCGCACCCATCAAATGACAGAGGAAGTCCCTGTTGACGGTGTCGTAGGCTTTCCTCAGGTCGAGCTTCACACACGCTTTCATCCCTCCTGGCTTGTGGAACTCCCGAATCATCTCATGAGCCAGCAGGCTATGCTCAGCAATAGACCGCCCCTTGATGAATGCCGCCTGATTCCAAGAAACCAGGCCCTGCATAGCGTCCTCCATCCTCCTGCACATAAGGTGAGTAATTATTTTATACAAATAATTACAGCAAGCAATCGGTCGGAAGTCAGCAAGAGAAGTCGCCCCCTCCTTCTTGGGCACCAGCGTCAGGAAGGTGTGGTTCAGCTCCTTCAGGAGCTTGCCCGTCTCAAAGAACTCCTGAACAGCCTCTAGAACCTGGGCCTTGAGGGCACCCCAATGACGCTTGTAGAAGCCGCTGGAGAAACCGTCCGGCCCAGGGGACTTGGAAGCATCAGCCTGCATCACAATCGCCTCCACCTCCGCCATCCGGATAGGAGCCATAAGAAGACTGTTGCCATACTCAGTAATCAACGTCTTCGTAGTCAGCTGCGGGAATACCGTGGGATAGTCCGTCTGATGATAAAGCTCAGAGTAGAACCGAACAGCCTCCTCCTGAATAGCAACCTGGTCGGTCACAAGACGCCCATCACTGCCTAGAAGTCTCTGGATGCAGTTCCGGTGCTGGCGAGCCCGAATGACATCATAGAAGAATTTGGTGCAACGGTCCCCATCCTTGAGCCAGGAGCATTTGGCCCGTTGTGCCGCACTAATCTCCTGCTGGAGTCGCAAGGTGTTGACCTCTGCAGCCAACTTCTTCTCTCTAGCCGCCATCTCTCTACTCATCATGTCTCCCTGGAGGTCTGACTGCAGATCTCTCAACTCCGCCTCCTTCTCCTGTAAGAAGGTCCGGGGGAGAGCCCTCACCCAGTCTCTGATGGCGCGCTTGGTCTTCTTCAGCCTGTGAACCATACAGAACTGAGCAGTGCCAACCACACCCTGACAAAGACCCCCCGCCACAGTCTCCTCATAGCCAGACGATAGGAACCAACTGTTGTCATACCGGAACGGACGGACTCTCCATCTGGGTCTCTCCACGAAGCGCACCAGGATCGGCGAATGGTCACTGGTCCCCGCAGGAAGCCCCTCAGCCACAGCAGAGGGGAATAGGCAGAACCAATCACTGTTCCCCAAAGCACGATCAAGCTGGCATGCCACCCTGCCAACCACCGTCTTGTTGTGCCACGTCCATATGTGCCCCACCCTCTCCAGATCCCTGAGCCCGGACTGGAGAAGACAGGACTGAAAGTCTGATAGAATCTGGTCCGGCACCAGCCGCCCCCCCAGCTTCTCCCCCCTATATAGCGTGGCATTGAAGTCTCCCATAATAAGCAGGGGGAGATGGCGATGCACCGAAAGTAGACTTTGAATTCTCCCCCCTATATAGCGTGGCATTGAAGTCTCCCCTATATATATATACACACACTGAAAGTAGACTTTGAATTCTTGATTTGTGGTATAGGCTGTAGATGTGTTTAAGATTTGTATAATTGTATTTATTGTTTTATTACATTTGTATATTTTGTTACTTTTACACTTTGACTATCGAATTTTGTTGTAAAACTTGACAGAAAAAATTGTTGTGAAAAATTTACTGTAAAACCTAGACCGGACCATTATACAAAAGGCCCGTCAAATTAACCCCTTAGCCCGTCATAGTATGCAAAAACCGAATTAACGGAAAACTAAACCATTTTTGTTTGGTTCGGTTGGGTTTTACAAAACTTCGGTTCGGTTCGGTTTTCAAATAAAACGGTTCGCTTGATGTTCGATTTTCATAAATTTCAGTTGGGACCCAAACCGACCGAATGCTCACCGCTACTTGTAGCCAATCTCAATTGGTTCACTAGAACTCCTGTAAGCACATCTCGCATGCAAATTATGGGTTTACAAAGTCCGACATCATTCCTAAACCATAGTTTACAGTATCGGTCGATATCGATCCGATACGGCCGATACTAATACGCTATGGCATTGTCCCGATCTGATACCTATCCATACCCAATAATGGCCGATACTGACAATGGGGTCTCTTTTCCGATCAATTCGGCAAAGAAAATTAAACGAAAAAGACGAATCATCAAGGGTATAAACGCATAGTAAGGTTATAAAAGCATGTAAAAGAAGAAAATGTATCTATCACATGGAAACCAATCGGCAAGGGTGATAACGATTTCATTCAATTTAAAAACTACTAAAAAAATAACACTGAAAATACTTAAAATAATGCCTAAATGTATAAAATATATTTTATAAAATGTTAATAATTTATTATAATTATTTGCTTTCCGATACCAAAAAAATCTGATACTCTGATCCGAAACAGCCGATATAGCCGAGACCGCCGATCCTAATACTCATAGGAATGGTCCGATACCGATTCCGATACCGATACTGCAAATCTTGTTCTAAACCTTATGCCCATTGCCAAAAATAAATTCTAGATATTCTCCTCATGATTATACCTGGTGACTAGTCCATTTTCTAGTCTAATGAACTATACAACATCTTCTACAAAGAACACAATTGGGATCTCAAACGGATCGATGAATCATTTCCATTTGGGAAAGACAATTTGTGTCCCTGCATGCTCCTATCACTGATTAAAGATTACAGTTTCGGACAATCAGAATCTTGTAAGATAGTTATTTGGAAAGAAAAAAGAAACTATCAAGCATTTGAGAGAACAAACTGATAATATGTACTGCTCACTAGGATCTCTAACCTTGTTAAACACGTACAGATTATGAATTTTCATGATCAGTTGATTAGCCTAAAGAATCTCAAGAATGTATCAAATGGAGTATAGTTCCTTTATCTTTGGAAGCTAATCTTTAATATCCACGCACATATTTTTGTTGATGACATGTGAGGTTATTAATTTTTTTCCAGCTTGCTCTGACACAATTTCATGTTGCCTAGGCGGCTAGGCCTAGGCTATGGCAGCCTGGCTAGCCCTCTTACAGGGGTGGGAATCAGGTCGGGTCAAAGTCATCCCGTAAATCCTCAATCCGAAACCCACCACTTTAGGCCAAACTAAGGCACATCAGTCCAGGAGCTCATAAGAATTTCAGGAGAAGCTGCCTTGTAAATACATCGGGGTAAATATGGAAACATTGGAAAGCAAACAATAGACTTGGGTTTTGGCACTGTACGGTTCAAGGGAGATGGAATGTGCATGTTGCTCTGGTTCTTGTAACACAACCAGAAGATCTTGGGGCAAGAATCAAAACTGCGGAAATCATGGGGATTAAGTGATTCCGGGGTCAAATTTGCGGGCCCCTTTAGCTTTCTACAATTATGCAAGAGTACTAGTAGACTTTCCAATCTATTGCCTACTTCAAAGTTGAAACTAAACTTAGATGACTTCAAGAATTACTCATGAATAGTGTAGTACTGATTTTGCCATGTGTTCCTTAAATTGAGGTATTTATTTAGGGAGTAAGAGGCCTACATAAGGGTGTTATATGTTCCAGGGAGTAAGAGGCCTACATGGGAGTGTTATGTGTTATCTGAAGGAAAGTTGGCACTCAGTATAACATTAAAGGTGGTAAAATTATTGTTAAAGTATACCTGTACCCAATGATTGTAAGCTCTTGCAAGGTGAGATGATGGCGGAGTATGCTAGCAGTTTACACTAGAATCTGTTATATCATTTTTGTTTGAGTTATATCAAAGGATGTTGCTTGTATCTATTTTTTTGGGATTGGAAATTCTCCTGTGAGTTGGTTATCCAGAAACTAAACCATATTAACCGAAACTGTTCCAATCATTACTTGTTGGAGCGTCGCATTAGCACCTATGGCCTTACATGCAATACGGGGCAGATATGATGAATTTTATACTGGCAGAAGCCATTGGTAACAACTATAATGTAGAGCTCACCAGGTAATGAAGAAAATCTTGCTTTTCTGACAATTTTCCTGGGTGACAAAGTCAAAATCGTAAATAGCATATCGACAATCATTTTCAGGAAGAGCAGCCAGGAAGTCGTCAAAGCTCTCAGCTGTACCTCCAGTCTTATCCACAATGACCTCCTTTCGCTTCTCATCAATCTTGAATATCACATATCGATGTGTCTTCTTCCTTTGAAGTTCCAAGAATATGTGCTTGCAATCATCAGAGACACCCATTCCAGAGGATGCATTTGACTGAAATAGGAGCTGATTGTCACTGATTTATAAATTGCAAAAGTAATAGAGGGAAGTGGGGAAATTGCCTTAGTAATAAAATATGAAATTACGACCTCATGTTTGGCCACATACAACCTGATTCAGTTAAAAGGGCCACAGAATGAATACAGTCTTTAAGTTAACAACTAATTAAAACATTTGGGCAAGTATATTTCAAAATAAACAATCATTGAAACCATAAAATATACCTAAGCTAGGTTCATAAACCAAGTGACTAAAGACTAACAAGGAAAAATAAATGTTTTGGGTGTGCGACCAATCAGTGGGACTACAAGCTTGTCAGAACAAGCTAACTCCCATTTTTTGTCTAAAGACTCATTCCTCAACCAAGACTACAGCATGACATGAGTGCCAACAGCAACTTTTGATACAGAGACAATTGAAATCGTCATTCATTGATTAATCAGTTGAAGCTCGAGTTAAACATGGGCAACCATGATAGAGAACTCAAAAAACTGAATAATGTCACAACGAAGAATCCAAATGGATGGGCATGCAACAATATAGAAAGTGAGAAACAGTAACCAGTTATCTGCCTGTCCCCACTCCAAGCAAGTTGTACCTACTTATAATTTTATGATGCAGTCTATTTTTGGCAGAACTCTGTTAGAATCAGTATATAGAGCCTCTCTGAATGCGTAAATTAGGGAACGACTGACATCAAAAACGATCAAAGTAAAATAGGTCGGGAAATCCATCACGTACGTGATCAACTCTAAAAAGGATCCCCAATGTCAACATCTACATCCCAAATATGATACTCTAAAACGATCCCAAGTAATGTGTTCATTCCACGACTTTAATTGCCTTACAAAGTTTTCCTTAATGATCATCAAGATTCTAAAATGTGTTGTATTGTGCATGCAATCGCGAGTTGGAATGTCTTCTAGGCAGGCAAGATATTCTAATCTTACAGGAATATGTCCAAACTAGAAACAAGTGAATGTGCTAAAAGTGTGTAAATAAGAAAAGAAACATCACTAATAGATCAAGACTCTTATATGCACTATATCATTATTCTTATTCATGATACAATTTCACTACAAAACATGACCATAAAAATGAATTAAATATCAGTATGTGTCTACATAATACAAAAACACCGACATTCCAGTGTCCATGTCGTGTCTCACATGCATTGGACACACCACTGACACTAGAAAATAGGTAGGAAACCAAAATACCAAATCTGGGTCCTTGTGTCCAAAATGTGTTGTGCCGTATCCGCGTCTGTGCTACATACTACATGTGTGTAGGCAATACCAACAGTCTTCTGTTTCTATATCGTATAGAAGTAAAAAGATGCATGTAGGATCCTGAACTACCTGCAGGCAGTAGCATCAACCAGTACGGCCAGGCCAGCATGCTACCCACCTTACTTAAACACCTATTGAGTCAACTAATAAGCCAGGTAATTGACTAGTTAATCCGATTAATCGCGTAACTGATTAAGCAAAAAAAAAAAACAAATCACGTGGCAACATAATTGCAATTAATCAACCACACGAACTGGCTATTTGGTATTGGCACTAGACTGAGCACATAATAAATCAATTAATATAACACTGGTACATGGCCTACCTTCCCTAGTAAAGTAGACAAAGATGTATTATCGACTTTTCTAGAGATTAGACAGAGCTCACACTAACCCACAGAATCACGTGGCAAGCACATTCATAAAGCTTGCATTTTTCTTCCAAAGATAGTATCAACATATACTAGTGATAATTCTGTCAACCTTACTCTGATACATAATTATCATATTTGTACCTAGATCTCACCTTACTTAAAAAAGAAAAATAACAACAATTTCAAAACTCAATCCTGATTATCTAAAAAAGTGCTTTTAGCATTCTCAGTCACCTTGGCTGATTTCAGTTTTTATTTCTTCAATAAGGACATGGATGAACATTAAGTAAACTAGTAAGATCCACTAAACGGGCTCTCAGCAAGTTAGGTAAATCATATTGCTTCACCTTCGCAACTGATGCACCATCCATACCATCTGATATACAGAACAATGAACTATGCGTCAAATTACCTACTAGGAAGCACAAACACTAAAAAAACAGTGTCGTGCTCGTGTCGCATCGCGACACAAAAATGCCAAAATACACTAGTACGCATGTTGTTGTATCAGATATGTGTGGTATCGTGCATCCTATTTTACCAAAAATCCACAAAACACAACTTTTTTAATAAAGAATGTTAATGTTTCTATTCTCCAGTTTGTATCATCAGATGATTCTTTGTCTATCCATCTCACATATTTATCAAACAATCATAACCTTCTTCAGATGATTCCTCCAATAATTTAACAAATAAATCAGCATATAATGTTAAGTCCTCACAACACACTCCATCAAAATTCAATTTTCCTACAACTGAACAAATCAATTTACTACTAAGAAGAACGGGCACTCCAAAACTCATGCCGTGTCCACGTCGACACTCCAAAATACACTAGGATACACCAAAAAGGTGCCAAATCCGAGTCGCCGGGTTTGAAACGTGTCGTGTCGAATTCGTGTCCATGCAACATGATTTACCACAAAATTATACAAAGTTAAAGCACAATCATCAGGAGATTCTTTGTCTGTCCATCTCACATAATTATCAAAACAATCATAACCTTCTTCCGACAAATCGTCTGATGGAGTTATACAATGATTATGGGCCACACATGTAAAAAATTAATTGTGTTGTGCTATCTAAATAATTAAGCCAAGTTAAGGTGGTCTAATTGAAAAATAGGCTTAATAGTATAATTGTCATGGAGAAAATGTGTAGATACCTTAGAAATAAATCTAATTTGATGAGGGGCTATATATATATATATATATATATATATATATATATATATATATATATTGGAAAAAGGGTAAATTTTATTCCAAAGGAAAGACCATAATCTTACAACATACATTCAGAGTGGGACTCCCACTCATCAGTTCCCCATAACATTTACATCAAACTCGATGTTATGGAGAATGCCTACCAGAGGGGTGACCAGCCCCTCAAATATCCGACGGTTTCACTCCCGCCATACATGTCAAACTGAAGCCGCCAGTCTAACTCTGGCGGTCCGGAACCAGTCCTGCCCTCGACCCCTGCTATCCCGGAGCACCGTAATGATGTCCCCAATTCCTTTCCCGGTGACGCACACTCCCAACACTCGACCTTGCTCCGACCAGATCTGTCATGCCAGTGTGCACTCGAAGAAAATATGCTTTATAGATTCAGGCTCCAAACAACAAAGCACACACTTGGAATCCGGAACCGGTACTCCAAACGAACTCAGACGATCCCTAGTCAGAAGACGGCCCAGTAGGAGCTTGTAGACACATAGCTGCATCTTTCTGGCCAGTCCCTTGCACCAAACGAACTCGTAGTCAGAACTCAGAGAAAAAGTACGCCGGATGAGGTTGTAGCAACTTCGGAATTGGAACTCCTCAGTTCCCGGAGCTGCTCCAGACGGCTCCCAAATCCACCGGTCAGCAGGCAAAGCCGGATCAATGACTGTAGAAGTAATGATCCCACCCAGCTCCTCAGTAAACCGATAAGATTCCGGCCTCCAATCCCCATTGCGTATGATGCGACTACACGTCAGACCCCGCCTGTCCTCCTGATGAGTCGGGACACCCCTGATGTCCAAGAGCGAACGCCGATCTATCCAAGGATCCCGCCAAAGGTCCGTTCCAGACCTATCCTTCATGACCTTCCGGACAGCAGACTTGAGCATCCCCCTGTGTTTCAGGACAGTCTTGAACGTGACCGAGTGATTGTTGTCAGTAGTACACGTCCAAAAGTTGTCCTGCTTCACGTATCTGCTGTGCATCCAGTCCGCCCAGAGAGACCCCCCGCTAAGGAATCTCCAGGCCAGCTTAAGTGCGGAAGCCTCCCTAATCTCCAGCAACGGTCTGAGCCCCACTCCACCCTCCTTCCTGGGACGACAGAGCTGCTCCCAAGAGATCGCATGCATACCCCCCCTCCAGATGAAATCAGCACAGAGCCGCTCCACTTTTCGAATAGTGGCCACAGGGAGGAGGATGGACTGCAGCCAAAAATGTGCCACAGCCGAAATCACAGATCTGACCAGCTCGATGCGGCCCCCAAATGACAGACCGGCTGCTTGCCAACCTTCCACTCTCCTCTGGACATACTCCACCAGACTATGGCAGTCCTGATCCCGCGCATAGTTGACTGTGAGAGGCACTCCTAAGTAACGCACCGGAAGATCACTCCTCACGATACCCAGCACATCCGCCCGCTCCTCCTTCCGAGGACAAAGGGAGCTGAAATAGACCCTACTCTTATCCCTGTTCATCTGGAGACCCGAAAAGGATTTCAAATCTTCCATAATAGCCGCAAGCGTCTGCAAACTCTCCGTCGAAGGCTGGATGAAGACCAGGAGATCATCTGCATATATAAGGTGGGTAACTGGGGGATCCACCCTCCGAAACAAAGGGACCAGCCTCCCACGGTGCACTGCCAGATCCATCAAGCATGTGAAGTATTCCATAACAAGCGTGAACAGGTAAGGGGACAGTGGGTCACCTTGCCTCAGCCCACGGTTGCTATGGAAGTACCCATACGGAACGCCCTGGATGAGGACAGAGAAAGTGGGAGACGTGATGCACTCCCGGATCAACGCAACCCAGTGTTCCGCGAAACCCATGGCTGTCATCAGATGGCAGAGGAAGTCCCGATTGACCATGTCATACGCCTTCCTCAGGTCTAGTTTAACACAAGCTTTCTCCCCTCCGCGTCTGCTAAATCCCCTCACCATCTCATGGGCCAGAAGACTGTGCTCTGAGATCGACCTCCCCTTGATGAACGCAGCCTGATTCGGAGATACTAAGTCCTGCATGATCCCCTCCATCCGCCGGCACATAAGGTGTGTAATTATCTTATACATATAATTACAACACGCAATAGGTCTGAAATCCGCCAAAGCTGTCGCTCCCTCCTTCTTTGGCACCAAGGTCAGGAAAGTGTGGTTCAACTCTTTCAGCAGCTTCCTTTGGTGAAGAATTCCTGCACCACCTCCAAGACCTGATGTTTCAGAATGTCCCAATGGCGTTTGAAGAATCCACTGCTGAAGCCATCCGGACCAGGAGCCTTGTTGGGATCCGCCACCTTGACAATAGACTCCACCTCCTCCAATGTAACAGGGGCAAGAAGGATGCTATTCCCATACGGAGTCACCAATCTCTTCATAACAACCTCTGGGAACACAGACAGGTAGTCAGTTTGGAAATATAACTCAGAATAGTACCTGACAGCCTCGCCCTGGATCTCAGCCGACGTCCCCACCAGGATGCCATCCGCATCAAGAAGCTGGAAGATGTGATTCCTATTCTGTCTTGTCCGGATGACATCATAGAAGAATTTGGAGTAACGGTCGCCATCCTTGAGCCAGGAACATTTGGCTCGCTGAGCCGAGCTGATCTCCTTCTGCAACCTCAGGATGTTGACTTCTGCAATCAGCTGTCAGGTCCCTATTTAGTATGTCAGCTTGCATATCCTGCTGTAAAGCCCGCAACTCCACCTCCTTATCTTCTAAGGAAGTCTTGGGCAACCCCTTCACCCAACTCCTGAGAGCCCTCTTCGTGGCCCTGAGGCGACGAATCAAGCGGAACTGAACCGTCCCCTCCTGACCGCTAGTAAGCCCCTCAGAGACAGCCTCAAGGTAGCCCTCCGATAGATACCAACTGTTGTTGTACCTGAACGGGCGGAACTTTCCAGGCGACCGAGCAGTGAAGCCAACCCTGATAGGGGAATGATCGCTTATCCCAGCGGCCAGATCCTCAGCCGAAGAATTGGAAAAATGCCGAAACCATTCCCCATTGCCCAGAGCCCGATCAAGCTGACAAGCAACCATGTTATGAGTCGCTTTGTTGTGCCAAGTCCAGATGAAGCCTGATCGAGACAAACCCTGGAGCCCCGCAAGCAGGAGGCATCTCTGGAAGTCATAGAGGATAGAATCTGGAACCGGACGACCACCCACCTTCTCCCCTTGGTGCAGCAGAGCATTGAAGTCCCCGATCAAGAGAAGAGGAAGGCATGACGAGTCAGCAACAGAGGCAACACGGGAGATGTCGCTCCAAAGGGACTCCCGTCTCCTTCTGTCATTGTGGCCGTAGACCGCCCCCAGCAAGAACCGAAAGCCACCATTGTTCACGAAAGAGATGGTAATCAACTGCTCCGTCATCAAGATCAAATCACCATCCCAACTCTTCAAGTTCCAGCGAACCCAAATCCTGGCCATGTCACAAAGAGCCAGGTTGTGCAGTTGGGCCCAATGAGATGGGGTCCGCCGAGCAAGAGTCTTTTTACCTTTGATCTTGGATTCTAAAAGAACAGAGATGTCACATTTCTAAAAGAACAGAGGGAGTGTGCCACATCCGTCTCTAAAATATCCTCCTCCATCCCAGTCAAAATGGCCTGCTGGGGAGCAACCTGAGAGAGCACCAACGCCCAGGCAGGATTATCAACACACACCGCCTCCTCTCTGTCAGTGGAGGGGTCGTCCCTCAGCGGACTGACAGCACGTCTCTTCCTGCAGTAAACCTGTCCCTCAGCCGGTCCGCCACCGCCTCGCGCCTCCATCTCCGAAGCCTCCATGCCTCTAGTAACAATACTACTCTGCCCCGGACAAGTGGTCAGCACCCCTCTCGTGGGAGCAAGCTGAGAAGAGACAATGAGACTCATCTCACCATCACTCACCGGATGAGTAACCACCCCCACCAAGCCCTCCTGTCCACTGTCATCTTTGAAATCCATGTCGCAGGGAGAGTCTGGGGCCTCGCTCAGGGGATTAGTAGGCTCCACCTGAGGTCCGACCGCCGAACAAGCATTGGCCAGATGTCCGAAATAGGAACAACGTGAACAGGTAGGTGGAACCCATTCGAATTCCACCTTCTGGGTAAGCACCTCTCCAGAAGGGATCTCATACTCCACCACCTCCGGTAACTCCCCTCCAGCTCGGATCTCCCTGCCTTAAACGGCGGCACGTACTCCATCGATATAGGACTTTTTGGCCCCACAGGATTGCAGATCTCTGCCCAGGACCGTCCAGCAGGTCGAGTAGTCACCCCCTGTGGCCTGGGAACAACCTCCGGGCGGGGGGCCCCAGATCCCTGAACACCAAGATCCATCACCTTACTCTTCCCCTTGTCCGCAGCGGTCGTCTTTGGCCACCAGCCCACCGATCTCCCAGTAGACACCGCTGGACCACGGGCCGTTGTCCGTGCCCCTGACCCGCTTTGTCGACTGTCCGTAGGACGGCGATCCCTAATATGACCCTGTCCACCTCCTGTCTTTCTCCCGTTCTTCGCCACGCGACGGCACGTAACCGTCGTCCATCCTCCTCCCTCCATCTGGCTCCCCGGAGATCCAGAACCTGCTCCGAATTCAAAATTAGGGACGATGGTGCCGCCCCGCAGAGTTCGATCCCCTTCCATGAACGGAGCAAACCTCTCCGCCACCTTAGGAAGGCCACCCGACCCCCCTACCTTCGTTCCCCCCACCATGCCTGGGGGGACGCCGCTCGACCCCGACACGGGGAGTCCGCCCGATCCCCCCTTTTTTTCCTGCTGTCGCCCCCCCCCCCCCACCCCCCACCGTCAGCCCAGGGCTGCTCGCACCCGGTCCAGGCCCCCCTCCCCGTGCTCCCGCCCCCCCCCCCCCCCGCCTGGGGGGGCCCTGCCACGCACGCGCTGACCGGGGGGTCCGCCCGACCCCCCCGACTCTGCTCCCAACCCCCCCCCACCGCCTCGGGGGGCGGTTCCTGTCTTGCCGGAGGTCCTCCCCCCGCCGGCGAGCGGATCAGGCGGCCGCGGGAGAGGAACCCTAGTCGTTCCGTCTCGGTCGCCCAGGTCGCCCAGATCGCACGCAGCCATTTTATATATATATATATATATATATATATATATATATATAGGGGTTATGGTTCCCAATTTGTACAGCCAAGGGTTTTTCTCTTTTCACTTATGCATCCCCATCAACAGAGAGAGACAAATGATGATTGTATCAAGTTGGAAGATCGAATTGCACAAAGAGACGGTCGCTACAAGGTCCATCTAGCCCAGCAATGGACTCAGGTACGCTTCCGCAATTATTTATCATCTTCAACTCATTAATCAACGGATAAATTCTAACATCCTCCAATAATTTAACTGAATAAATCAGCATATAATGATAAATCAATACTGAACAAATCAATCACCACAAACTACAGAAATTCAAAGCACGGTCACCACAATGTGCACCGAAAGTGTCAGAATGTATAAGAGATCAATAAACGCCTAAAAGAAATCAACAGAAACAACCGATTGGAGAACTTACAGAGGATCTAAGGAAGCTCGCCATTGCTAGGGTTTGCCGAAGAAAATTAGGGTTTCGATGAGGAAGAAAGTGGAGTTTGGAGTGGGGATTTATATGCGGATTCGTTCGTGCTCACATCCCACCACTGGTCGAGGGAATGAAAAAGTGGAGAGGAAGCTCTGATTTATACGTACTACCAATAAAAAAAACATAAAAAATGATTCTCTCTCTATCATTGGTGGTGGCCGGTGGACCTGCTTTCGGTGATCGGATCGGGATCCGCCGTACACGTGTAGCTTCAGATGAACGCAGCCTTCCTGGCCGTCAAATATTCGTGGACTTTGTCCATAAATAACGGATGTTCCAACGTGTTGAAAGAAGTAAAATAGATAAATAAGGGGGAAATGTGTTGGAAGTGTTATGCATATGGAAGAAAAATAGAAGAATTGTAGCCAATAACAATTCTTTTCTTATTAACAATATATATGAAGACAAAATATGATAGAATTCTTTTCTCATTACCAATGTATATGTAAAGGAAATATGATATAGGTAGTTATCAGAGGCGGATTCAGAAACTATAACTGGAATGGGCTACCAAAAATTTGGGTAGACTGGAAGTAGATTAATTCATATAAAAAAATCAAAAGAAAATTATATAGAAAAAATGTATTTTTTTGGGTGGGCTCCAGCACACCCCAAGCCATGCTTGGTTCCGCCCTGGTGGTTATAAATAGGAATAAGGGATATTTGGTCTTATCCACAAATCATAACGTTCCTCTTTGGATGTCCACCTCAATTATTGTCTCATGAAAAAATTTATAATAAAAAATCATCTTTGAAAAAATACATAGTAAAAAAAGAATATCATTTAGGAATTCAAATGAATGAGACTTACACTGTCACGTTCCCGAATCCAAATGGATGTGACTGACATTGCATCGTTAAAAACCTTTTAAGGAAAAAAAATCATGTGGAAAAAATCATTTGAACATATTTCGATATGTCTCCATTAGCATTTTTTAGATGCAGACATCTTGAGGATGTAGGCATCTTCAGGATGTTCCCCCTCAAAATTATAATAATATCCTTCAGGAATCCAAATGGGTGCGACTTACAATGTCCCGTTAAATACCTTTAGAGAAAAAATATAGTGGAAAGAAATTTTCATTTGAAGGAAAATAGTACAATGCGCAAAGATAAACTTCGAATGTCTCCATTAGCATCTTTGGGATGCCACCCTCAAAATTATAAAAATTATATTTTGTTCTTACATCAATATAAGTATATAAAAAATCAATATGATTCTACATTGAATATTACATCTCAACACAATACTTTCTTTTGCCTATACATTTATATATATTATCCTTGTATTCTCGTGAAGAGTTGTAGGCTTATTTGTTATTCCTCAAAGTCCGCAACTCCTCCTAATATGTTGAACCGTTGAAATCATAGCCACACAAATTATCTGTTTGCTTCGTTAATTGTAAGAATGTTTTGATGAGGTTCTTTACCTTATTTATTTCCAAAATACCATCACTATTTATACAACATACCTTGTTGTGATATCCCCCTAAGGGAGATCAAATAAATAACATGTATCTGCATATCACATAAAATCAAAATATTCATATGTATTAAATCAAGAATAATTTGTTATTGCTGGGGCCGTGATTTTTCGATAGAAAAACTGATTTTGGTGCAGCACTTCGAGGAAGGTGCACAAAATAGATCCCGGAGGATTCTGTTAGACGAAATCTAATATATCACTTCGAAGAAGGCACAAAAGAATTCGTAGCAGCAGCCGCAAAAGTCTACTAACTTTTTCTGATTAGTTCAGAAAAACTCTCGTTCAGAACGAGATAAAAGTGGATAAGCAGTAGAAGAAATGAATGGAATGAAAAGAAGTCCTGCTGGGGTGATGGATCACCGGAGCTCAAAGCTTGATTCGTCCAATACGAACAGCTTCCAGGAACCAGCAAGTTCAGAATAGAACCTATGGAACACTCTGCTCTTCTGACTCATCGGATGGCGCGGACTCCCTTTGTTTCTCTTCTCTGAACTCTGAAATTTTGTCAGAAAATTGTTCTGGAACCACTGAGTGTCAGAGAGTGAGAAAAGAAACTTTTATAGTGCCAGTCTAGTAACCGTCCAGTCTACGAAATGCTCGGGGCGTGCTCATGAAAGGATGAACAGTTTCGTAACTATTCAGATCATGGACAAACACAATTGCGCTAAATGGCGCACAACGTGCGCCATCCGTGCCAATTGCGCACATCGTGCGCTCTTGGACTCAATCGTGCACAACGTGCACACGTACACCTGCTGCGCTAACTGCGCACACGAGCACACGCACACCCGCTGCACCAACTGCGCATACACGCTCAACACGCACATGTGCACCGATGCTGATATGCTGAGTGCAAAGTCACTACAACAAATAGGACCTACAATAGCAGTTTTTTATAGCGTTCAAGTGTCCCCGCTATAGAAAGTTATCAACAATAACGTTCTTTCAACAGTGCTTTAAAAATATCTATCTATAGCGTTTCCTAAATGCTGTAGAATCTATAACACTCATCTATTGCTATGTTTGTATGTCAAAGCAGATCCCATGTTCGAATCCTATGAGAAGCAGCGTATATTTTTATTTTACATGAATAAAAAATATAGTATAACGTATTTGGCGTGAAAGCATACAAATTTACAAAACCCGCGTCCAACATTTGCAAAACCCATAGCCTAAACCCCCTAATCACTACAACAAAGTAGTTTAATAATAACATTTTCTTGACGACACTTTCTAAATAAGTGTCATTAATTCTTTGTATTGATGACACTCTACTAAAAAGTGTCGTCATTATTAAGTATTTATCATAATCTACGACACTTTATTAAAATGTCGTGAACATAAATTTAACAACACTTTTAAGGGCATTTGAAAATGTCGTACAATATTATATGCTAAATACAACACTTTAAAAGTGTCATAAAATATTATATACTAAATACAACACTAAAAAAGTGTTTTCACAAATTTTATTTCCCACAATATTTTTTAGTTTTACGCTTTTGTCCAAAAAATTGGCGCTCTTAGAGCATCTCCAACCCTATTGTTAGTTTAGAAAAAAATGGTTGCCACATAGGAATGACAAGTTTCATTTCAAAAATTCTTCTCCAATGCAAATATGCGCCAACAAAATGCTACATTACGCCTCATAAGTCCATGAGCCCGAGTCTAAGTCCGAGTCGCTAAGCCCCTACGGGGCTTAGCTCCAAAGAAAATTAATTTCAAGAGCAAGCTCTCTCTACATGTCAAGAGCAAGCTCTCTCTACAACACACCAAGTATATATTGAGATACACTTCATGGTACATTTTCGATGTGGGACTAAATACTACGCATGTATTGAGAGCAAGCTCTCTCTACATGTCAAGAAAAAGCTCCAACAATCCTTCACATATCTCAATATACGGGTTTGAGTGTTCCCCACAGTAACTGTCCATCATGCATTAGGATAGATGTCGCTGACGACTTCAATCTTCCCACATGGGTCAAACAACAGACTATAGTACAAGAATGGACTAAGTCTTAAATTCTGCACCATAGCTGCAATTCTTTTCACTCACATAATATAGTCACATGTGCTTCTGGCTACATATTAAAGGCCCTGTGCCAGCCTGGTTTTAGTATATTATTTTGGACGTCTATAATTTACCCTCAAGAGACGGCCTGCTATCTCTGTCCATACACTATAGGCGAGTTCTTTATTAAAGAGACATGGCATGAAGCCTTGTGTTTTCTTGTAGTGCTACACCGCTATGACATGGCTTAAAGCCGAGGTATTACCCATATCCAGGAACCTCATCGTAGTGTCATACTATTGTAGCATGAGGTCACAAGCCTTGGTGTAGTGCCAAACTACACAACATGAAGTCTTGCGCTTCCTTGCAGTGTTATGCCGCAACGACATAGCTTGCGAGGCCGAGGCTTTACTCCTATCTGGGTACCTCATCGTAGTGGCATACCACTATAATATGAGGACATCGTCTCCTTTGTAGTGTTGTCTACAACTATATGATTTTATCATACAACATTAGGCTACCTGTCTATTTGCGGTGCTATGCCGTTGTGACTTAGCTCACAAAGCTGAGGCATTACCCCTACCTGGGAATCTCATGGTGGAGTCATCCCACTGTAGCATAGAGTTATACTCCTTGTATGTTGTGCTACCATGCTTTCTGTAAAGCATATTAGGTATTCACTCTGCCTGAGAACTCATTAAGATGTTTAAGCCATCCTCACCATATGATATATTCTCCGCAGAAAATATATAGTAGACAACAGTAGTTATAGGTCTGTATCTTTTTCATGTCACAGAGGACATGTACCCATTGTTCCTAATATTTTTCCAATTAGTGGTCCTCCCTTGAACCAAAAGTTAGATACCTAGTAGATTTCTCTTTGAACTAATAGCATAAAACTTTATGGCATGATATATATAACACAATATCAGAATGCCTTCAAGCCCATTTTATAAGTTGTGTCATCGACTAGCTGGCGCTTGAGGCCCTTTGTGAATGGATCTGCTAGGTTCTCCTGACTCCGAACATCAATCACTGTAATGACACATCTCTTGATGAGATCGTGCTGTGCTTTTACCATACAGTTCTCTTCTTCCTGTTAAGGAGGTCATTTGATGCCACCGCCGCAGTCGCCTGGTTGTCGTAGTATAGCGAAATCGTCAGTATCTGTGCCCCAACCACTATAAGATCATACATGAGCTCCCAAAGCCATTATGCTTCTTCCATTACGATATCAAGTGCAAAAAACTCAGATTCTATGGAGGAATGAGAGAACATAGTCTGCTTCTTCGACTTCCATAATATAGCAGCTCTATCCATTGTAAAAATAAATTCAATTGTGGATCTCTTGCTCTCCAACTCTGACCACCAGCTGCATCACTAATGCCTTCTACTATCGACGGATCTCCGCTGTAGTACAGTGCATATGTCTGAGTTTTCTTGAGATATTTTATTACTCGTTTCACAGCTTTCCACTGCTCAACGCCATGGTTGCTCGTGAAACGACTCAGCATTCCCACCGTAAAAGCTATGTCAGGCCTTATGGTAGTAGTCGTATACATCAAACTCCCGATGACGCTTGCATACTCCAACTTTCTGATGCTTTCCTTCGAATTAGGCTTTAGCTTCAGATCACACCTATAAGGCATATCGATCACTGAAAGATCCTGATGCCCATAGCATGTGATCATCTTATCAATATAATAAGACTGTGATAGTGCCAGTCTACTGTCTGTCCGGATGATCTTTATCGCCAAGATCACATCAGCTTTTCCTAAGTCCTTTATACTAAACTTGGTCGAGATAAACTTCTTTGTCTCCATGACACAGCCCATATCCGTACCTAGGATCAGCATGTCGTCCACGTACAGACAAACGATTACCCCTCTTCCATCAGCAAAATTTGTGTAAACATACTTGTTTGTCTCGTTATCCCTGTAGCCATTTGACCTTATGACCTTGTCAAACTTCTTATGCCATATTTTGGAAGCCTGTTTAAGACCCTACAAGGATTTCACCAACTTGTAGACTTTGTCTTCAAGACCCTTGGCGACAAATCCCTCTAGCTGTTGCATGTAAATCTTTTCGGTCAGCTCGCCATTCAGAAAAGCTATTTTTATATCCATCTGATGTATCACCAACTTACGTATTGCCGCGAGAGCAATTAACATTCTTATGGTGGTCATCCGGGCTACTAAGCATATGTGTCGAAGTAGTCGATCCCCTGCTTCTAAAAAAACCCTTGGCTACTAGCCTAGTCTTGAACTTGACAATAGTTCCATCTGCTTTTATCTTCTTTTTGAAGATCCATTTACATCCGATGGGTTTTACTCCTTCAGGAAGATCAATCAACACCCAAGTGTTATTAGAGATGATTGAATCAATTTTATTGGCTATCGCCTCTTTGTAGAAAATATCATCTCTGGTCTTCATTGTCTCATCATATGTAAGAGGATCTACTTCCACATGATAGGTGACAAAGTCATTTTCGAAATCCTTTGATCTCCTCACTCGTTTAGTTGACAGCTCAGCGAGTTCTGATTCAACAGTTGTTTCAACAACAACTTCTTTCTGGACTATGTTCTCATTGGAAACTTTAATTTCTTGCGCATCCTCATTATTCTCTAGAATATCCTCAAGAACAATGTTCTTGTGCCTTGAAAATTTATCTTCAAAATATTGTGTGTCGCGAGATTCAATGCTATGATTTGATTCTATATCAAGAAATCTCCGAGCATCACTTTTCTCGACATAACCCAAGAAGATGTCTTCGTAGTCCTTGTCCCGAGCTTCTGAATCTTCAAATCTGGGAGCTTTACATATGCCAGACACCCCCACACTCGAATGACATTCAATTTAGGTCTGATTTTGTATCAAAGTTCATGAGGAGTGACGTCCGAAGTTGCATGCGGCACTCTATTCAGAATAAAAATGGTCGTCAATGCAGCTTATTTCTAGTAGCATTTTGGAAGACCCGTAGTCAACAACATTGAGTTTATCATTTTTGTCGACGTTCTGTTCTTCCTTTATGCTACTCCATTAGATTGAGGAGAATACGGAGCAGTAGTCTCGTTGATGATTCCATGTTCTTTGTAGAACGATGCAAATTCAAGAGACGATACTCTCCGCCTCGATCACTTCTTATTATCTTGAGTTGTTGTCCTGTTTCCCGTTCAGCTTCGACCCTGAACTCTTTGAACTTCTCGAACGCTTCGTCTTTAGTTTTAAGCAAGTAGACGAATGCGTATTTTGAGAAGTCATCAATGAAGGTTATGAAATACTTCATCCCAGCTTTTGTAGAGAATTGTTTGAAGTCACGGATATTGGAGTGCACCAACTCCAGAAGATCTGTGCTTCAATTAACCTAATGAAAGGGTTTCCTTGTGATCTTCGTCTGAGCACACACTTCACATTTCTCTACCTTACTCCCATATTTGGATATGAGTCCTAGACTAGACATTTTGTTTATCCTTTTACAATGAGCATGTCCTAGTCTATTATGCCATAACTCAAGAGAATAACCAGAATGAGTGATTGCATTAATTACATTTGACTAATTTACAAGCTAAAGTTTAAACATTCCTTCGGTATAAAACGCTTTTCCGAAGTATGTTTCTTTTATGGACATCACCATTTGGCCAGTATTGATGTCCATCCTTAGGCCTATATTACAGAGTAGGCCTCCAGAGATCAGGTTCTTTACGATAACAGGTACATGCTTCACATCTTGAAGCGTCAGAGACTTTTCTGAAGTTAGCTTCAATACTACCGTTTTGATCACTTGTACTTCAGCTTGTGTCTGGTTCGCCACCATAACAACTTCAGAAGTTGGTATGTATGTGGTGAACCATTCCTTGCTTGAGCAAACATGGCAGGTGGCACCAGTGTCTACCCACCAGTCAGAGTCAGCCCCATCGCAGTGACCTGTGCAATCATGGCAATAACACCAGTGATCATTAAAACCTTACTAGGCTCACCTTGCTCTGATTACTTAGGCTTGGATCTGTATTCACTCTTATAGTGGCCCTTTTTGCCATAGTTGAAGTAAGTCGCTTTGGACTTTGGCTTCTGTTGCTGGAAAAAAGGCCCCTTCACTTTCAGACTATTGAGGTCCTTCTTTTTGTTGTGGAAAGCTGCCTATTTTCCCTTAGATTCTATGGTGTGGACCAAATTGGCGTTAGCTATCTGTTTGGACAGAGCATCCACCTTCAGTTGAGCCCTCATCTGGTCCTCAACGTAAATTTCTTGTAAGAGATCTTCGAAACTGATCTCCAATTTCTTCCTATATATGTTCTCATAGAATTTGCTCAATCCAGCGGGGTGATTAGAGACGATCTTCCCAACAACGAACTTGTCGGCGAGGGGCATCCCCTCGTCTTCCAATTTCTGACGCAGCTTCAGGAATTCCTTCACCTGAGGTAGCATCGTCTTTTCATCTTCAAAGAGCCACTTGTGATATTTTTTAAAGATAAATATCTTGCTCATATTTTTATCATCTTCATACAATTTCTCCAGAGACTCCCATATCTCTCTGAAAATAGTCTTCTTAGAGTAAGATTCTGCTAGGGAGTCCTCCATAGCATTAAGGATTAGAAGCCTATAGAGGCTATTTTTCCTTCTCCATTTGGTCTAATTTTTAGTAGCAGCAATAATTGCGGCTGCAGACCCAGTTTCTGGAACATTTGGTTCTTTCTCAGTTAGCATGTAGTCAACTTCCGCAAGTTGTAGATTAAGGCTAATATTTCTCTTCCAGATTTGGTAGTGCTCTCCATCGAAATTCTCTAACTTGTTAAAGTTGGAATGGATAGGAGCAGCACGAGAGTTTTCCATCTTGTAAAATCAAACTTTAAGATTGTTAATGCCGGGGCATGATTTTTCGATAGAAAAATTGATTTTGGTGCATCACTTCGAGAAAGGTGCAGAAAAGAAATCTCGGAGGATTCTGTTAGACAAAATCTAATGTATCACTTTGAAGAAGGCACAAAAGAATTCGTAGCAGCAACAGCGAAAGTCCACTAACTTTTTTTTGATTAGATAAGAAAGCTCTCGTTCAGAACGAGATAAAAGTCGATAAACAGTAGAAAAAATGGATGGAATGAAAAGAGGTCCTGCTGGGGTGACGGATCACCGGAGCTCAAAGCTTGATTCGTCCCACACGAACAACTTCCAAAAACCAGCAAGTTCAGAATAGAACCTAAGGAACACTCTACTCTTATGACTCCTCGGATGGCACGGACTCCCTTTGTTTCTTTCCTCTAAACTCTAAAATTTCGTAAGAAAATTATTCTGGAACCACTGAGTGTCAGAGAGGAAGGAAAGAAACTTTTATAGTGCCAATCCAGTAATTGTTCAGTCTACGAAACGCTCGGGACGTGCCCGTAAAAGGAGGACCATTTCGTAACTGCTCAGATCATGGACAGACACGATTGTGCTAAATGGCGCACAACACGTGCCATCCGTACCAATTGTGCACAACGCATGCTCTCGGGCTCAATCACGAATAACGTGCGCACGCACACCCGCTATGCCAATTGTGCACACGCGCACCGCTGTGCCAAGTGCGCACAATGTGTACTGCATGTACTGCACGCAAACTGCGGCACGAACTGGCTGCGTTAACGGGCGCGTGATCGGTTCCGCAGTGACTCGTGCAACGAGCGAAACTTAAGCGCACTATGTGCCTAGCGAGGATACTGACGTGCTAAGTGCAAAGTGCGCCAACAAAATGCCATAGTTCGCCTCATGAGCCTATGAGCCCGAGTCCGAGTCGCTAAGCCCCTACGGGGCTTAGTTCCAAAGGAAATTAATTCTAAGAGCAAAAAGCATTAATGCTTTAATATGGAGTCTTATCCTTACATCCTAGTAAAATCACCCCCATGGTTTCCTCCTTAGGGTCACCACCCCATGTACATATCTCAACAACACACCACGTATATATTGAGATACACTTCATGGTGCATTTCTAATGTGGGACTAAATACTAGGCATGTATTGAGAACAAGCTCTCTCTACATGTCAAGGAAAAGCTCCAACATAATTTATGTGCCTTATTTCATTCCAGTGTATGTGTGAGTATATATCAGCAAGTTTACATAAATATATTATGCTGAGTGAATGACAATAAATAATTTGTATTTATCTTCTTTAAATATGGTTCTTTAGGACCCAAAACATGTTCTTTTATAATTTCGGTCGTAATGGATGCAATTGACCTGACCATTGTAGGTATACTGAGTAACTGATAATTACTCATAATAAATATCTTAAGGATATTTATCTCTATGGGAGAGTAGCTTCAGAAGATTAATATTATTTCTTCAGGAGATTATAGTAGATCTCGTCTGGAGATTATCTATTCTCTTCGGAAGAATATTTCTTCAGGAGATAATTTAAATCTCTCCAGGAGATATTGTCATATTTTCTCTCTCTTTAGGAGATCTTCTCTTCATGAGATACTTCCAATCTTTTCAGGCGATCTTCTCTTCGGAAGGTACTTTCAATCTCTTTAGGAGATTATCTCTTCAAGAGATCTTGTCTTCCGGAGGTACTTCCAATTTCTTTATGAGATAATGTCATATACAAACGACCGTTTTGACGAATCCGTTTAGGAATTTCTTCATAAATATAATTAAAAATACACAGACGATCGTTTTGACGAATATGTTCAGGGATTTTTCATAAATATGACTTGACATTTATAATTATTATTATATTCTTTTCTAAATATATACTCAATTAGTCTATCACATTCTTTCGGATGTTTTTGTCAATATATGGCTCATTTGTAAATCCTTCAGGGATAACATAATAATTTTAATTTCTTCAAGGATATACCTGTAAATTTAAATCCTTCGGAGATCTCATGTATATATTATCGTGTAGATTATCATGGTCGAGAAATATATTTCTTCATATTCTACTCGTTGTCATTTGGATAATCCTTAAGCTAACATTGTCTATACATTTAGATATCTCTTTTTAATTTGTTACAAACACCCATTCAAACCTATTGGGTTTATTCTTTTTTGATTTTGTACTATAAGATTAAAAATTCCACGTTGTACGAGAGATATCATATTTTTTATTATCATTTTCTACAATAAAAGATTATTCATGGTTTAGTGTTATCATTTATTTTCATCACCATTTTTATTCTTATTTGACAATGTCATTTACAAATTCTTCTTGATTCCAAATTTCTTCCGATTATGTCTAAAAACATAGATTTCTTAGGTATCGGTACCTCTTTCTCAGTCTTTTCTGGGATCTAAGGCCTCGACATGAGCGATATACTTTGAGAAATATATTGATCTTTGGTTCGTGACGTCTTCCGGATTGTCATGAACTTTCTTTACATGAGATGCTTCTTCAGGAGCTGGTTCTCCAAGAGCATTTAGGGTGTGTTATATTACTTAGTCTCTTCTTCTGGAGAGTTGAGTCTTTACAACTTTTAGGCCTGACACGTTCTTATGTAGAACTGAGATCATTTGTTGCAATTCTTTTGGTACTTATTTCTATTCTAGAAGATAGATTCATGGTTGGCATAGCTATTATGCATCATTATTAAGGCATTGATTAGGTATCTAATAATTCATTTGCATAAAATATAATAAAATTTCTTCTAATTAAGTCAAGATTAAATAATGGAAGTATGTCATGATGATTCATGTCGTTCTTCTGGAATAATGATGACGATTTACAATGTTCTTCTGGAACGATAATTTATGACGTTATTCTAGAACGATAACAATAATTCACGGTGTTCTTCTGGAACAAGGAATTTATCTTCCTCATATCTTCCCTAACGGCGAGAATTCTATCTTATCAAAGTGAGAAATCACAAAACTTTCGTTAAAGATATTTCATATCTAAAATATTCAATAATCTAAAGAGATGAACATGTAAATTCTCAATACATAGATGCCGAAACTATAATTTCAAATAGTACCAACATAAGCCATAACAATCTAAAATTAATACAATTGTAAATAAATAAACTATGCTACTTATTATTCAGATACAATCTTCAAGTTTGATGGTTTAGAAACAAACGTATCCTTGAGATCAAGGGTGTATGTTGCAATTTGCTAAGGGATGACCATACGAATTAGTATTGATAATTCTTTTCATCATTGTCCCGGGGTGTCTTGGTCGATCATATCACAGTTTACAAGTTATGGATCATTCGGCTTTAGGCTCATAATGGACCCTTAGGATTGAACTTTTGGCTCAACATAGTATGTGACTTGATATCCCAATGTGAGTGACATATATCCTTAGTGAATAGCTGTAATTTTTTAGGACGAACTTTTAGTTCTCTATGCTAGAGGTTATACAAAGATATCCTTTATTTCACTTTCTCAGAGTTTTAATAATGTAATCTTGACATCTATGTCTTGTGAATTATAGTAAAAATAAATATATGTTCGCATCTAATCTTTTTCCTATTGTCAACCGCAAGGCTGGAACTTCTGGAGTTCCTAGAGCAATCGTGCTGATAACGTGTTAGGAATATAGAAGAGAAAGAGAAGTATTGTAACCGAATAAAAATCTTCTAGAACTTTTCTCATTAACAATGAAGAGGAAATATGATAAAGGTGGTCATAAATAGGAATACGGGCTTCCATATTTGGTCTTATCCTGTAACACCCAGTTTTCTGAAATTGGGGTATTTTTGAAAAATTATTATTTTTATTATTTATTAATGGTATTTTAGTCATGATATGATTTTTGGTGATTTTAGTTAATTTAAAACTATTTTCTAAGTCACGACTTATGACTTTGTGATTTTACTAGTATAACCCTAGTATAACCCTAGAGATTACTTGTCTTAGAGACCAACCATGATCATGTGAGCCTAGCCATAGGTTTAGAACATCAAATTAGGGATTTTTAGCCTAAAGGGTATTTTAGTAATTTTCTAGGATTTATTTGGAATTATTTGTATTATGTGATTTAATATTATTTAATTATTGTTAAGTACCATGATTAGTTCCTAACCTAGTTTACCCTAACCTAGAGATTAGTCACTAACCTAGGAGGCTAATGTTAGATATTAGCTTTATGTGTAAATATCTAGGTTTGATAATATCTAGATATTTCACTTTTTAGATATTTTAGAACCTAAATATCTAACCCCTTAGTCAAAGACTTAGGGGCTAAGTTTGCAAGGTAGGACACTCTCCCCTACCCCCATGGCAGCCTAGCACTACCCCCCTTCCTATATTAACCTATCATTCTATTCATGATCAATTTTTACATGAATTAAACCTAGAAAATCCACCACCTTCAAACCTTGATAACTTGATCAATTTTGATCCAAATCACCTCTAGTTTCTTGCATTGGAACCCCCCTACTATTGAGGATACTAAGGGAGGCTAGCTAGCAAGGTTGAAGATCAATTTGGCCATCTCAAGTGAAGAGGACAAACCCCCCTACCTTGGTTTCATTAGATTTTGCACTCATAGGTAACATGTCCTAAAAGCTATTAATATTGTGATTTCTCTTCATGGTTGCATGCATCTAGGTACCTTGGAACTGTAGGCTAAGTTTGGTGGGATTTAGGGTTGGTTTGGTGTCCGTATCGGACACGTATCCTAAGCTAGAAACCCTTGTTTGATGAAATGCCACAAAGGATTGGTTTTTGTGTTTTTCCAAAACAAATTAATTTTTGTGTAGCCCTAGACATATAGGACACAACCCTAGTTGTCTGAGCACACTTCGAGTTGTGTCCGTGTCCAAAATAGGACACGAACACACTGTTAAAACCACACTGTGCACACGGTTAAACCCTACTGTTTGACACTTTGTGTCGTGTCCACACGTGTCGTGGACACGATACAGGAACTTGGACACATGCCCTGACACCCCACCTATCCTAGGACACGACCACGACACCATAGGTTGCACACACGTGGCCCTAGACTGGTCGACACGCGTGCACGAGACTGTGCACGCTGTCCTGCTACCCGACACGGATTTCTTCGTGTCCACGCCACGTAGACACGTGCCACTTGGCACGAGGGTAGGGGCACTCTGACAACCTACCCACGAAGTTTCATGCGACCACGTGTCGTATCGGACACGTAGTTAGCTCTGTACTGATTTGTGCACTGTACTAACACGCGCACAGACCCTCTCTGATACGCCTCTCTAACTCGGACACGACACGATCCCGACTCAATTCAGGGTGCTGGACACTTAGAGTAACCCTAGGCAAATCTACCCACATGATCACGAGACTTCTAGACCCTTGTGTCGTGTCTACGAGACACATGAACTCGTGCACGATACAGTACAATTCCTGTGCACTGTCAATTTACCCGATTTGGGTTTTAGACTCCTGGACACGCCGTGTCGTGTCGTGGTGGACTCCCATTGACACACACGACACGTACACATGTGGGGCATCAGTTACCAACCACTAGTATCGAGCCTTAGCTCGGTTTGGGTCGAGAATTTGGGTTTACCTACTTTCCTATACACAGTGTTATATTTCCAATTTTTGGGATAATTTCCCAGTTTTTAGAAATAATTTCGATTTGTTTTGTTATATTTTATACATGTATATGTATATTTTCAGTGTAGGTATACGTAGTATATATGTATGTGTGTGTGTAGGTGAGATTTTAGGGTGTATACATGTGTATATATATATGTATATATAGTGTGTGTGTGTGTATTTGTGTGTGGGGGGGGGGGCAAATCCTGGTTCCAGAAATCTGGAAATCCCCCCCCATTCACTGTCCAGCCCATTCCCTCTCTCTCACTGTTAACACTCTCTCTTTCACTCTCTCCCTTCCTCTCTTTCCCTCTACATATATGTATTTTATATAATATATATATTATATAATATATATATATATATATATTATATATATAATATATATATGTTATATATATATTGTATTAGATAATATATTGTATCTATATACATGAACTATAGGATATATGAGTATTACCTAGGCTATAGGCCTATGTGTATATTGTATATATATATATAGTATAGTTATATATATATGTGTATATATATATATATTATATAATGGATACCTATATGATATTAGCTTATGGTCTAGATACACTAGCCTATGGCCATTAGGGGCTAACCCTAATTGACTAGTGACCCCTTGACCTAGGTACCCTAATGACCC
The DNA here is from genome assembly GCA_029216955.1 of Iris pallida. Classification (NCBI taxonomy): domain Eukaryota; kingdom Viridiplantae; phylum Streptophyta; class Magnoliopsida; order Asparagales; family Iridaceae; genus Iris; species Iris pallida. The sequence goes on from JANAVB010042018.1 coordinate 15,509,532, forward strand.
TTGTTTGACTAGTGTTGACCAAAGTCAACCTAGGGTCAAACTTGACCTAAATTGAACTTGAATTAACCTAGAATGACTAGTTTGACATTGGTTGACCTAACTTGACTAGTAGACCTAGTTTGACTGGATAATTGACCATTGTTGACCAAAGTCAACTATAGGTCAAACCTTGACCAAATTGACCTATAAATGACTTGGATGAACATAGAAGGACTATTTGACTAAGGTTTGGCTAAACCCTAACTAGATGATTAGGTTAACCATATAGATTATGAGGGTAATCCTATATAGATTAAGATATGTATGGGGTTAAGTGAGATACTTAGAGTTGAGTCATGACTTGAGTTGGAGTATGGGATTAGCTTGATTATAGGATTAAGGTTGGTATTGTACTATATGTATCTATGTGTGGTATACTCTGTATAGGTAATTGTAGTATAGTATCTTAGGTATTCTAAGACATGTTAGCCTATGATGGTTTGAGTTAGCCTTATAGAGTTTGACTGGATGTTGACCATTAGTCAAGATTAACCTAATTACCTTATTGACTAGTCTATGATTAACCAAAACCTTAGTTAGACTAAGACTTGACCCTATATGGACCCAAGTAACTAGAGTTGACTAGTTTGGCTAGAATGTTTGACCAAAAGTTGACTTTAACCTAGATTAGACTTGTTTAACTTTGTTTGACCTGGTATGACTTAGTTTAACTTCTTGTGACCTAGTATGACTTAGTTTGACTGTAGTGTTGACCAAGTTTGACTTTGACCTAGATTGGCTTAGAATTCATACAGATTGCATCGTAGATTTCATTTACCTTCATTTTGGATATGTCATAACTGTATTGCTCTATTTTAGGAATTGTGACCCTGGTACAGACATCTGATATTACATTACTCTTTTCAGAGTATCAGGCGAGTACATTCTCTGATAGTTCTCTTTATTTGTCGATTACTGTATTTCAGTTCTAGTTAGTTCTATGTGATTCTCTGTATCAACACGTATGGATATTTCTGGATTCATGTATCGACACATACCTTACTTGCTGGCCTCTATTACTGGAGTCATTAGTATTATTCCGGAATCATTTCTGGAATCATCATGTATTGGCCAGACTCATCTCGATTCTTTGTCGATTTTGGATTCACTTGCTGGGCGGGAAAATATTGAGTAAGACATGTAGACATACCCCAAATCCGGAATCTCCTACTGGAATCTACCGGAAGCATAGCCATCTCTTGCCCGATCAGTGAGAGATGTGCCTGATACCTACAGCCGTTTACATGTCGACCTCGGTATTTTAAAACACACTGTTAGATCATAGTTGGACTCACCCTGGATCCATTGATCAATGTTGGACTCGTCTTGTACTAGAAATTATCTGGTATTGGATTATATGGACTGGACTCACACTGGGATTACATTAGACTTATATCGTACTGTCTGGACTCGTACTTATTCTAGTTCAGTTAGCTTTTATTACAGTCTTCATTGCCATGATTCTTCTCTTGTTTAGTTACCTTTCTTTTCTCGTATCTTACTGTTTCACTATGCCATATTACCTGTATAAAATTGCCATGCTCATCAATAAAACTGTCTATAACTGCTTTATAGTTCTTTGTCATTTACTTGGGTTTTTCTAGATGAGTTGTACTCGTTCCCGTCCTGATTGGACCTGTTGAAAATATTACAGATGATAATCCTGTGGACACCTGCCCTACTTACCATGGACCTGGCGAGGGATTAGCTACCTTTGGTTCCGACTCTCGGGAGTGATTCAGGAGATTAGCTAGTAGACTACTTTAGCTTTCATGTTTTGACTTGTTGTATTAAAGTTAAGATATTGAGTTTGTATTAAGTTGGTTTGAGATGATGTTGTATTATTTTAATAGTTAGTTGTTGTTGTCTTTAATTCCTTAGGTATAACTTCTGTGTTTTCTTATCGTGTTTTAGATTGTGTTTGAGTATATCATACCCTTTTACTTGTCCTCCATTCGGAGCTGATATCTGGACAAGTACTTTATATTCACTGCATGAGATTAGTTAGCAACCTAGGACAGCTTACTACCGCCGACACTGCGGCGTAGGCTGGACGTACCCACTTCTCGTGCCCTATACAGGGTGCGGGTCGTGACACATTTTTAGTGGTGGCCCATGTAGGTCTCGAGACTAAATTGTTTGGTTACGTTATTGTACCAAGCATGCCTGCAATTAGGAACTTAAGGTAATTAGACAACATTAGGAATGACGCTTAGAACACCTAGAGGAATACTAGGATTGCAACATAGGAAATACATCACATGCTTGCTATTATAATTTGATTTTCTTGTCTATAATTGTTTTGCTTTAAGAGTCCTTATAAGTCCTTTTTATTGTAATTAGATGGTGCTTACTCGTTCATCCCGGTATATCTCACCTGAGAATGGCACGCTCCCCATCCAGTCAGCTGACCAGTTGACTGATACACCTCCACCTACCACTTTCCCCCACTCCACAGATCCACAAACCCAGATACCACAACCACCTTCCACACCACAGGCCCAGCAGGACCCAATACTTCTACCACCCCCTATCACTATACCTATCCAGGCTTCCGTCACACTCGACGAGAACCAACTGCTCATTCTGATCCAGGGGTTCCTAGCAACCCATTAGGAGCAGACCACCCTACTCCGCCAGAGCATGGAGCATTCTGAGGGACGTACCGTGGTCCCACCACCTGTAGAGCCGCGGTAGAGAGCAGGGACGATCAAGGACTTCATGGGTCTGAATCCCAAGGAGTTCTTAGGGACTGAGGGCATAGTAGTAGAGACTGGTTAGACTCGATAGAGAGGAAGCTCATTGGAGTTAGGATGCCGGATGACCTCCAGGTCGAGGCAGCGGGATTTCTGCTGATAGACTTGGCAGGAGTCTGGTTCCGGAATGAGCCGTTATTCGCAAGAGGGAGAGCCACTTGGGATCAGTTCAAGACCCAGTTCAAGAAGAAATTCTTCTCGACCACTGCTAGAGTAGCCATGGGGCTACGATTCCAGAACATCCAGCAGGGGAACCGTTCTGTCGACGAGTATGCGGCAGAGTTTAGTCGCCTGAGCCGTTTCGCTCCTTGTCTAGTTGCTGACCCTGAGGAGATGACGCGTAGGTTTTGCCATGGTCTAGTTCCAGACATTGGCATTCTTATAGTGGCAAACGGTATGACTGACTACTACCAGAGCTTAGAGTTAGCCCGGAGTATCGAGGAGCGTCTTCTGACTTGTAAGAGGCCGACTTCTGTACACATTGAGGGACCCACCAAGCGTCAGGCTTTCCAGCAGAAAGTGCCGACGCTACACCAGCAGATATATCATCCTCCCACACCACATCATTTGACCCAGCCAGTTAGAGCCCCGGGACCCCGACAGCAGCAGAGGCTATTTCAGCAGGTGCAGCATCAGTATAGAGGTCAGGACCCGAAGACGATCAGTTGTTCATACTGCAGGAAGCAGGGACACATCAGGGAGCAGTGTAGGAAGAGGCTGAAGGTTTGCTATACCTGTGGGTCTGATACTCACCAGAAAATGGATTGTCCTATTGCACCTCCTTATAAGGGGGCTAGGCCACCTGTAGCTCAGCACCAGAGGGGTGGAGCTTTTGCGATGACGGTCGAGGAGACCAACGCTGTAGGTGACGGGTTAGCAGGTTTGTCTTTTCTGTCCTTCCTTTCCCATCTTGTTGTATGATTCCATTAGTACCTGTCAGGATATGCTTGTGATATGCTAGATAGTGTAGTTACCCTGTTCAGACTGTGGAATCACGACCAGTAGGACTATGATTGCATGTTATCTTTTTGACTTTGATTGACTGGGGGTTTGACCTAGGAGGAGTACGACTATCTTAATTTCGAGGACGAAATTTCTCTAAGGAGGGTAGACTTGTAACACCCAGTTTTCTGAAATTGGGGTATTTTTGAAAAATTATTATTTTTATTATTTATTAATGATATTTTAGTCATGATATGATTTTTGGTGATTTTAGTTAATTTAAAACTATTTTCTAAGTCACGACTTATGACTTTGTGATTTTACTAGTATAACCCTAGTGTAAACCCTAGAGATTACTTGTCTTAGAGACCAACCATGATCATGTGAGCCTAGCCATAGGTTTAGAACATCAAATTAGGGCTTTTTAGCCTAAAGGGTATTTTAGTAATTTTCTAGGATTTTTTGGAATTATTTGTATTATGTGATTTAATATTATTTAATTATTGTTAAGTACCATGATTAGTCCCTAACCTAGTTTACCCTAACCTAGAGATTATTTACTAACCTAGGAGGCTAATATTAGATATTAGCTTTATGTGTAAATATCTAGGTTTGATAATATCTAGATATTTCACTTTTTAGATATTTTAGAACCTAAATATCTAACCCCTTAGTCAAAGACTTAGGGGCTAAGTTTGCAAGGTGGTAGGACACTCTCCCCTACCCCCATGGCAGCCTAGCACTACCCCCCCTTCCTATATTAACCTATCATTCCATTCATGATCAATTTTTACATGAATTAAACCTAGAAAATCCACCACCTTCAAACCTTGATAACTTGATCAATTTTGATCCAAATCACCTCTAGTTTCTTGCATTGGAACCCCCTACTATTGAGGATATTAAGGGAGGCTAGCTAGCAAGGTTGAAGATCAATTTGGCCATCTCAAGTGAAGAGGACAAACCCCCCTACCTTGGTTTTATTGGATTTTTGCACTCATAGGTAACATGCCCTAAAACCTATTAATATTGTGATTTCTCTTCATGGTTGCATGCATCTAGGTACCTTGGAACTGTAGGCTAAGTTTGGTGGGATTTAGGGTTGGTTTGGTGTCCGTATCGGACACGTATCCTAAGCTAGAAACCCTTGTTTGATGAAATGCCACAAAGGATTGGTTTTTGTGTTTTTCCAAAACAAATTACATTTTTGTGTACTAGACATGTAGGACACAACCCTAGTTGTCTGAGCACACTTCGAGTTGTGTCCGTGTCCAAAACAGGACACGAACACACTGTTAAAACTACACTGTGCACACGGTTAAACCCCACTGTTTGACACTTCGTGTCGTGTCCACACATGTCGTGGACACGATACAGGAACTTGGACACATGCCCTGACACCCCACCTATCCTAGGACACGACCACGACACCATAGGTTGCACACACGTGGCCCTAGACTGGTCGACACGCGTGCACGAGACTGTGCACGCTGTCCTGCTACCCGACACGGATTTCTTCGTGTCCACGCCACGTGGACACGTGCCACTTGGCACGAGGGTAGGGGCACCCTCTGACAACCTACCCACGAAGTTTCATGCGACCACGTGTCGTATCGGACACGTAGTTAGCTCTGCACTGATTCGTGCACTGTACTAACACGCGCACAGACCCTCTCTGATACGCCTCTCTAACTCGGACACGACACGATCCCGACTCAATTCAGGGTGCTGGACACTTAGAGTAACCCTAGGCGAATCTACCCACATGATCACGAGACTTCTAGACCCTTGTGTCGTGTCCACGAGACACATGAACTCGTGCACGATACAGTACAATTCCTGTGCACTGTCAATTTACCCGATTTGGGTTTTAGACTCCTGGACACGCCGTGTCGTGTCGTGGTGGACTCCCATTGACACACACGATACATACACATGTGGGGCATCAGTTACCAACCACTAGTATCGAGCCTTAGCTCGATTTGGGTCGAGAATTTGGGTTTACCTACTTTCCTATACACAGTGTTATATTTCCAGTTTTTGGGATAATTTCCCAGTTTTTAGAAATGAATTTCGATTTGATTTTTGTTATGTTTTATACATGTATATGTATATTTTCAGTGTAGGTATACGTAGTATATATGTATGTGGTGTGTAGGTAAGATTTTAGGGTGTATACATGTATATACATGTGTATATATATGTATTATATAGTGTGTGTGTGTGTATTTGTGTGTGTGTGGGGGGGAGGGCAAATCCTGGTTCCAGAAATCTGGAAATCCCCCCCATTCACTGTCCAGCCCATTCCCTCTCTCTCACTGTTAACACTCTCTTTCACTCTCTCCCTTCCTCTCTTTCCCTCTACATATATGTATTATATTTATATGAGTTTGTATATATATATATATATATATATATATATATATATAATATATATATATATATATATATGTTATATATTGTATTAGATAATATATTGTATCTATATACATGAACTATAGGATATATGAGTATTACCTAGGCTATAGGCCTATGTAGTAATATTGTATATATATATATATATATGTATAGTTATATATATGTGTATATATATATATATATATTATATAGAATGGATACCTATATGATATTAGCTTATGGTCTAGATACACTAGCCTATGGCCATTAGGGGCTAACCCTAATTGACTAGTGACCCCTTGACCTAGGTACCCTAATGACCCTTGTTTGACTAGTGTTGGCCAAAGTCAACCTAGGGTCAAACTTGACCTAAATTGAACTTGAATTAACCTAGAATGACTAGTTTGACATTGGTTGACCTAACTTGACTAGTAGACCTAGTTTGACTGGATAATTGACCATTGTTGACGAAAGTCAACTATAGGTCAAACCTTGACCAAATTGACCTAGAAATGACTTGGATGAACATAGAAGGACTATTTGACTAAGGTTTGGCTAAATCCTAACTAGATGATTAGGTTAACCATATAGATTATGAGGGTAATCCTATATAGATTAAGATATGTATGGGGTTAAGTGAGATACTTAGAGTTGAGTCATGACTTGAGTTGGAGTATGGGATTAGCTTGATTATAGGATTAAGGTTGGTATTGTACAATATGTATCTATGTGTGGTATACTTTGTATAGGTAGTTGTAGTATAGTATCTTAGGTATTCTAAGACATGTTAGCCTATGATGGTTTGAGTTAGCCTTATAGAGTTTGACTGGATGTTGACCATTAGTCAAGATTAACCTAATTACCTTATTGACTAGTCTATAATTAACCAAAACCTTAGTTAGACTAAGACTTGACCCTATATGGACCCAAGTAGCTAGAGTTGACTAGTTTGGCTAGAATGTTTGACTAAAAGTTGACTTTAACCTAGATTAGACTTGTTTAACTTTGTTTGACCTTGTATGACTTAGTTTAACTTCTTGTGACCTAGTATGACTTAGTTTGACTGTAGTGTTGACCAAGTTTGACTTTGACCTAGATTGGCTTAGAATTCATACAGATTGTATCGTAGATTTCATTTACCTTCATTTTGGACATGTCATAACTGTATTGCTCTATTTTAGGACATTGTGACTATGGTACAGACATCTGATATTATATTACTCTTTTCAGAGTATCAGGCGAGTACATTCTCTGATAGTTCTCTCATTTATTTGTCGATTACTGTATTTCAGTTCTAGTTAGTTCTATGTGATTCTCTGTATCAACACGTATAGATATTTCTGGATTCATGTATCGACACATACCTTACTTGCTGGCCTTTATTACGGAGTCATTGGTATCATTCCGGAATCATTTCTGGAATCATCATGTATTGGCCAGACTCATCTCGATTCTTTTGTCGATTTTGGATTCACTTGCTGGGCGGGGAAATATTGAGTAAGACATGTAGACATACCCCAAATCTGGAATCTCCTACTGGAATCTACCGGAAGTATAGCCATCTTTGCCCGATCAATGAGAGATGTGCCTGATACCTACAGCCGTTTACATGTCGACCTCGGTATTTTAAAACACACTGTTAGATCATAGTTGGACTCACCCTGGATCCATTGATCACTGTTGGACTCGTCTTGTACTAGAAATTATCTGGTATCAGATTATATGGACTGGACTCACACTGGGATTACATTAGACTTATACGTACTGTCTGGACTCGTACATTATTCTAGTTCAGTTAGCTTTTATTACAGTCTTCATTGCCATGATTCTTCTCTTGTTTAGTTACCTTTCTTTTCTCGTATCTTACTGTTTCACTATGCCATCATTACCTGTATAAAACTGCCATGCTCATATAAAACTGTCTATAACTGCTTTATAGTTCTTTGTCATTTACTTGGGTTTTTTAGATGAGTTGTACTCGTTCCCGTCCTGATTGGACCTGTTGAAAATATTACAGATGATAATCCTGTGGACACCTGCCCTACTTACCATGGACCTGGCGAGGGATTAGCTACCTTGGTTCCGACTCTCAGGAGTGATTCAGGAGATTAGCTAGTAGACTACTTTAGCTTTCATGTTTTGACTTGTTGTATTAAAGTTAAGATATTGAGTTTGTATTAAGTTGGTTTGAGATGATGTTGTTATTTTAATAGTTAGTTGTTGTGCTTTAATTCCTTAGGTATAACTTCTGTGTTTTCTTATCGTGTTTTAGATTGTGTTTGAGTATATCATACCCTTTTACTTGTCCTCCATTCGGAGCTGATATCTGGACAAGTACTTTATATAGATTAGTTAGCAACCTAGGACAGCTTACTACCGCCGACACTGCGGCGTAGGCTGGACGTACCCACTTCTCGTGCCCCTATACAGGGTGCGGGTCGTGACATATCCACAAATTATAACATGAAGATTTTTTTATGTATACTTGTTGTGATAATTATTTAAAGGCTCACATTACTCTCTCACATGCAACCAAACATGGTGATGCACAAAGAAAATTCTTGTTTTATTTAGTTAGATGTAGAAAAACTTTAAAAAATGTATCAAATTTTATATTTCAACAGAGGATTAGTTATTTTGGTAATAAGTCTTTTCTTTTACATGTTCTTAGCTGTTAGAGAAAAAAAATTCTTCAACTTTCTCCAGTTGCCCTAAATTTTTTTTCCTTCATTGTTCCTTCATACGTCGAGTAAAAAGATTTTTTTTTCAAGGTGATGGTGGTCGACATGGTGGCCAGAATGCTGGTTGTGATGGTGGACGAGGAAATACAGTCTTGATGGAGGAAGACCGCGCACATGATTCAACTGTCGTCAACAAGGTCATTTCCAGTAGTAGTGTTCTAAAGTTCGTGTTGCCAACATTGTATCGGATAATCCTAATAATAACTAAATATCTGTGCAGATGATGGCAGAGACCTATGCTGAATTTATTGACTTCTAAGCTCAACATTATGGTGAAGCCTCCACATCTGGATCCACAGCCTGGTACTCGGTGGCATGTGTGATAAGGTCAAAGCAGTGGGTGCTCGACTCGGGTACGTCTGATCACACGATATGTGATGTAGGTATGATTTGTGAGTACATATCTGTCGGTCGTGTCTCAGATATTACTGTTATGAATGATAGTTCCCTGATAGTTCGTGCAAAGGCCGTACCCGTATTTCTCCTAGTTTGCAACTTAAATTAGTCACTTGGCAATCCATTCAGCCTCTTGTTAATTAGTAGAATTATCTTTGACTTGCAATGTGTGGTGGCCCATGCAGGTCTGAAGTTATAATTAGTGCGATGTCGTAGTGGTGCTCGACTTAGAGTTCTGCTACGAGTCTGCTATAGGTTTAGAAGATATAGGCTATAGACTAAGGATACTCAATCACAGCCAGGACTTCTTGAGAAGATTTCAGGGACGACCCTTGAGAATCTCATGATAAACTATCTCGAAATTTGATTCCAACTGTTTCTGTCTGTTCTTCATTGTCCGTGGTTGAATTTGATTCTTGTTGTTTATTAATTTCTACCAGAATAAACCTTTGGACTAATTTGCCTCGGTTATGGAATCTAGAGTTTTCCACAGCCATATTAGCAAGCATGACGAACACATAAGGTCTAATTTTGGATGTATTTCTCAGATTGTGGGAATTTAAAATTTTTGCAACCAAGCATACGACAATACAAAAATGTTAGATACCACGATCTTAGAGGTATGTACCTTGTTGCGGACCCTATGGTTTATTGCAGCTATACTTACTGGCGTGACGAGGATTTCGATAACATGGTTCGGGGTAGACGGGTATGATTATCAGATTACAGAATAGATACCCTATAGAGGGTACCCTAGTATAATAGAATAGGTATCAGTGGAGATGTTGCTTGGGTATCTTAGAGAAGAGAGTGAGAGCTAGGCCACCTGTGGCGCAGCATCACGCCCCGCACCAGCAGTGGGATATACCCCCGCCAGGGCAGGACTTTTGCGATGACGGTTGAGGAGACCCACACTGCAGGTAATGGACTAGGAGGTTAGGTCTTGTTCTTTCTTTCTTCCTGTTTCTTTCCACCCATTGATTGTTTGATTGCTTTCTTAGTACCATTAGCTTGCATATGTGATGATCATGCTAGATTAATAGAAAACCCCAATGGAGACTGCAATAACATGATACTGTAGAGAATAAAACCATATGTTTGTTCCTATTTTATAAAATTGTATGTTGTATAACTTGGATAGAATTTTGTAGACTTTGATTGTTGGGGGCTTGACCTAGAGAAGAGTACAACCAACTTAAATTTCGAGGATGAAATTTTTCTAAGGGAGGTAGGATTGTAACTGTCTGTTTTCAAAAATAAGGGTAATATTTCATTTTTCATATTCCTATATTTTGTGAATATTTAATTATTTATTACTATTGTATTTTGGGGATTAGTTTAGCCGGGTTGGAGTTTCGTCTAGTTTTGACTTGTGTTAGTGGCCCAGGTAGTTTAAACTCTAGTCGGGACCTAAAGATTATATAGCCATGGCCTACAAACTCATCTCATTAGGCTAGTGCATTTAGACTAAACCCACATGACAAGTTTAGTCATTTAGAGATTAGAAACTTGACCATTTGGACCCCAAACCTTTGCATACTCCTAGTTAACCAAAGGAAGACTTGATGAGGACAACTTGGACATTTCCTAAACATATTTAGGGCTCCCATATGGCATCCCACCTTCCTATTAAATCTCCACTTCATCTTCTTCCTCTTTCCATTTTCATTTCAAGCCCTAATTTATGAACTTTTTTTTTCCAAATTGCTCATACACCCAAATTTCTTCCAAATTGAGCCAAATTTATTTCATTCTCTTCCCCTTGGAGAGGAGAAGCCTCTATTGGCTAGCTAAGAAGGGATTGGAAGAATTTGGAGCCTTGAAGCTTGGTGGAGATCTAGATCTAGAAATTTTATATTGGGAATCCATCTCCCTTTTGGTATGAGCTCTCTAAATCCTTCCATTTCATTTCATTAGTGTAACTACTTTCATTTATGACCCCATTTATATTAGGGTACCATTAGAGAGGAGTTGAGGCTCTCCTCTTCCTATTTGAAGGTTTTTCTATTTTATTTGATACAAATTGGGAGAAATCGAATTTGTGACCACCAAGTGTTCGATATGTGTCCCTAAAGAAACTTTTGTGTCCTTTTTGAGTTGAGATTGGGTGTATGTGTCCTAAATAGGATACATGGTGTTGTGTCATAGTATTTCATGATATACATGGTTAGATTTGGGTATATACATGTGTTTCTTTTCTCCAAAATAATCCAAATTCGTCATAATATTCATCCACATTTTTAGTAGCCATAGCAACTTAGAAATATCATAACTCCGATTAATCTTCCATTTTTTTTTAAAACCGTATCGAAGTTAGCTTTCCAAATACATATATTAATATGCCAAAATTGTTCTAAAACTTTTTGTAAAACTGTTTGAGTGTCAGCTGTCCGAAAGACGAACACCTTTTAGTGTTTTTTACGATTTCGAAGGCTTCCGGACACGAAAATGCGATCCGTTTGAAGTTTCGGAAAGCTAATATGAAGGGCTATGACATACTTTAATCCTAAAATTTAGTGAATAGGTTTAATAGATGCAGTATTAGTTTTAAGTAGAAAATTGACTATACGATATGGACATTTTGTGTATCCGATGAGCCTATGTAGTATGGATATCAAGTTAATGTAGGTATCATAGGTTGTCAAGAATATGTATGATATAGTACATATATATATATATATATATATATATATATATATATATATATATATATATATATATATATATATATTATTGTTAGGTAATATGTGCTTGTTAGTATCTTGTAGAGAGGAGTGTGGGTGTTTGATGCTTGTGAGTATTTGTGTTTATGAGTGAGAGGGAAGAATTAATATAGGTTGAGTGCTAGTGTTGAGAAGAGGATTTATGTTTGTGTGTTTATGTTGGTGAGTGTGTTATTGTGTCTTGGTTTGGATAATGTGAGATGTATAGTGTGTATGAGTGAGAGGGAATGATGTATTGGTGAGATATGTGTCTTATGTGTGTGTGTTTGTGAGTGACATGGTTGTGTTGTGGTTGTTAGAGTGTGAGAATACGAGTGTAGTGATGCTTGTGAGTGTGCTTGAGAGTGGTATTAGTTTGTATGTGTGATGTCTTAGTGAGATGTGTTGTGTGTGTGTGTGTGTGGTCTTGATGGTTAAATATTAGTTAGTGGATGTTAGTTGTGTTAGGTTTCTAAGTTAGAATAGATGGTTAGAAGTTATATGTTGGAGTTGGTTAGTATCTTGTATTAGAGATATAAGTTAGGATATAGAGTGATATCTTGAGATACCATCGTGGTATCTTAGGATATTTTGGGTATTTGCCTATTTCCTTAAGGTAATATATTTACCTACAAGGTAAATGGGACTTACCTACAAGGTAGAGGAGGTTTACTTTATACTAAGATATTAGATACTAAGGTATTGTCTATCTAATATTTTAGGGTGGATGGTTAGAGGCTATATATTTAAGGTATTAGTATTAGAGGTTAAGGTATTAGTTTCCAACCAAGGTAATGGTTTACCTTAACTTAAGGTAATGGGTTTACCTTATTACAAGGTAAGGTATTGGGTTTACCTAAGTAACTAGGATTAGATATCTAAGTTATTGGTTAGCTAGTAGCTTAGGATAGATATTAGATATCTAAGATGGTATCTTGGTAGTCAAGGTATTATACCTAGACTAAGGTATTGGGTTTTGATATTGGGATATCAATAGGGCTAAGGTATATAGTATCTTGGGGTATGATATAGGTTGATTTCTTACTAGTATCTAGTATCTACGTTAGTGTCTTAGGATGTAGATGAGTGGGTATCCTAAAATAAAAATCAGTATCTTATAGGGTAAATTAGTAGGCTAAGGTAATGTCTAAGGTATTGACAAGGTAATGGGGATTACCTATAATCTAAGAGTAAGGTATTGGTAGGATATTGAGATAGATGGTTAGATACTAGTCTAAGTATTAGTAGGATCTATTAGCCTATGTTAGTGGGTTATCTACTAACCTAAGATAATATATTACTAAGGTAAGAGTATTACCTAGTATCTAAGGTATTGGGTTATCTTGGTAGGTAATGGTTAGACTTAGATTATCTTGGTAGGTAATGGTTAGAAGTCGGTTATCTTGGTAGGTAATGGTTAGAAGTGGATTATCTTGGTAGGTAATGGTTAGACTTGGGTTATCTTGGTAGTAATAGTTAGAAGTAGGGGTGAGCATTCGGTTTAATCGGTTCAAACCGAACCGAATTTTCGAAAACCGATTAAACCGAATCTAAAAATTTTGAAACCGAAACCGAACCAAATCAGACAAAAACCGAATTTAAACCGAACCGAATATTTCGGTTCGGTTTTCGGTTTATTCGGTTTATACACATAGAGCCAGCAATTTTCCAAAGCCAAATAGATCCACAAGATAAGCAAAATATGATCTTGCCAAACTCAAATCATAACAAAATCATATCATTTCACACACAAAGAAAAAAAAGAAAAACCGTGTAAGAAAAATTAATCAAAATATCATCTTTTGTTAAAAAAAAACTAATCCAATACCTGGAAAAAAAAACCCAAATAATATTTCTCTCGAGTACACTGTATGCTTATGATCTAAAATACAACATGACCTTCTCTTTTCAGGTTTCAGTTTGTAAATTTTAGAAAGGAATCACACTAGATAAAAGTCCAATTATTTTTCACCTCTTATGGTGTATCCCAAATCCCAGAAACAATCACAAAAAAAATGTCAGAATCTAATCTTTCTACTCAAGATCCAACAAACACAACACCAAAAAAGAAAAAAAGGTTTTATCTTCTTTTTGCTACTCCAGATCCAACACAGCACGAAGAAGAGACAAAGCCCTTGAGAGACTTAGGGTTAGGGTTTTTCAAGCCTTGACCCTTGAGAGAAATGAGGGCTCCAGTCCAGCCTCCAGAGAGGAAGAGAAGAGTTAGATGAGGGTTTCTTAAAAGCTCCAGAGAGGAAGAGAAGAGCAAGTTAGGGTTAGGGTTTTTTTTTTCTCTTTCTCTGCTCTGGAGACTTGAGAACGGCTGGGAGAGGAGAAAGATTAGAGGAAAGAGAATGAGAAATGAGTGTTAGGTTTTTTTGTTTTATATAATAGTAAGGGTACTTTGGTAATGTCACATTCTAATTCGGGTTTCGGTTTTGGACCGAAACCGATGTCCAAACCCGAAACCTAAACCGAATATGTTTTTTTTGTACTTTTAGACCCGAACCCGAACCGATATGTTTCCAACCCGAACCGAAAATCTTATTCGGTTCGGTTCGGTTCGGTTTTCGGCTAAAAACCGAATAATGCTCAGCCCTAGTTAGAAGTGGGTTATCTTGGTAGGTAATGATTAGAAATGGATTATCTTGGTAGGTAATGGTTAGAAGTGGGTTATCTTGGTAGGTAAAGGTTAGGAATATGATACTTGATTTAGATTTGACCATGTTTGACTAAGGTTGACTATTTTGACTCAAAGTCAATTGCAAGTCAACATTGGACCTAGATTGGACTAGGAGTTGACTAGGGTTGACCAGTTGACCAAAAGTCAACTGTGAGTCAACCAATAGCCAGTTTGACCTAGATTGGATTAGAAGTTGACCAGAGTTGACCAGTTGACCAAAAGTCAACTGTAGGTCAACCTTTGACCTAATATGATCTATATTGACTTGGTTTGATATTGTTTGACCTAGTTTGACTTTGATTGACTTAAATGGACCAAGTTTGACTTTGTTTAACTTATCTTGGCCTAGTTTGACTTTGTTAGACCTAGTATGACTTAGATTTACTTAGATTAACTTAGTATGATCTAGTTTGACTTTGTTAGACCTAGTATGATTTAATATGTCTTAGTTTGATTTAGTTTGCCTTAGTTGACTTGGTGTGATTTAGTTTGACTGAGTTTGACCTAGATTTGCATAGTGTACACTAGAAATCATGCCATACACTGTTAAACCCTAATTAACTTATGTATATATCATCTTTAGGTCCGTGACACCACTCTGAGCATCGATCCCATTGACAGCTCAGGACCGCAGGTAAGTACATTCTCTGATAGTTTTCATTGTCTTGATATCTTCTGTATCTGATTCAGTTGTGGTGTTTTACTTGATTCTTGACACGATGGAGCACGGACTAGTATATATCGGATCCTGTCATAAGATATCATTCCTGGGTTATCGTGGTATATTGGTACATTATTCGATCTTATTTCTTGTACTTGTATAGACATTGATTTCTAGGGGGATTAGCTACCCTCTTAATGAATCCCGTATCATGATGTGCTGTCCGGATCCATATACTATTCGAGGATGGGGAGTTATTAGGGATTATGTGATCAAATTCACCTTATTCCTTTTCTTATGCTTGCGCCACCCTCACCACACGTAGATCACCCATCTATCTAAGCTCTCAAGAAATGTGTCCATCTTTAGAATTTCCAGTTCCTTTCCTCATGTAGTTTTGTAAAATATCATTGGGTACCTTATCCGGTGAGTTTGAATAAATCTGCCTCAACTCTTTTTGAGTTAGTGCATACAGATACATAGGAGTCATGTTCTATTGAATATGTAATAGGATTTAAGTATTTTGTCTCCTTTGTTAATAACTACTCTTAAGTCATCTTTGTTTACTTAATGAAAAATTGTTATGAACTATTGATATTTGATGCACATTTTGTGATGGAATCAAAATCCAGGTTGGGCTTTCTGTTAAGTATCTTCGGAGTGAAATGGTTGTATGTATCTTGAGAGTTTAATTCTCAACTGGCTAAACATGAAATTATTCACCAAACTTCATGTCTTTACACACTACAACAAAATGGTATGGTGTGGCCGAACGCAAGAATATTCACCTTTTGGAAATAACGCGTGCTCTTATGTTTCATGCACGTCCATAGAAAATTTTGGTCGGATGCGGTCCTTACAGCTTGCTATCTGATCAATCGAATGCCATCATCAGTTTTCAATAACAATACTCCATTTTCTCGGTTATATCCCAATTATGTGTGTGCTGCTTCCTCTTCCTCTCAAAATCTTTAGCTGCTTGTGTTACATTCATGATACTCAACCTACTCTTTCTTAGTTGGACCCGAAGGTAATTAAATGTATCTTCCTTGAGTATCTGAAAGATCATAAAGGGTATCATTATTTTTTCTACTTTGAAGCGGTATTTTATATCTCGGGATGTTACCTTTGTTGAATCAGAGTTTTCCCCACTCCCTCTAACCATTGATTCTGTTTCAAAAGTTTGTCCAAATTAGAAATTCTTGTTATATCCAGTTCAGACCCAACAGTCCCGGTAAAGGCGCCCTCCCCTTACGGGCCAGTCTTGCAGTATAGTGGTCCATAAACATCAACTCCGTCGAAAGTGACAACACCAGTCTCACCATCCCATAGTCTGCAAACACGAACTCCATAAGAATCAACATCATCAATGGTGCCCACAATTGTAGAGCTGACATCATTATAAAGGTCCTCATCCAACTCCATTCCTTTACCACCATCTGGTATACTGTCTCGCCCCCGTCGTGCATGTCATGACCATCCTTTGTACGTTGAGAACTACAAAGGACTAGCGAGTACCACTCAGTCCTTGGTGGCTACTATTGATGATATTCAGATTCCCAAATTTGCAGATAAGGGTCTCAAACATCATGGTTAGTGTATCGCTATGGAAGAGAAAATACAAGTGCTTTGGAAGAATCATACATGGGATCTGGTGGTTATGCCTACTGGTCAGAAGGCGGTATGATGCGAATGGCTGTTCACAATCAAGGTAAAACCGAATGACTCTCTTGATCATTTTAAAGCTCGTCTTGTGGCCAAAGGATACTTTCAGACGCATGGAGAAGGTAATTTTAAAATATTCTACCCAGTTGCCAAGATGACTTCTGTGCGTTTGCTTCTAGCCTTAACTGTTCATGGTGACTGACCCCTACTTCAGTTGGATGTGAAGAATGCATTTCTCAATGGAGACCTTGAGGAGGAGGGTATGTGATGCAACCTCATAGGTTCGTTGCAAGGGAGGGTAAATTATGTTATCTACGAAGGGCCTATAATGTCTCAAACTGTCACGCCCCACTTCCGTAGGAGCGATCGTCCTCGCTAAGGCATGATACCGCACGAGCCTAGATTGCGCTCGTGCAAGGCGGATTCCATAACGGTCGATTTCAGCGGCTGCGACGGGGTCGTCGCACAGAAGTCCCAAGCAGAGACATTGAATAATAGCAGCAAAAATTAAGAACAAACACAAGTTATTCAAAGAAGCACTTTATTGATATTAAAAATACGGTTACATTGGGGGCGCAAAGCCAATTTTACAATCACTCAAGCTCACTCATCTCACATTACAAGTCACTCAGCTCTCTCTCATCTTTCAATTACAAGTCTTTAGCCAGCAGATGCTTCAGAAGGCGACGTCCATACATTATGTCCCGTATAAGTCTTTACTCCATGCGGCCGCGTGCTTCGAATCGCCAAGGAACTCCATGCCTCGACGCATCCAAGCGAGCTCCGTGCTACGAGCTTCTACCTGTGCCTGCACATGTAAACTATATGGGTGTCAGTACTCAACTGTACTGGTGGAATGAGCTCCTCGCCCACCCATACAAACCCAACACGTTTGATTTACTTTGTGCAACATAGTCACCTCTTATCAATTGTCTTTCTAGTCTTGCCTTAGGATTATTTTAGGACCGACGCCTTGCCTGTTTTGTGTCTCTAGACCATCTCATGCTTACAACGACAACATTAACTCATACCTTGCCTCAAGACCCTTCTCGTGCCAACAACGTTAACCTATCGAGTCGTGTTTGCCTTACGGCTTAAAATCAGAGACGCAACTACGCGATGAGGCTCCATTTCTGTGTGACGGTGCTACAAACTCATGTTGAGGCCGTGCCTCGTAACTCAATGAGACTCGATCATATCGCCGCCTCGCGGCCCTTTTCTACTAAATCATCAACTGACCCATCCAACTTGTGAACCAAGGGTTACTCGACCAACTTTGCCTTACGGCATCTCCTGACTTAAACTCATAACAACTCAAACCATAACTATGCAACTTATATGCCGACAACATAGGACTCGATGCCACATCTCGTGCGGAAGCATGTTATCTTGTTGCAGCCAAATCTTAGGCCCAAACATTGTCTTTCTGACCGAGCACGCATTCGACTCGACTCTTGATTTACTTCACCTAATACTCGACTCAGTCCAAAGGCATATACGCGGATCGTCGCCCATGCCGACTCATCTATATGAGGTCACTAGCATGACAAGCTATTATGGACACATAGCTTACGGTTGGCCGGGACCCTTCCAGTGCAAGGTAGCTAGCCCCCTGGAAGTCCCCGACTAACCCGGTGCTATCGAGTCAGCACAGCTATCACCATGTTTCCTTTCTTGGCCGAAACGGTTCCATGGCCCTGGGTTGCCGTTACGGGGAAACTCTACCTTGTCGACAAGTTGTCCAATGACCATGCAAGACCCTTCACTCAAACTGACGTCTCACACAGTCATTGTACTCTCAGTATTATCATCTCTTTCCAAAACCAAGTTCAAGTCTTCTATCCTTGAGACCCCTCAAGGACCCCTCGACGACCCACGGTCGCGAGCATTCTTTCCATGTTGTCATATCATTTCATTCAACTCAATGCCTATTCGATAGTCCTTCCTCCAAAACTCATTAAATCAACCGTGGTTCATGCCTTAAACACTAAGTCCGTGCATCGTGCCTTAGGCCCATCGTGCTTTACGCGACACTATTGCCCAACTCATACTCTATACGCCTAGCTTTGAAACCGTAGGACTTCGTGGCTATACTCAGCCGTAGAAATCATAGGACAGTGCTTGGAATGACTTATGTCGACCACCATCACTTTGCCTAACTTCATCAAGCCTAGAACTTAACTCAAGGGACGAGCAAAGGCTATGCCAAGCCTTGCATCATGGAAACATGCATGCTTTATCGAGCATTTACGCGGGCGACTCCTATAACTTAGGCTACGCTCATACTTCGCCTGCTCAATCAACTTTCCTTCTCCCAAGCCACGGGACGAATGATCGAGTGTCATTTTCAAAGCACGCCGTGCACCAACTCTAAGCCGACCGTTGGACCTTTCCATATTCTATCTCAATTCGACCAGTCGGGATTACTCCCTTTAGCTATGTAGATTTATCTTTCTTTTATTATTAAGCCTACTTGTGCAAGTTGAAAACATATGATTTATTATGTGAAGGATAAGATAAGGCAAGTTTACCGAAACTACCCCACCTGAGCGCTGTCTTCGAGTTGCCGTTGCATGGCGAAGTCTGAACGCCGTCGGCGTTTCGATTCCTCCGATTGACTGAGCGGGACGGGGCACTATATCATACACCACTCAGAAAAAGTTTCGTCCTCGAAACTAACTGAGTACACTTATCGACTTATCACTCGACTCAACATCCTACGTTTCTCGCACACCTTTCTCCTATGCGTTCCCTTAATACGAGCCACGCTCGTGCTACCCTCAATCCTTTCTTCAAAACTTATTTATCTCAAAATCCTCGACACTTCCCCATTCCTCAAGTCTCACTTGATTCAATGTATCATTTAGTTGGATCGTACACATATTCTAGGCATCCCCAAAATACATGTATTTCAGCCAAGTCTCGTGATAGAGAATCCACCATCACCACTCGAGTCGGATCATGCACATATTCGGGCGTCCCTGATATACGTGCATGTCAACCGATACTCGCGAGTGGTGCCTCCACAATCCTACCTCTTCGCACTCGAACGTCTGCCTAACTGCTAGGCTATATCTTTCCGTCAGTATTGGAATCATAGTTCCCAAACAACGATATCAACACTGACCCCATCCTATGGTCAAACCAATTTGATAGTACGAGATTTTTTACCCAAGCTGCATCACTCCGATTTCTAAACTTCGAGCATAGATTTCCTACACACATTCCAACATTCGTCGCATGGGGTCTGAGTTATTCCGCAAAGCCATCCTACGATAACTCACGTTCAACCAATTCCACGACGTATCAATCTCACCCGTTATCAAGCCATTTCGTACAGTCTATCTCTTCGAACACGTTCAATATAGTTTGCCTATCATTCCTTTCAAGTCAAGCACGCTACGGCACAATTCATCACTAAACCATAATTCGTATTTCATATTCCCTAAGTCGTTCATCCCAATTCACGTAATTGATTCACAAGGTCATCTGACTTAACAATACGTTGTGCCCCGATCTCACGCGAGTCAGATTTTCCACGGTGGGCATGAATCACCATGCATGCTCCCGCAGGATAATCATCCTCATCGGGACGTAACTCTTATTTTGCGTCTGTTTTCCATAAATAAATTCACTTTATTTATTGTGTATCTGAAAAAATTACAACTGTAGGAATCCGATCTAGAAGACGATCGCTTTATCCCTTAGACGATGCGAAGAAGAAAAGCTCTCAAAATTTCAACAGCAATTTAGATATCTATGTCTCCGTACAATGAATAAGAAAAGAACTCTATTTATAGAGTCAAAAATAACTGAAAAGATAACTGTCTTCACAACCTGTGCATAGTTGAAAATCACGCAGGATTTAACATACGCAAAGTTATGAGTAGTTACTGGACGTGGCCTGTAACTGTTGGACACATGGCAATCGTGCATGAGTCGTGTGCAAGTTACAGGACACGCAGGTGAGAGATCGGTGGCATGGCTGCCACGTACTCCAATTTGATGAAATTCACGCAGGTTTGTTGAGGATGAAATCCACGCAGACTTGGGGCAGAAAGCTTCAAAATCCACGCAGACTTGGGACAGAAAGCTTCAGAATCCACGCAGACTTGGTGCAGAAAGCTTCAAAATACACGCAGACTTGGTGCAGAAAGCTTCAAAATACACGCAAGCTTGAGGAAGGAACATAGAAGTTCAAAAAACACGCAGACTTGAGTCAGAACTGCCAGCTGTCTTGATTCGACGTGCCTCGACTGACACAAAATCTCTGACATTGATTGCCTTATCAGTCGTATTAAATGACAATAAGCTCTTTTGGTACGCCAACTTGATGAAGGCTAAGTCTTGTTGAAGAAGATTTCGAAAGTCACGCAATAGTCGGCTGTGATCTCTCGAGTTCCGTGCATACGTGGCATGCGAGAAGATATTCTTTGACTGTCGTGCTGTCAGTCATAATGACACTCTGACAAATGATGAGCTGTCCCAGCGTAACTTTTAAATATTGTCTTGATCAACTCAGCGTGACTTTTAGACTTTGTCCTGATCAACTCAGCGTGACTTTTAGACTTTGTCCTGATCAACTCAGCGTGACTTTCATTTTTGAGGACTACAAAACCCCCTTCAAAGTTTTCGAAAAATGATAAATTATTTTGAAATACTTTGAAATCGAGATGATAAAATGAATTTAGTCACGCTGAGATGACTTTAAAGTGAGATTTACTCCGAAATGATTTGGACTGTTGGGATTCTGTGCAGTTAGGATCCCGTGCAAAGCTCCTAAATCGAGGCAAATAATGATGTTGCCGTTTGGAATTCTTCATGAGCCTATAAATAAGCCATAAATCACTTCTTTCCTTCTTTACTTGCTTTAGAGAGAGAAAAATCCACAGAAGAGAAACTTCATCTTCCCCGACGAACTTCATCTTCCCCGACTTCTTCTTCCCCTTCTCAGCAGCGATGGCTCCTAAGAAAACCGACGCTCAAGCCAAGGGAAAAGCTCCTGCGACTTCCTCGCGTGCCACCACTGACAGACTTCCTCGACGCGAAGTCACACATTCTCCTATGCAGCGTAAGTGATGGATGGGGATACGAACTGTTGAAGATGACTTAATGAAGATGACTTTGATGAAGATGAACTCCACATAGAAATCTTAGGATCTTAAGACAAATAATGAACTTCAGAAATATATCTTCCCTTCTTAGGGCAAAGAATATTAATAAAGTATGCCCCCTCTTTAGGGTCGGCTATACTTCACATCTTCGTTTTTACGAAGCTCTGTGTTTCACGCAAATGAGCATGGCTCTCATGACTCTGCATGATTTTTCATGTATTGGCAGGGATGTCAATGTTTGAATTATTCATGCAACTTTTATGACTCTGCGTGATTTTTCACATGTTGGCAGAAATGTCCATGTTGAATTATTCACGCAGCTTTCATGACTCTGCGTGATTTTTCACATGTTGGCAGAAATGTCTATGTTGAATTATTTACGCAGCTTTCATGACTCTGCGTGATTTTTCACATGTTGGCAGAGATGTCAATATCGAATTATTCATGCAGCTTTCATGACTCTGCGTGATTTTTCACAAGTTGGCAGAGATGTATGACTGCAAGGATTTCACGATAAATGAAGACTGGTATGAGTTTAAAGCTGGAACCACCTTCAGCTCGTATGTGAGACAGAATGGAAAGACTCTGTCAAAGAACGGTCATTTAGCCGGATTCATATCTCTTTGGTTAAGAAGATTCATCGTTCCTGGCTCCAGCTCTCTGGACATAATACATAGAGGCGTTATTTTTGCAGCAGTGCGCCTTATGTATGGTTATAAGATAGATTTATTATCAGCGATGACCTGTAGGCTGAACGCAGGTCTTCGGAATTTTGTAACCAATATGCTATCTAATCAGAGGAGGATGACCGATGAATTCCCGAGAATAGAGATGCCCTTCACATATCTATATGGTTGGCTTCTTCTCCATCATGATGGTCTGATACCTCCGGGAGCAGGAGGGAGTGGCAGTCTCTTTTTGGAGAAATACTCCGGAGAGACTTTCTGGAAGGTTCACACTCTTCCAGAATGCAGAAATATTCTGAATCGAGCGTCACATTGGTCCATTCAATGTGTCCCTCCACCACTGGGTTATGAGAGCATGCCCTTGAATATGATAGACGGAGATAAAGGGAATAGGCTAGATGATGTAGCCTTTCAGTGGTTGCAGAGAATCCGACCCTCTCATCTGGTATACCGTCATGAAGAAATGGCATATCTGGAGCCGTATCTACCGAGCCGATTTGCCAGGCAATTCGGCTTTGACCAACTTCATGTTGGGAATGCCACCACCTGCCTTTCTGCTCATGGAGGGCTTATTGACGGAGCTCGGGCCTGGAGATACTTCGCGGCTAGAGATACAAAAGCTGTATTCTCTATGCCTAATCCTTTATCCAGCACGGGGACGAAGATGCTTTACACATATGCTCGCTTCTATGTTTCGTCGAGCACCTTCATGCCGAATTTCCATCTGAAGACTTTTGTTGCGGAAGAAGACCCAGCTCCATCAAAGAGGTCGAAGAAGAAGATTGTTGTTCAACAATTTTCTCCGGAACCTGAAGATGAGACAGCGGAGGTTGAGCCCCTATATGACTTATTTCAAGAGAAAAATTTTCCTGATGAAGTTCTTCCTCCCATATTTGTATCCCTTTCTAAGAGGAAGCGAAGTGATGAATCTGAGACAGTCTCCAAAAAGAGTACTAAGTCTCAGACATCTAAGAAGAAGAAGAAAGGAATCTCAGTAACTGCCACTTCATCTTTAGGCGGCATCTCAGTTGATGAAGATGACGCCGCCGATAAAGACGAAGATACAGATGAAGACGATGCTCCTTTGATAACAAGAAGGTCGAGAGGCAGGTACGTCAAGAAGACTATCGGCAAAATGAAGGGCAATGAACTCCTGGAAACGATTATGAGTGGAGGGGTCTTACCAGAGATCAATGAAGCAGCTTCCACTGAGAAAACAGAATCTGATTATGTTCATCTTCCAGCAACTTCAGCTGAAGGGACTGAGGTAGAGTCCACTCGAGCTCAGGAAACGACTGCTCCGACAACAAGTGGAGTAGCTACTGAACCCTCAGAGATGAGGACGATCCCTTTTGAGCATGGGACAGAGGGCATCATCCAGGCATTGGATGACCAGATTGAATATTCTGAAGAGGAACCAGCCCCGGCAGAAGTTATGGAACAACCGGAAGTTCCAGAAACTCAGGTTGAAAAAAACATTTCTTTGGCCAGAGGCGATGAAGACGTGCCAACGTCCGAGCTATCAGCTGCTAATGACTTATTGAAGAATGTTTGTAAAGACATCATTCTTCGAACTGATATTCCAGAAAAGACTGAACCGGCAGTCAATACTGAGCTTGCTATCATTACTGTTCCTGAGATTCATCCATCTCAAGGAATAGATGAAGATGTGAACATCATGGACTCCGAATTAGAGATTCATCCTGAAGCTGGGGATGAAAAAGAGTCTGAAGAAGAAGAAGAAGCTGAAGGAGAGGATTGGCATGCTGATATTTCTACTCATTATGATGAAGATAAAGTCAGAGGGAACAGAATGGAACTCGGCTCCGAACCTGCTCAATCTCCGGACAACGCTCCAGCGTCCAGTAATTCTGGAGCTGGAAGCAGTCACATAAAGCAGGTGTCGGACACCATCATGGACCGGCTACGAGAAGACGCAAGACTCCCTCAAAATATAGAATATGAACCTCAGCCTGGTAGAATTTTATTCCAAATTCTGTTTTTACTGTTTCTTTTTCTTTAGATACTGATTATTTTTTTCTTTGACTAGTAGGAACTGCTGCAGCAATGAGTTCAACTCATGCTCCACTTGTCCAGACTGATGCTGATGAAGGGAGCTCGCACTTGCCAACTTCTCCAGCAGCACATACCTCCGTTCCCAGGATAGAAAACATACAAGCTTCTTCTTCAATGATGACAGCGACTCCTGGGTTTGAGACTGGACTAGCAAGAACTCTGGGAATGTATTCAGAGATCATTTACTCATATCTAGATACATACTCCAGACATTTCTTGAAGGACGAAGCTATGCCCTTCTCTGAGCTTCGAACTATGATCAATTTCCCGCTCATGGCGTTGCGACATGCTGGTTGCGAATCTCAGTGCATCTTCTTCGAACATCTCCTAGATGAGTTGGAAATAACTATCCGAAAATACTGGGAGACTAAGAAGGAAGACATTCATTCTTTAACGGTGGCTGAGATCAGTCAACTAGAGCATGAAGCCCAGTCCCAGCAAGCTGCATTAGAAGCATTTCTTGCCTCTTCTTCTGAGAAATTAGTAGAAAAGGGTGAAGAAATATTAGCTACTCGTCAGAGAGTAGAGCTTCTGGAGAAAGATAAAGCATCCAAAGCTGAAGTGCTGAAGAAGTTGAAAGAGGAGTTGGCTCGTCTTCAAGAGCGAATTGCTGTCATAGAAACAGAGCAAGCTGAGGTCATTGCTGCTTATATTTCTGAAGCCGAACGCTGTGAAACTCTTCAAAAGGAGTGAGAGCAGATGCAGACAGAGCAAATTGAAGAAGTTAATCGTCTCCAATCTGCTATTATCATTTTTGATGAACAAAATGTCGCTGTTGAAGCAGCAGAAAAAGTTCGAAAAGCTCATGAAGAGAAAATGAGTATTGTACTTGATCGTATTAAGGAGCTAATAACTCCTAATAAATAGATCTTGTAATCAACATTTTGATTTTGAATAAAGACGAATGAGAACCTTTGATCTGATTTTTGACTTTGTTGTTTTGATAATGATATATTTATAGAAAATATGTTCAGAGGTAAATAATACATGACACGTTTCAATAGAATAGAATATACAAATAAATTTTGTAATTCTATCAGATGATATTAAACCAGAGATGATCTTAGTTTAATACTGATTAGAAAAAATAAAATTCAGACATAAAAAATATCTTTGAACTCAATTTTTCATGATCTTTGGATTCGAGAATCAAAAGACTAGATGTCATTTTCATAAATATGATACTGACATAGATGATGAACGATGATGAATTGTAAATGTATGTGGGATGAACAGAAAAACTGACAAATGATGGAATGAACGGATAAACCGTCAAAAATGAATGATAATGAACGGATGAACCGTCAGATGATGATGAATGAACGGGTTAACCGTCAGATTATAATAAACGGACGAACCGTCGGATGAATGAGATAAATGAACGGATGAACCGTCAGGCATTAATGAACGGGCGAACCGTCGGATGAATGTAATAAATGAACGGATGAACCGTCAGACATTAATGAACGGGCGAACCGTCGGATGAATGTGTCGCTTCATTATTTAAGGAACTTCTGTCTATAAATATAGCAGAAATCTGACAAGAACGAACACTTCTACTCTTCAACATAAAAATGTCGTCTGAAGAAGTATCCAAGAAGGCTGAAATCACCCCAAAGGCTCAGAAGGGCACTGAAGAACGCCCTGCTGATCCAGTTCAGCCGAAGGAGGTAGAAGCAGGCGAAGGTTCGTCTGCACCCAAGCCACCATAAGACATTCTGGACTTTTTGCTTGATCCAGGAAGGACTGAAGAAGAGGAAGCCATGAGGATGGCTGCTTGCAAGTTCCTCGTGGGTTCCAGCAAGGAAGTTCTCAGCTCCTTTGCTGATCGTGTTTTTGAGAAGGACGGCAGCGGTACGCGTCCAAATGTAGAGAAAGATGATAGTGATCTTCCTTAATATCATGTACTATCATCCATGATGAAATAAAATTTGAATTTTATTTATAGACTTGAACTTGTCTGATGATTTACAAGCATTTATATTTATACATAATACTTTTTAAGAAATTTGCCATTAATAGGCATCATAGCAATTCGACCATCCAGTTCTGAGAGTTGATAAGCTCCATTTGAGAAGACTCGGCTCACAACATAGGGACCTTCCCACTTTGCATCGAACTTGCCTTTACTCATATGAGTCATAGTCATAGGACGTCTGACTGTTAGAACAAGTTCTCCTTTTTGATATGCTCGAACTCTAACTTTCTTGTTAAAAGCTCTTGAGATTCTAGCTTGATAAAATTTAATATTCTGTTGAGCAGATAATCGCTTTTCATCCAGAGCTTCTAATTCCTGAAGTCGAAGACGATCATTATTCTCAGCGGTAAGTTCATTAGCGATTGCTATCCTTAAAGAAGGAATTTGAATCTCTAATGGAAGAACAGCTTCGCATCCATACACCAGAGAGAAAGGTGTACATTTAGTAGCATTATGAACTGTAGTGCGGTAAGCCCACAAACATTCACCGAGTTTCTCACTCCAATTACGTTTGTTAGTAGAGACAAACTTTTTAAGAGTTTGATGATGGTTTTGTTGAAAGCTTCTGCTAATCCGTTAGCTGCCGGATTATATGCGGTAGAAGCCATATTGTTGATCCGATGATCGTCGCAGAATCGAGTAAACTTCTGGCTGACGAACTGTGGTCCATTATCATGTATAATGCGTCGAGGAACACCAAATCTGTAGATGACATGGTGCTTGATAAAGTTGATGACATTGGAAGTTTTGACTTCAGATAAAGGAATAGCTTCGGCCCATTTGGAGAAATAATCGGTTATTGCGAGAATAAACCGATGACCTTTTGATGACGGCGGATTGATCGGACCAATAATGTCCATGCCCCAAGCTTCGAAGGGCCATGATGCTGCTGTTGGATGTAGAAATTCTGAGGATTGATGAATAAAATCTGCATAGATTTGACAAGCTTTACACTTCCTTGCATATTCGATGGCATCTGATACCATAGTGGGCCAATAATAACCCATACGTCGAATACGGTCTTGAAGTTTTGGTCCAGGCTGATGTGCTCCACAAATTCCATCATGTGCTTCATGAATAATTTGTTGAGCCTCATCACCGGAAATACATCGAAGAAGTAAACCATCATAAGCTCGACGATATAAGGTTTTTGTAGTATGATTGTAATAAAATCTGAGTGATCGTCGTCTGATAGATGCTGCCTCACTCGGATTATCTGGAAGAATATCATACAATACGAAATCTAAGAAAGGAAGTCTCCAATCTTTATCCGTATTCTGAGTCTCGGCTGAATTACTGAAAATGAATTCCATGCTAGAATCAGATGAAGATGATAATGATTTACGACTTAATCCAAATCCTCTTGTTGTATTGACATCATGAGATATTGATTCTTCAATGTCAACTGGAAGTCCTAGAGTTAGGTTGTTTTCGAGATGAAATAATTCTGGATTGCAGACAACAATCATTTGTTGACGTCTAATCGGAATAGCTAACACCGCCGCGAGATTAGCAAGAGCATCAGCTTCTGTGTTACATGCTCGTCTAACATGCTCGATGAAGAATTCTTCAAATGAAGAAGCCATAGATATAGCCGATCTATAATAAGGAACCAGATCTTGATGGCGAACTTCATAGGTACCTCTTATCTGATTGATAATAAGTTTAGAGTCTCCATACGCTTCCAAATGTTGAATATTCAGATGTTTAGCAAGCTGAAGACCAATGAGTAATGCATTGTACTCAGCAACGTTGTTTGAACATGGCTGATCGAGAGAATAAGCTCTTTGGATAGCAAAACCTTCTGGCGATACAAGAACGATTCCAACTCCAGCGACAATGTCACCATTAGGACCTATTCTCGAAGCTCCGTCGAAGAATAGACGCCAAGTAGAATCTTCTTCATCAATTTGATTTGAGTCTAGGACTTCATTTGGAATTTCATCGTAGAGTTTTGAATTCTCTGAAATTGAATGAGCAGCCAGAAAATCAGCTAAAGCTTGTCCTTTGACTGATTTCTGAGGGATATAATGCGTGTCATACTGAGCAAGTAAGATTCTCCAGTTAGCCAAACGAGAATTTAAAACACTTGGTTTCTTCATCATGACTCGTATGGGGTTGATCCTGGAGATGACATGAATAGTCTGGCCAATGATATAATGTCGTGTCTTTTGGACAGCGAACATCAGGGCTAGACATTCTTTTTCAACCGGTGAATATCGAGGTTCAGCTCCGGTCATAGTACGACTAAGATAGTAAATGGCTTGTTCATGACCATTTTTATTCTTTTGAGCGAGCAATACACCCAATGAATGACTCATTGCTCGGGTATATAGGAGGAACGGTATTCCTGAGACAGGAGGTACCAATACTGGAGGGCTCATCAGATATTGTTTTATATCATCGAATGCTTTCTGACATTCATCATTCCAGACAAAAGAAACACCTTTCTTCATAAGTTTATTGAATGGTCTGCAGCGTCCTGAAAGATTAGAGATGAATCTCCTGATATAAGCGATCCTTCCTTGAAATCCTCGTAGCTCTTTTAAGGTGCGTGGAGGACGCATCTCTTGGATGGCTTTGATCTTATCGGGATCCACGTGTATACCTTTCGAGGTAATGACGAAGCCAAAAAATTTGCCACTAGAGACGCCTAAGAAGGACTTAGTAGGGTTCATCTTTAATTGATGCTTACGCATTAGATCAAAAATAGTTTTCAAATCTTGGATGTGATCCTCTTTTTATCGACTTTTGACTGCGATGTCATCAACGTAGCATTCGACTGTTTTTTGCAAATGTTTACGGAATATAGTGCTCATAGCTCGTTGATAAGTTGCTCCTGCATTCTTGAGACCAAATGGCATAACTGTATAACAGTATGTACCAATCGGCGTTCTGAAAAAAGTGTGTTTCTCGTCATCTGGAAACATTTTAATCTGATTGTACCCAGAATACCCGTCCATGAATGACATCCGTTCAAACCCACAGGTGTTATCGATCATAACATCAGTAATTGGTAGAGGGAATTCGTCTTTAGGACATGCCGCATTGAGATCGCGGAAGTCTATGCATACTCTGATCTTGCCAGTCTTTTTAAGGACATGAACTATATTAGCCACCCAATCGGGATGTTGTTCCTCTCTAATAAACCCAGAAGCCATGAGTTTATTCACTTCAGCTTCAATTACATCCATAATGTCTGGACGAAATCGTCGCTGACGTTGTTGTTTGACCGGTTTAGCATTCGGCATGATATTGAGTTTGTGAGTTGCAATCTGTGGATCAAGTCCTGGCATATCTTCATAACTCCAAGCGAAGACATCAATGTATTCACGAATAAGTTTGATCATGTCTTGCTTATCAGTTTCTGAAAGACTTTTACTAATAAATATTGGTTTGGGGGATCCCTCTTCACCAACATCTATTTGAACAAGTTTGTCTTCAGTCGGAGGTTCTTTTTGCTCGAATTGGAACTCCCATTGACTATCTAACCTTTGAGCCCATTGTTCTGATTCAGGTGAGATTTCAAACTCGTCTTCGTTTTCATCATTTTCTTCAGAACTGTCAATGGAGACCATGTTGGAAGACAGAATGTTGTAGTGAAAGTCACCAATACTTGTATCAGAATTCTAAGATGTGGTACTAGAAGAATCAGATCTCTTATCTTCGTCAGATTCGGGATCTTCATGGACAGTATTGATAAAAGGAATAGGAAAAATATAGCCTAATCCGTATTTTGTCCTCCCATATTTCAGAGGAGGAATCCGAACAGGCATTTTTCTTCCTTTTCCATTATTGAGGCCAGTTCTGAAGTTATAGCCCATATTTTTGATAATGTCTTTAGATTGCTGACTATAACGACGTAGTTGTAATCTTCCATTATCATCATTTTTGTCATCATCTTCTAAATCAGAAGGATTCTGGGGCCCTTTGTAGAAGAATATTGGAATGTCTCCTGGTTTTCTACTAGGAACCAGAAAGTATGAAGTTTGTACTGATTCTAGGAATACGTCTGTATGAAAAGTCTGTACAACTCCTATGGTTATTGTTCTCAAGTCATCTAACAAATACAAATAACTATGAACATGATTACACACATCAATATACTGCAAAGATGGAGACTTTTCATTAAATTTAAAAGCAGTAGTATTTATATTGGGAGAAGGCTGAGCCTTAGAAATCTTAGCCAAATCAATGACTAAAGGAGGAGAAGAAGAATGAGAGGAAGTTTTGTTTCGATTAAGATCGATAACAAATGGCTTAGAAGAGGTGAGCTCCCTTGAAGCCTGAGATGGAAGAGTAATCCGCCCTCCAACAGGGATTACTAGAGTATCCTATTTTATATGTGAAGATGCAGGAATTGTAGTACGCCCACTGACAGGAATGATCAGTGTATCTTGAATAGACAACTGAGGAAATGGAGAGATCCGTCCACTCACTGGAATAATGAAAGAACCTTCTTCAGAGGGTTTAGGAGATTGTTGCTGAGTAGTTCGACCTTTAACATGAATTATCAAGGTCTCACTTTGCGGATCCTCTTTTTCCATAGCTTGTATCACCCTTGTATACTCTTCTTTGTACATCCGGGAATCATTGAAATAGGCTTCAACCCCATGGAAAGGATTTATATCAGCAACTTTCTTTTGTACTCTTCCATTGCTGTCAATGTATTTAAAATACTGATGAAGAGTAGAAGGCACCACATTATTTTCATGAAAAAAGGGCCTCCCCAGAAGAAGATTATAAGATCCCACGATCTCGATCACATAGAAGGTGACTTTGGATCTGAAATCGCCTATCTGAAGTTTCAGATGAATCTTTCCCAAAGGCTCGCTTCGGCTTTGATTGAATCCCAGGATAGTAGTAACTGTCTTGGAAAGCTTGTGAAGAGGGATTTTTAGTTCATCCAACAGACTCTTTGGCATTATACTTATAGCAGACCCTGGATCAATGAGGATATGATCTATCTTCATCGTATCGATATAACCGGTGTAGTAGAGAGGCCGATCATGTCGATTATCCTCCAGTAGCATGTCATCTTGTGTAAAGGTGATATTTGGGATAATCTCCAATATACTGTGCAATGTAAGCAAGTGGCAGGTTCTTCATCTGGCTTCTTTAATTGTGCAAGACAAGAGTCAGCCTGTAGAAGTGCCTCACTTAACGTCTCCCGAGTTTCTTTAGAAAGACGTAAAAGTTCAAAGAGGGACATTCTAGCTAGAGTATTAGCATGTTGAGCTAGAATGTAAGAGTTATAAGGCTTCTGAAGCCCAAGAGGAGGGGACTTCTTGATTGGTTTATCAAATCGAGCCTATTGTTTGCCTTTCTCAAGAGCTGTGGGCTTGGAAGGAGTAGGTACAACCGGTACAGTTGAAGGAACAGGTGCTGTGGATGATTCTTCTTCAAGAGGAACATCAGGAGCATCTTTGTCAGCAGGAGGGATATCGGGAGTATCCTCAGGACTCTTGGAATAATCCTTTAGATAAGGTTTCCCTGTTCTAGTAGCACCAGCAAGTGCTTCTGATTTATCTTTTGATTCTGTATTGGGAGTAGATCCGAGAGAAGTCATATGACATGACTTAGTTTTCCCAGCCTACTTAGATTTTCGGGAAATAGTCTTTTGAAGTGGAGGAGATTCAAAATCTTCCACTAGATCAGGATGAATCCATATTATTTCTCCTGTTTTCATAGTGAACGGTACTAAATCCTCAAACTGTGGAGGAGGAATATTCACTATTTCAAGAGTTGTCTTGGGAATAGGAACAATCCCGCTTTCAAGGAGTTGAGGAAGGAAATCTCCAAATTGCATAGAGACGACGTTGGAGGTGACGGTCTTCTCTTTCGGAGTAAGAGTGATAGCTCCAGATTTAATTATTTTCTGGATCTTTCCTTTCAGTACATAACATGTACGAACTGTGTGACCCAATATTCTGTGGTATGGACAGTATTTAGGATGATCCGTCTTACCAGCTTCATCAGGTTTCTTGATTTCAGGTAATTGTATTTTATTACCTTTCAGCAGACATTCAAAGATACCAAGGACATCCTCGTCATCAAAAATGTATTCTTCTTTGGGGCGAGGTGCTCTTGGTTGTTGAGTCGTAGAGGCAGGAGGAGTTTGAACAGTTGATGCATCTTTACTCTGAAGATTAACTTCAAGGGTTTCTTTTCCCTTGCAAGTATTGGATTTAGCATTATTGTTAGTACTTTGACCTATTTTTTTGGGAGTCATCTGCACTCCTAAACCTTTGAAGGTTTCAGCACTAATTTCTGCAGCTTTGGCACTAACTATGAAGGAAGGCCAATCTTGAAACTGAGTAGATCCTGTCCACATGCTGATGATTGGCAATAAATTTGATTTGCATGTGTCGATGGTGACAGCATCAGGAGTTCCAAGAGGCATCTTCAGAGCTTCTCTTCGAAACTGTTCAATGAATTCCTCTGTAGTTTCATTATTTTTCTGCTTGATTCTTATAAGAGCAGACATAGTCATGTCATTGAGCCCTTCATAGAACCGTTCAAGAAACATTTGTTTGAAACCAGCAAATGAGGTAATACACCCATCCGGGAGACTTCTATACCATTCATAAGCCGTTCCTTTGAGACATCCGACAAACACCCGAGTAAGGAGGGCGTCACTTGGTTGCAGCTGGTCAGTCATCACTTCAAAGTGATTAATAAACTGACTCGGAGAAGTGGTTCCATCATAGAATGAGATAGTAGGAGGCTTGTATTTAGGAGGATACGATACTTGCTTCCATTCTATTGGATAAGGTTGCTTGATGCCTAACCTTTGTGAACCATCCTTCTGTTTGAATGCCTCAAATTGAGTTCGAAGATTCCTCAATTCTTTAGTAACAACTCCGGAGGATTGTGGAGTTGTAGCTTGTAGAGAATAGTTGGGAGGAGGAACAGTATTATAAGCACTACCCCTAGCTCCAGAGTGACTAGGAACCGGTTGAGCTTGCCCAGGAGTATTGGATTGTACTGCTGGAGGAACTTGTACTGGACTTACACCAGTGTCAATTGGTATGGGATCTGGTACAGTCTGTCGATTTTACAACTGGGTTGCCATAAGTTCATACATCGACTTCATAGTGTCAGCCATAGACTTCATTTGCTGTTCCAAAGAAGCAATTCTTTGTTCTTGAGGAGTCAAGAAAGAAGAAGGTTCATCAGTATTCCCATCGACCATATAAGTCGTGACTGTACGAGGGATTGTTGATGAATTAGTGGATGTTGTATGTTCTGAATCATTGCTTTGTGTATCAAAGTCATTTGTAGGAGAACTACCTCCAATAGGAAGAGGTGGGAAGTTGGATTCTCCAAGGAATTCAGAATAATCTTCAGAAATCAAAATCCTTTGATTAGAAGCCATGACTCTTGATCTGGTGCCTCTATATATTCCATCTGGACTATCAGTTCTACCCCCAGTATCCCGAGAGGTCATGTTAACAGAAGCAAACAGAGGTTCATCTTTATCAGGCATAGGTTCACACTGAATCCGGTTGAAGACAGATTGTCGTTTAGTTTGACATCTGCATTGCATCATGACTCTTGGCTGGAATTCACATTCATGATTAGCATGGTCATGATCCATTGATTGACATCTGCATTGAATTATGACTTTTGGCTGGAAGTCACATTCAGCATGGTCATGATCCATTGATACAGAATTATTCCTTCTCTTCTGTTGAAGGTGTTCTCGTAAATCTATCTGTGAAGATTGAGGTACATCAGAGAACATTCTTTGTGTATTTTTAGGAATATATTTTCGGTTCTTGGGTCTTGATGGCTCTTGATTATATATAGAGTGATTAATCTGAGCCACATAATTTCTAGCATACTCTGCATCTGGATCTCTTGCTTTTGTTCCCGTTTGGTATGGTTTTTTGACGCCAGAAGTGCTTCCCAAACGGGTTTGATTAAGTTTTATTCTTAGATCAGTTGGAGGTAAAATATTGGTTTTTGATACTTGGAGTTTTCCTTCCATTGATCTGGATATTTGCAGAGAAGGAAGAGTTGAACCATCCCCTTGATTAGGAGTTGGTAATAGACCCTCTTTTATAGACAAATTCTGTGCCTAATTCGAAGAAGTCGTAGAAGAAGACATTAAGAAATGTTTCTTCTTAGACTTATTCAAGTTTTGAGACATAGAATGTCCAGAAGGAAGAGTAGTCAAAAGACCATATCCTTTTCTTTGACTAACAAAACTGTCAGTCAAAGCTGTTCCTGAAGTAAATACTATAGGAGCAGAAGAAACAACTAAAGAGTTATTTCTTTTCGAAGGGACTTTGTGTGCCATTTGTGAAGGAGCTTTAGCAAGACCACCCCCAGTTCTAGTAGAAATTGGCAAGGAAGAAGAGATAGCTAAAGAGCTATTCTTCTTAGATGATGTATACGGAATACACGCTGAAACAGGCTTGGTTAAAGAACCAGTGCTGTTAGCGTGACTTTTGAATTTATAAATACACGCTGGAACAGATTTGGCTAAGGAGCCAGTACTGTCAGCGTGACTTTTGACTTTGAGATTGCACGTTGGAACAGGCTTGACTAAGGAGCCAGTGCTGTCAGCGTGACTTTTGACTTTGAGATTGCACGCTGGAACAGGCTTGGCTAAGGAGCCAGTGCTGCCAGCGTGACTTTTGCCTACTGTCGTCTTCGAGCACACAAGAGCATGCGTGCTTGCAGTAGAGTCCTTGCCAGTGTTAGGGGTAGACACTATGGCAGAAACTTCACCATTGGTTGCCAACAGATTCTTAGGGACGTAGACAGATCGTCTCTTCGACTTGGCAGTGGTGATGGAGGCTGAAGTGGGCTTGCCACTCTTAGTCCGCTGCATTTCTTCGTAGGCGAGTTGATCGAATTGGATCGATATCACCTTCTTCGTCGAGCCGACTGACGAAGTATCGCATTGAGTTGTTGCCATCTCAGAAGAGGAGATGGTTTTTCCCAGCAGAGTCGCCAATTTGTTTTCCATAAATAAATTCACTTTATTTATTGTGTATCTGGGAAAATTACAACTGTAGGAATCCGATCTAGAAGACGATCGCTTTATCCCTTAGACGATGCGAAGAAGAAAAGCTCTCAAAATTTCAACAGCAATTTAGATATCTATGTCTCTGTACAATGAATGAGAAAAGAACTCTATTTATAGAGTCAAAAATAACTGAAAAGATAACTGTCTTCACAACCTGTGCATAGTTGAAAATCACGCAGGATTTAACATACGCAAAGTTATGAGCAGTTACTGGACGTGGCCTGTAACTGTTGGACACATGGCAATCGTGCATGAGTCTTGTGCAAGTTACAAGACACGCAGGTGAGAGATCGGTGGCATGGCTGCCACGTACTCCAATTTGATGAAATTCACGCAGGCTTGTTGAGGATGAAATCCACGCAGACTTGGGGCAGAAAGCTTCAAAATCTACGCAGACTTAGGGCAGAAAGCTTCAGAATCCACGCAGACTTGGTGCAGAAAGCTTCAAAATACACGCAAACTTGGTACAGAAAGCTTCAAAATACATGCAAGCTTGAGGAAGGAACATAGAAGTTCAAAATACACGCAGACTTGAGTCAGAACTGCCAGCTGTCTTGATTCGACGTGCCTCGACTGACACAAAATCTCTGACATTGATTGTCTTGTCAGTCGTATTAAATGACAATAAGCTCTTTTGGTACGCCAACTTGATGAAGGCTGAGTCTTGTTGAAGAAGATTTCGAAAGTCACGCAATAGTCGGCTGTGATCTCTCGAGTTCCGTGCATACGTGGCATGCGAGGAGATATTCTTTGACTGTCGTATTGTCAGTCATAATGACACTATGACAAATGATGAGCTGTCCCAGCGTAACTTTTAAACATTGTCTTGATCAACTCAGCGTGACTTTTAGACTTTGTCCTGATCAACTCAGCATGACTTTTAGACTTTGTCCTGATCAACTCAGTGTGACTTTTATTTTTGAGGCCTACAGCGTCCAGACTAATTCATTCTCAATGCGCGGATTGGACCTACTCAATCATCAAGTTTATTTCATTCGTCAATCGCAAGTCCTAACATCCTCAAATTGTTTTTCCTTCGCATCAAACCGACAAGTCAAGACAATCAAAGTTGCCGCATCCTGATTTTTCGAGTTCGATCATTCATGCGACATGAATCACCATGTCAGCACTCATGCGGAACGATCGCCTTAAATCCGATGCAACGCATGTGCGAGGCAGGAGTTGCGCTCGCACGGGACAAGAATGTCGATGTTGTGGTTATCCGCGTAACCATCAAGAAATTTCTATTTTCATCCAATATTCATCTCAATCAAAATCCTAAGTATAGCATCCAATCGAACAATAACACTTGCATGATCGTCCTTCGCCGAGTCAGAGTACCCCCGAGTTCTCGCATATCGATCTTTGATACGCCTCAAGACCATCGACGATATGCGTAACCTGACGATCTTCCTTTGCAACCAATTTTGAGTCGTACGAATGATGCTATCGTCTGGCTGGATAATTTTCTCGACATTCAATACAAGTTCGATCATTATCCCTTTATCTTAAGTCATCGACCAACGTATTTCCTCAATTCGTATCGTCTCTTGCTAACTCAAGTCATCGAGCAACATTCAATCCAATCCTTAGAGTTATTCGCGTAACTACATAATCAAAGCTTTCATGCACGCTATATTCCTGTCGTGCTAACTTTTTGTAGACGATCCCACTCAATTTCCTCGATCAAGTTATCCATTCGCTACACCTTAACTTTTCCCTCGATTTGATTTCACCTACTCAATCATTTTCGTATTTCATACTTCGCACAATCCTCTATCCCGTGCATGTTTCGTGCGCGTCCATCTCTTAGGTTGTTCGAATCCACTTATCAAACTTTATGACAACAACTCACTCAATCTAAGGCTTTACATATGTGCGATGCTTGCTGATAGACTCACCGACACCCCGTATCCTCAATTGATCGATCGACATTCCTGAGGCTATCGCATACACCACTCAGGAATAAAGTCATTCAATAAATCCTCAAAACATCATTCGAATCAAAATCCACTTCTTCAAATCCCGTTCGAACCACTTCTCAATTTCCAAGCACGATCATCTATATCGCATCGACGATATCGCCGTTCGATAGTACCCCTATCGATAGTCATCTCACTACACTCAATCGAGTTCAACTCATTCTTGCTCGACCCTATTCAATTCTCGTACTCGACTTTTCTAAGGTCGACGCAACTTGGTGTATATGCCCAGCCCGACTTAGCCAACCGTGCTTATGTGAACTATTTTCTTGTTTTATCAAAAACTGTTCTCCGATGTTTTGCAAAATAGATAGACTTATTATATAGACATCCCGTGGGACAATTGAGAGAGAGCGCACCAACGATATCAATATGCGGAAGCAACATTCAGAGTTCGCGGAAACAACGGAGTTAAAGAATTCAATCGATAGTCCAAGGACGTAAAGCCGTGCTCTGATACCATTATGTCACGCCCCGCTCCCGTAGGAGCGATCGTCCTCGCTAAGGCGTGATGCCACATGAGCCTAGATTGCGCTCGTGCAAGGCGGGTTCCATAACGGCCGATTTCAGCGGCTGCGACGGGGTCGTCGCACAGAAGTCCCAAGCAGAGACATTGAATAATAGCAGCAGAAATTAAGAACAAACACAAGTTATTCAAAGAAACTCTTTATTGATATTGAAACAACGGTTACATTGGGGGCGCAAGGCCAAAATTACAATCACTCAAGCTCACTCATCTCACATTACAAGTCACTCAGCTCTCTCTCATCTCTCAATTATAAGTCTTTAACCAGCAGATGCTTCGGAAGGCGACGTCCATATATTATGTCCCGTATAAGTCTTTACTCCTTGTGGCCGCGTGCTTCGAATCGCCAAGAAACTCCGTGCCTCGACGCATCCAAGCGAGCTCTGTGCCACGAGCTTCTACCTGTGCCTGCACATGTAAACTATGTGGGTGTCAGTACTCAACTGTACTGGTGGAATGAGCTCCTCGCCCACCCATACAAACCCAACACGTTTGATTTACTTTGTGCAACATAGTCACTTCTTATCAATTGTCTTTCTAGTCTTGCCTTAGGATTATTTTAGGACCGACGCCTTACCTGTTTTGTGTCACTAGACCATCTCGTGCTTGCAACGACAACATTAACTCATACCTTGCCTCAAGACCCTTCTTGTGCTAACAACGTTA
Source organism: Iris pallida (assembly GCA_029216955.1). NCBI lineage: Eukaryota > Viridiplantae > Streptophyta > Magnoliopsida > Asparagales > Iridaceae > Iris > Iris pallida. The sequence goes on from JANAVB010042018.1 coordinate 15,548,582, forward strand.
ACCTATCGAGTCGTGTTTGCCTTACGGCTTAAAATCAGAGACGCAACTACGCGATGAGGCTCCATTTCTGTGTGACCGTGCTACAAACTCATGTTGAGGCCGTGCCTCGTAACTCAATGAGTCTCGATCATATCGCCGCCTCGCGGCCCTTTGCTACTAAATTATCAACTGACCCATCCAACTTGTGAACTAAGGGTTACTCGACCAACTTTTCCTTGCGGTATCTCCTGACTTAAACTCATAACAACTCAAACTATAACTATGCAACTTATATGCCGACAGCATAGGACTCGACGCCACATCTCGTGTTGAAGCACGTTGTCTTCGTTACAGCCAAATCTTAGGCCCAAACATTGTCTTTCTGACCGAGCACGCATTCGACTCGACTCTTGATTCACTTCACCTAATACTCGACTCAGTCCAAGGGCATATACGCGGATCGTCGTCCATGCCGACTCATCTATATGAGGTCACTAGCATGACAAGCTATTATGGACACATAGCTTGCGGTTGGCCGGGACCCTTCCAGCGCAAGGTAGCTAGCCCCCTGGAAGTCCCCGACTAACCCGGTGCTATCGAGTCAGCACAGCTATCACCGTGTTTCCTTTCTTGGCCGAAACGGTCCCATGGCCCTGGGTTGCCGTTACGGGAAAACTCTACCTTGTCGACAAGTTGTCCAATGACCATGCAAGACCCTTCACTCAAACTGACGTCTCACACAGTCATTGTACTCTCAGTGTTATCATCTCTTTCCAAAACCAAGTTCAAGTCTTCTATCCTTGAGACCCCTCAAGGATCCCTCGACGACCCACGGTCGCGAGCATTCTTTCCATGTTGCCATATCTTTTCATTCAACTCAATGCCTATTCGATAGTCTTTCCTCCAAAAACTCATTAAATCAACCGTGGTTCATGTTTTAAACACTAAGTCCGTGCATCGTGCCTTAGGCCCATCGTGCTCTACGCGACACTATCGTCCAACTCATACTCCATACGCCTAGCTTTGAAACCGTAGGACTTCGTGGCTATACTCATCCGTAGAAATCATAGGACCGTGCTTGGAATGACTTAGGTCGACCACCATCACTTTGCCTAACTTCACCAAGCCTAGAACTTAACTCAAGGGACGAGCAAAGGCTATGCCAAGCCTTGCATCATAGAAACGTGCATGCTTTATCGAGCATTTACGCGGGCGACGCCTATGACTTAGGCTACGCTCATACTTTGCCTACTCAATCAACTTTCCTTCTCCCAAGCCACGGGACGAAGGATCGAGTGTCATTTTCAAAGCACGCTGTGCAACCACTCTAAGCCGACCGTTGGACCTTTCCATATTCTATCTCAATTCAACCCGTCGGAATTACTCCCTTTAGCTATGTGGATTTATTTCTCTTTTATTATTAAGCCTACTTGTGCAAGTTGAAAACACACGATTTATTATGTGAAGGATAAGATGAGGCAAGTTCACCGAAACTACCCCACCTGAGCGTTGTCTTCGAGTCGCCGTTGCATGGCGAAGTCCGAACGCCGTCGGCATTTCGATTCCTCCGATTGACTGAGCGGGACGGGGCACTAAACAAACAATCACCTCGTGATTGGTTTGGTCTATTTACTCTTGTTCTTATCCAGTTTGGCATGTGTCAATCAAAAAATTATCATTCAATATTTTACCGACAAACATCAGCTGGAAGGATACTGCTTGGTATCTACGTTGATGACATTGTGATTATGGGAGATGACAGCCAGGGTATTACAAGGCTAAAATTAGGTAAATAGTTTCAGACCAAGAATATGGGTTGTTGAAGTACTTCTTGGGCATTAAAGTCGCATGCCATAATCAGGACACTACACCAAAACATGGTTTTCCTAACACAATTTTTTTCCAAATTCTAACATTTTTTTAACGTTACAAATTCCTAACACTAAAAACCATTGGCAAATAAAAAAAGATGTTAGGATAAATACCCAAAAATGAATTTTATTATTAGTAACGCATATATATATTTTGTAACAGTTACACCCGTTAGAAAACATAATAAAATTAAATTAATATTAAAAAACTCTATCGTGTGCAAATCACGTGATATAGAAAGTGTTATTGGGGGGAAATGGGTTTCTTCCATCTCATTCTCCCTTCGACCCTTCCCCGAGCCCTAGACCTCTCCTCCTCTCTCCGACGGTCTCTCTGTCTCTCTTCCTCTGATAGTTCTTCATCCGTAGCTGACCCTCGTCTCTTTGATATTTCCTCATCTCGGTGCCATCGATTCGACAACTCCAACACCGCTGCGACTTCGATTTGCTACTCTCCATCGCTGCAATGGCGATCGCCACAAAAAATTGGAGCGAAAAGAAGGTACACTCTCCATCACTATTTCTTTTTTATCATATGTAGACATCAAAGTTTGAAATTTGTAATCAAACAATTCGTGATTTGTTATCAAGTAGTAACTCTGACAGACTAGGTATCAAACATGAGGAGATTGAATATATATATATATGATACTCAGAATTAGGGATGATCGAGCAAAGTTTGCCATGGATAGTATAGAAAAAGATTGAACAAGAACTAGAATTAGGGAAGAATTATGAGAAATTATAGGCATTACAAGAACAATGTAAACTGGAAATGGAAAATAATTCTATTATGCACCTCTCTCTCTCATTGCTACTCTTTCCTATTTATAGCAAAAAGCTTACAATATTATCAAGAAGAACAGTAACTGACTCCTCTAACTAACTGACACTAACTCTAACTAACTTCTAGATAACTAACTGCCCTCTCCTTTATATACTAGCTTTCTGTCTACTTGTAAGCTTCTTAGAGCTTGGGAGTTTTTTAGCTTCTTCGGCAGTCTTGTGATACAACCTTCTGATACTTCTCTGATAGTTGATACTCGGTTGTTGCTTGTGGAAGCCAAAATATTGCATTGTGAGTGTCGCATAGTTACTTACATATGTATAGGAGTCCATATGTAAATGAGTCTTTACTGATAGGAGTATTTACTAAACTTTCACTCACTGAGTGTGCTCGAAGCCTTCACTGACTGAATGTGTATTCATTACAATCACCAAGCTGAACTGATGTTCAGGCTTGTATCAGAATGAAAAAAAACATATGTGATACTCAGTTTATGTACTCTCTTTTGGAATTTAATAGAGTAAACATTTTCAATTTTTAAAAATTATTAGCTGCAAATGCTATTCACTACATAGTTTCAAGTTAAAATTTATCTTTATATTCCAAATCGTGTTTGTGTTCCACTTTGTGACTGTTTTGTCATAAGTTAAAGGTTACATTAATGATCTTGATGACCAAATCATTTTTATTATACTTCAGCTGGCGATGACTAAGGATTCTGGAACCATTTGGTCTGACTTATTGAAATGCCAGGTAAATTGTGGAACTCTTAGGTTTACCGGTTGCAAAATGAATATTACTATAATCTTAAACCATTTGGTCTTTTGTTGAGCCATCAATATCATATCTAACTGGTCCAATTTTGCAATTTATGAAGTGTACACTTTGTCTAGTATCAGAGTAAAATTAACATGTTATCTGTACATGACTTTAATGTCTATATGTTAAGGCTTTATCAATTTGTGAATATACCCTTCCAAGATTTATCAATTTATATTTCCTGAAAGGTTTTTTAATATTGTTTGGTATCTGTCAATAAATCCTATTGTTTATCCACCTACACTCAAGAAGTCAGCAATATTGCTTTAGTAGTAAGTAATTCTTAGTCAAAACCATTCTCAAATATGTAGAAGAAGAATATTAGTAATAAAGTTTAGTAAAACAGAATTACCTATGAATTGTAAAGATCAATTGTCTACCAACACAAGTACAAAGTTTAGGCATTCTCAATTATCATAATTTTATAATGTTTGTAAGTTACATACATCGAATTGATCGCCAAACTTTTCTCGATACTGACTCTTGGTAGTAGCATTACCTGACATATGTGTATGTAACCTTTTTTTGGCAGGAAGAAGCAGACTTGCTCAATTCTCTCAGCTCTGCCCTATGCATATGCTCTGGTATATAGGGATATTATCATCACAGTAGCACCCTACTCTTTTTTTTCCGACTCGAGTCAATTCTAAACTGTTATTCCTTCAAATTGCTGCCGGCTTTGATCGGGATGACGCACGTCTTCTTACAGACTATCATCTACAGGTGCATCATCTACAGCCTCATCGGCTTCGAATGGATGTTGATCAAGTTCTTCTGGTACATCTTTATCATGTCCTCCACCTTCCTCGCTCGGATAGTAGGACAATATGTCTCTCTCGAGGATCAGGATTGCGTAGATAGAGACAGAATTCAAGCGTTCCTCGACAAAAGGTATTACAAGTTCATGCCCCAAATGCTGAAGAATACTTTTTTTTTCTTATCTAAGAACTCAGATACAACTAAAAAAAGCCAATATGACTGCAATTCTTACACCTTCGTAATCTAATCTTCACCTTCTTATTATTTTGTACTATAGATGAAGACAATAGTGAAATGGGGTTGAAGGTTGCCTTGAGTTCCATGGCCTTTGTTGGCGTCATCCTTACTGTTATGTCACCTGCTGCAAGGGACTACATTCAATGACAGAACTTACACCTATTAAATGAGAAGATTATTCGCTAAATGAGCCTTAGCTTCTCTGTAGTAATGTTTAGGAACTTTTTGTTGGGAAAGAAGCACGGAAACCTTTCCCCAAATCGGAGAGTACCTGCGAGAGGACCGAGCAATACAACGCACGAACCCAAAAACAAACACACAAAACAATCCACGCAGACACAGAGAATTTTTGACGTGGAAAACCCTTACGGGAAAAAAACCACGGGACGATCGGAGTCCAACCCTGAGAAGCCTCCACTAATGGAATAGAAGAATTACACCCTCTAAAAACTCCTCCCGATCCAAATCAGATCCCCACAACACTCAGAGATAAGAACAATGATTACAAGGCTACGAAGAGCGAGAACGACGAGTAGATATTACCCGAACACGATCTCCTTCGAATAGCGACCTTCAATCCTCCGTCTTCTTCTCCGAAGTTGCAATGGCACTCTTGCCTCCTTCCTCTCTCAAAGTTGTGTTGCCTTTGCGATATATTGCATCTTGAATTAGGGTTGGGAAATCCCAATATAACTCCCTAATCCTGCAGCAAAACTGGACCGTTGGATTAGATCCAATGGTAAAAAGTCACCCAAATTCCCGCATCAGCCCCGACGACACAGAGTTCGGCCAAAACTCTGTGTCGGGCATCCAGCACCTACTCGCCAAATCCTGGAGTAGCCAGACCGAGTTCGGCCAGAACTCGGCCTGGGACCGAGTTCGGGCCGAACTCGGCAGGCCCAGGCCAGAAACTCCTTCAGGAGCAGCAGCAGCAGCAGTAGCGACTCCAGTCGCCTACTTCCCGAGCTTCTTCGACATACGAACGGCGCTCGTCGCACTCTGGGGTCTTCTCCACATAGGTTGGGAACCCCACCCACTCCAACAAATCTCTCCCTTCACAACTATGGGGAGGATATCGTCATCCCGACGATCTGCCTGCAGTACTCAAACTTCCTCCTTGGTAGAATCTTCGTGAACATATCAGCTCCGTTGTCATCTGTATGAACCTTCTCAAGCTCCGCGTCCTTCTTCTCAACCACATCCCGTATCCAATGATAACGAGTCTCGATGTGCTTGGACCGGCTATGAAACGTCTGATTCTTCACAAGGTGGATAGCGCTCTGACTGTCGCAAAGCAAAGTATACTGCTCTTGCTTCAGTCCCATTTCCTGCAACAGCTTCTTCATCCACAACAGCTCCTTGCAAGCCTCCGTCGTCGCAATGTACTCTGCCTCTGTCGTCGACAAGGCAACACACTTCTGCAACCGCGACTGCCACGACAATGCTCCTCCCGCAAACATCATCACATAGCCCGAAGTCGATCGCCTCGTGTCTACATCTCCAGCCATATCAGCGTCGGTATACCCAACCAGCTTCGGCTCGTCACCACCAAAGGAAAGTCTCCAACCAGCAGTGCCCTGAAGATATCGTAGAATCCACTTGACCGCACTCCAGTGTACCCTTCCAGGATTTGAAAGATACCTGCTAACCGTACCAACTGTATGAGCAATATCTGGCCTCGTACACACCATAGCATACATCAGGCTTCCCACAGCTGAGGCATATGGAACTCGCTCCATATCTTCCTTTTCATCCTCGGTAGATGGACACTGTTCTTCAGTGAGCTTAAAGTGAGCCGCAAGAGGGGAACTCACTTTCTTCGACCCGTCCATCCCGAAACGCTAAAGTACCCGATGAATGTACTTCGTTTGGGACAAGTGTAGCAGCTTGGACTCTCTCTCTCGGCTGATGTCCATCCCAAGAATAGTCTTCGCTGTGCCCAAATCCTTCATAGAGAAGGCCGCGCCCAGTTGGCGCTTCAGCTCCGCTATCCTAGTGGCATTCTGACCCACTAATAGCATATCATCAACATAGAACAACAAAATGATGAAATCATCCTCGACAAAATACCTCACAAATGCACAATGATCCGACGTCGTCCATGCATAACCATGCTTCCCCATAAACGACTCGAACTTCCTGTACCACTGCCTCGGAGCCTGCTTCAGACCATACAAGCTCTTCTTCAACCGGCAGACCAAATGTGACTTGCCCTTCTCACAGAATCCCTCTGGCTGCTCTATGTACAACTCTTCCTCAAGATCACCGTGGAGGAATGTCGTCTTCACGTCCATCTGCTCGACCTCCAAGTCGAGATTGGCTGCTAATGCTAGCACCATTCGAATAGACGAATGCTTGACGACAGGCGAAAAGATCTCATCATAATCCATGCCTTTTCGCTGACCGTAGCCCTTGACTACCAGCCTCGCTTTATATCGAGGGCGAGTAGCATCTTCCGTCTGCTTCACTCTGAACACCCATCGATTCTTCAAAGCCTTCTTGTCCTTTGGCAACCGTACCAGATCATAAGTGGAATTGGTGTACAAGGAACTCATCTCCTCCTGCATAGCCTCCATCCACTCCTGCCTGTGTTCATCTTCCATAGCCTCTGCAAAACTTTCGGGCTCTCCTCCGTCAGTCAATAGCACATACTCATCTGGTGAGTATCTCGTAGATGGTCGACGATCCCTATCACTCCTTCTCAGTGGAGCCACTGGTACTGGCTGTATACCGACAGCCTCCTCCCCTTCAGGAACTACCTCTCCGGCATGCCCATCCTCCTGAGGGACACCCTGACCACCATCAGCAGGCTGATGATCAAGGTTGGGAGCAACTCCATGTACCGGCTCCCCCATAACTGGATCCTCTGTGATGTCCTCTGGAAACTGCTCGAAGCGAAATGACTCTAACTCAGGCAATTCCTCAGCCTCAGAAGGCGTCTCAGAATCCTGAGTGTTGGTCATGGTCTGATCCTCGACGAACACCATGTCCCTGCTTCTGTAGAGCTTTTCTTCTACTGGGTCGTAGAGTCTATAGCCAAACTCATCCCGACCGTAGCCGACAAAGACGTATCGCCTCGTCTTCGGCTCAAGTTTGGTCCTTTCGTCCTTCGGTACATGCACGAAGGCTTTACAACCAAACGCCCGCAGGTGATTGTATGACAGCTCTTTGCCGTACCATACTTTGTCAGGAACATCACCCTGCAAAGGAGCACTAGGAGACAAATTAATAACATAAGCAGCTGTAAGAAGAGCCTCACCCCAATAACTGCCCGACAAGTTTGCTTCTGACAGCAAACACCGCATCCTCTCCATCAGTGTCCTGTTCATGCGCTCTGCTACACCATTGAGCTGAGGTGTTTTTGGCGGAGTCTTCTGGTGTCGTATCACTTGCTCTCTGCAATACGCATCAAAGGGACCGATGTATTCGCCGCCATTGTCGGACCGAACACATAATAACTTCTTGCCCGTCTCCCTTTCAACAGAGGCCTGAAACTCCTTGAAAGTAGGCAGCACATGATCCTTGGTCTTTAAGGCATAGACCCAAACCTTCCTGGAACAGTCATCAATAAAGGTTACAAAGTAAGAAGCACTACCAAGAGATTTTACCTTTATAGGACCGCAGACATCCGAGTGAATCAACTCGAGCAACGCCGGCTTCCTCGAACTTGGGTGACTTAGGAAAGATACCATATTTTGCTTCCCAGCTAAACAGTGCATGCACTTCTCCAACTTTGTAGACTTGAGCCCCAGAATCACCTTCCTGTTCACCAAGTAGCTCATCCCCTTCTCGCTGATATGGCCGAGCCGCCTGTACCACAACTCGGTAGACGCATCAATGACTGCGTTCACCTCCTGTGCCCCCTCTGCGCTCCCCTCCATATAGTAGAGACCGGACTTCTTGCTTCCTCTGGCAATCACCATCGAACCCCTGGAAAGCTTCCACTGACTGTTCTCGAAGAGACTGAAGAATCCTTCGTCATCCAACCTTCCAACCGACACCAGGTTGAAACAGATATCAGGGACATGACGAACATCCTTGAGAACAAGAACTGCACCCGTCTTCGTTCTCAAATGCACATCTCCAACGGCAACTGCCTTCGACATATCTCCGTTGTCCATCTTCAACACGCCACAGTCGCCTGTCGTGTAAGTGGCAAACAGTGCCCTGTTGTAAGATACATGTGCTGAAGCCCCCGAGTCCACCAGCCAAGAATTGTTATCGCAGGCGAGGTTAGTAATGACCTCATCACCTACGATGATCACATCGCCTCCATGCATTTAGGCCGTCGCTGTAGTGTTCTCTTCTTGCTTCCCCTTGTCGCCCTTCTTCTCTCTCTTCCAAGCGAAACAGTTTCGCTTGATATGGCCCTTCTTACCACAATGGTAACACTCTGAGTCCTCGTACTGACCCTTGGACTTCCCCCTGCTCTTGTCTCTGCCACCACCTGGACCCCTGCTTTTGCTCCTTCCGCGGCTCTCTGAAACAAGTGCCTCTGAGTGGTAGGATGTGGATGAAGTGCCCTGAGAACGTCTCCGCATCTCTTCATTCAACACCCCGCTCTTGGCAAACTCCAGACTAACCACACCCTCTGGAGCAGAAGCGATCATAGATACCCGTACGGTCTCCCACGAGTCTGGCAAAGTATACAGCAGCCACAGTCCCTGAACTTCGTCGTCGAACTTGACTCCCATAGAAGATAGCTGGTCAACCACGCCCTGGAACTCACTCAAGTGATCCGAAATAGACGCTCCGTCCTTGTACCGCAGACCCATCATCGTTCGGATCAGGAACAACTTGTTTATCTCGGTCTTCTTCGCATACAAGGATTCCAGCTTATCCCACAACGTCTTCGCGTGCTCAATATTGGAAACGTGGTTGTACACGTTCTCGTCCACAAACTGCCGTATGTACCCACACACCTGTATGTGCTCGAATGTCCAGTCCTCCTCGGATTTATCACTGGGCTTCTCGGATGCAAACACGGGTAGATGCAGCTTCTTGACAAATAGCAAATCTTTCATCTTGCTCCGCCAATAGTGATAGTTGGTGCCGTTCAGGTTCACCATGCGCACCGGCTTTGCGTCCATCTCTCCTCTCTGGTTTCTCTGTCAACTACTGACACTCCTTCTGAATTCCAGAATCTGGCTCTGATACCACTCTGTTGGGAAAGAAGCGCGGAAACCTTTCCCCAAACCGGAGAGTACCTGCGAGAGGACCGAGCAATACAACGCACGAACCCAAAAACAAACACACAAAACAATCCACGCAGACACAGAGAATTTTTGACGTGGAAAACCCTTGCGGGAAAAAAACCACGGGACGATCGGAGTCCAACCCTGAGAAGCCTCCACTAACGGAATAGAAGAATTACACCCTCTACAAACTCCTCCCGATCCAAATCGGATCTCCACAACACTCAGAGATAAGAACAATGATTACAAGGCTACGAAGAGCGAGAACGACGAGTAGATATTACCCGAACACGATCTCCTTCGAATAGCGACCTTCAATCCTCCGTCTTCTTCTCCGAAGTTGCAATGGCACTCTTGCCTCCTTCCTCTCTCAAAGTTGTGTTGCCTTTGCGATATATTGCATCTTGAATTAGGGTTAGGAAATCCCAATATAACTCCCTAATCCCGCAGCAAAACTGGACCGTTGGATTAGATCCAATGGTGAAAAGTCACCCAAATTCTCGCATCAGCCCCGACGACACAGAGTTCGGCCAGAGCTCTGTGTCGGGCATCCAGCACCTACTCGCCAAATCCTGGAGCAGCCAGACCGAGTTCGGCCAGAACTCGGCCTGGGACCGAGTTCGGGCCGAACTCGGCAGGCCCAGGCCAGAAACTCCTTCAGGAGCAGCAGCAGCAGCAGCAGCAGCAACGACTCCAGTCGCCTACTTCTCGAGCTTCTTCGACATACGAACGGCGCTCGTCGCACTCCGGGGTCTTCTCCACATAGGTTGGGAACCCCACCCACTCCAACACTTCTTAGCATGAATATATTTAAGAGAATTCATTTGATAGGTAGTTATGCAACAAGTTGTAGTCATTTTTCTGATACTGTTATTTTTGAGTATTTTTCTTTTCTTTTATTGGTGTCATCTTGTTGTTTGAACAAATTTTCTAAAATAAAGCTAGGAGGATCGATATGATCGCTATTTCTTCTATTATGTGTATCGAATTTATTTTGTAGGAGTCAATCTATGGACATCATTTGTGTTATATATTAATACTTCACCTGTCAGAAAGAGATTTGTTACACAGTACATTTTTGTTTCCTTTTTGCGGCTTGCAATTGTTTTAGGAGCATTATTATCTTGTTTTTAGGATTGTCTAGACTGTTGTGTTACTCTTGAATTTTCTTGTGTAAATTGTTTTGTATAAACTGTATTATCATAATGAATATTGGTTGATAATTGAGAGCTAAAAGCTCATGCTTAATAGAGCCACCATCAAAAAAATATTTATTCATTCCTAATGGTAAAAAACCGTTGGGCAATTTTTATTTACTAACAGTTGTTTACTGTTGGGAAATTTTCCTTCTCTAACGGTTTTGTTTGTTGGGAAATGTTTATTTACTAATACTGTTTTACCGTTAGGAAATCGAATTTGCCAACGCTTTTATACAGTTAGGAAATATAATTTGGCAATGGTTTTTTACTGTTAGGAAAGTTCTTTTTCCAACGGTAAATCAGCGTTAGGAAAATTTCCCACACCGTACTTCTAACGGTAAAAAATCGTTAGTAATTTTTTCCTAACGCTTATAGTCGTTAGGAAATGACTATTTTGGTGTAGTAGGACATTGTAATATTTTAGAGGAAGTATGTGCTGGACATCCTAACCGATGCAGAAATGATGCAAACTAAGGGAGCAACCTCGCTAATGGATCCAAGGGTAAAGCTACTCTCCGATGAGGGAATATTGATGACCAATCAGTATCGTCGAATGGTTGAAAAACTCAACTACTTAGCGGTCATGACTCTTTTAGACATTTCCTTTGTCATAAGTGTCGCTAGCAAATTTATGGCTTCTCCACGAGTTCCATATTGGCAGTCAATTCTTAGATTCCTACGCTGTCTAGACCATAATCTGGGAATTTTTTTTAGATAGAGAATCAGGGGCATACTCATCTTGAAGGTTTTGTAGATGTGGTGGGGTGCAAGTATTAGTGATACATGGCCTACATCCGGCTATTCAGTATTTATTGGTGGAAACTTAGTATTATAGAAGAGCAAGAAGCAAAGTGTAGTCCTACGATCAAGTTCGAAAACAGAATATTGAGCTATTGTTCATGGAACCGTAGAAGTGTTATATATGCAGTATCTTCTCCAAGAGTTAGGAAAAGAAGCATATATGTAGTGTGATAATCAGTCTGCAATCAATATTGTTATCAATCACGTATTTTATGAACAAACGAAACACAATGAAATTGGACATTCACCTTGTCCGTGATGAATATCAGAAGGAGATAATCACATTTCACCATGTGAGAACTGGAGATCGAATAGCTAATATATCTCCAATATCTCTTTTGGGCTCTCATGTTCAGTTTTTTTAATAAATCATTGACATATATGCTCCAGCTCGAGAGAGGGTGTTAAGTAGTCCCACATCAGGTAGAATAATAGAGAGAGGTGACTTATATATATATATATATATATATATATATATATATATATATATATATATATATATATATATATATTTGAAGAAAGGGTAATTAGTTTTCAGAATCGCTCCCACTGGGATTCGAACTCCTGACCACTCGGGCCACATGCCTCACCACTACCACTAGGCTAGGGGTCATTGGCTATATATATATATATATATATATATATATATATATATATATATATATAAACTCTCTTATCAATTAATAAGAATCATTCCCTCCTACAGAAACGAAGGAACCTACTAAAGGAGGAGGGGCCTAGCTGTAGCTGAAACCAAAGGGTTACAAGAGAGCTCAGACATGATTGAAGAGTACTTGGCGAAGAAGTCGACAAGGAAGAGCCAGGCCCAAAGTTTCAATCATGTCTGAGCTCTCTTGTAACCCTTTGGTTTCAGCTACAGCCAGGCCCGTCCTACTTTAGTCGGTTCCTTCGTTTCTGTAGGAGGGAATAATTCGTATTAATTGATAATAGAGTTTTTATATATATATATATATATATATATATATATATATATATATATATATATATATATATATATATTCTCGAATTCTTGCACATACATCTGAAATGGATTCCAACACACACACACAACCACACTTTTATTTCCTCCCCTACTCATTAAACTCCCTATATATATATATATATTTTTTTTTTTTCCCTATATATATATATATATATATATATATATATATATATATATATATATATATAAATATATATATATATATATATATATATATATATATATATATATATATATTTTTTTTTTTTTTTTTTTTATATATATATATATATATATATATATATATATATATATAAAATATATATATATATATATATGTATATATATATATATATATATATATATATATATATATATATATATATATATATATATATATATATATATATATATATATATATATATTCTCGAATTCTTGCACACACATCTGAAATGGATTCCAACACACACACACAACCACACTTTTATTTCCTCCCCTACTCATTAAACTCCCTGGATTTGCCCATGCTCTTTATAATGGTCTAGGAACTATATTAAGATGTTAGAATTTGGGTATCAAAATCACTGTTCACGTAGGCTAATAAACAGTATTTTCGAAATCCAAATTCTAATATCGGTCAATTTCGAAATCCAAATCCTAATATCCCGTCACATATCTGGTCTAGTACAACAGTTCTTCTCCGAAGGGCTAAAGTATGATTTTTGTCTTCTTTAAGGCCATCTCCATTGGAGGTTTCTCTCTCTCCTATTTCTATGCATGCTAGAAATCATGTTTAATTAGAAAAAATTTCTCTGGTTTCCAAGTTCCTATGGTTTCTATCACAATTTCCATTCTACTTGGAACTGGTGTAGAATAACAAATTTTTATGTGTAGAAACTCTCAAAGAAATTCTTCATCTTAATACTGACCCCAATTTTTTAAACAAAATCATAATTTTTTTAATTTAATAGTCTATTTTTTCATTTAATATTCTCAATCTTAATATTAGTCGGCTTCAAGTATGATATAAATTGAGAAACATATTGAGAACCATTGGAGTGTGTTTAATTTTTCTATACAATTTCTATATGCAGAAACTCTGCCAATTAGAATATAAAGAGCATGGACAAATCCAGGGAGTTTAATGATTAGGTCTATTTTACTTCCCAAATCCCTTTGGAAGAACCTCGCCTTGAGTTCAGTGATAAACTCCCTACTTTTTTGCCCATTCAAATTAAGGAAACCTTTTTTGGCCCGTAGGAGGTGACCTCCGCGCGGATGTGTCACCCCCCACTACCCTTCTCCGTGTTAAGTTACACGGAGAATGGTCATTTCCCGTGTTAAATTACACGGAGAATGGTCTTTCCCAGTGTTAAAACGCATGTGGATGACCATTCTCCGTGTCAAATTACATGGAGAATGATCTTTTCTTTTTCTCCTTTTTTTATTCACATTTTCCCTTTCATTGATTTTTTTATATCAGTGCAAATAACATAGCAACTCAAAGAAGCAAACAAAAGGCTCGTTAAGGAGAAAAGCGAGCTTCAAGAGAAAGTTGAATTTTTGAATAAAGAGGCCATTGAAAATAATACAAAAATTGTTGATCTTGAAGCCATAATTGCAGTATTGCAGCTTAAAGAGCCTCAACAAGCTGCTGAACAACAATCTGCTGAACTTCATGATCCAGCAGTACCAAAAAAAGAGGAAGGACGCGGCAAAATAGGTTGGTAAAACCATCAGCAGTATTAGCCGATGATGATTTTGTAACGCCCCAATCCCAAAGTATAAGGACTAGGTACGTATCCATGCCAGCTGCATACATACAAGTAAATATACGACTCGTATGTATACATAAGCCGCAAATGTAGAAAGCTAAACACTAAATCTCATCCACGAAGATAAATAATGATATAAAAAACAACTTTGAGTTTGTCATGTACACAATAGTTGGACGGAGACAAATCCACTACCAACTAAATTAAATATAGAAAAATATACAAGGAAAGAATTGAGCAAGCGAGAGCAAGCGACGAGTCCAAGAGCAATCGTCACGGAGGAAGGAAGACATGGCCTTAGATAGAGCACCTGCAAGAAATCATGAAACACACACCTGGAGAGATCACCAGGTCCTCAGAGAGACGTAACAAGACACGTAATATCATACCGATAAACTGAATAATTAAGCTCAACAGAAAAGTATGCATGAGTAAAGGTTCCTAACCATTCTATGTGATATACACTTTGAGGACAACGTTCTACGCAGGGGCTGTAACGGATTCACGCAAGCAAGTAATAAAGAGTGACCGTCAAGTAGCGCTCATACGAGACACTATCGACCCGGGCAGAAGGTAGTACTCATAAGAGTCACCCTCGGCCCAAAATGTGTGTAAAAATAAATGTAGCCCCTACGCTAATAACTGTCCCCTCCCCCAATTGATACTATACATGTGTCGACTCCACGTCACTGTTTAATCCTTAATAACTGCCAAGTCTTCTACACAATCTATTGACAGTTATATCCTAACGCACGACCTATACACACCAATGATCAGTCAACACGCAAGTCCGCATCTATATGCGACTCACAACTCACACACAATCCGTGGCATGTCATGACAGTTTATGAGATGCACTAAACATACGGTGGTCCCTTAACTCTAAGCCAATTGCATAAAGTATAATAATTTACATCTATATAGTTTTGAAAGAACAACATAAAAAAAAGCATGCATGATATTGAGCAAAAAATTAAACAGTAAAGGCAAGGTGTCTTGCCTGATTCCGTGCTGTAAATATGAAACGCCGCTCCCGCGTCCACGCCTCCGAAACCCGACGCTCCTAGATAATTAATTGACTAAATTAAGTCACTACTTATGAAACTTACGATACGACTTAATTAGTCAAAGTAATGTGTTAAAATTATATTCAATCTCTCGTGGAACCATTTAGATCTATACAATCACACACAGGTTCCACGAGACATCGAAACACAGTTTTAGGGTTTCTAACTTTTAATTAGTCGGTTATGCCCCTACATCAATAACATACTTAAAAATCATATAAAAATTATAAAAATAATATTTAAACTAATTTTCTACAGATTTATCTCTGAAATTCTAGAATTAATATTTCTAAAGACATTTATGACTAGTTGATTAATTAGTCAGCTAGTCTGCCCAAAACTTGTCCGAAACATAGTTAATGACTCAAAATTACTAAAATAATCAAAAATATATTTTAAATAGCAAAAAAATAATTTATTTCATAGAATAATATCAGAGGTACAAGGGTTGAGTTATACTACAGGTTTGGGACATTCTAGGTCAGCCGGTTACCCGAAATTAGCTAGTTTTGACCTACAATTGTTTTGACCAGATTTGAGTTGCTAAAATCGTGAAAAAATACCTAAAAATCCTAATTTATGTATATGAACACATATATAATTCAGTTTTGAAAATATGCACAAATAACTCACAGTTCCTTTACAATGGGGTTAATTTTGATCCTACAGACACATGAATATTACGCATATATTTTATGAAATCTTTATGGATGATTATACCTAAAAAAATTCATTTAAATATGATTTATACAGAATTAATAACATATTTTCTACAGAATTTTAGCAAAGATTTTTAGAAGAAAAGATTTGGGTTCTTACTAAAGATCCTTGCTAGAAAGGGTGATGATGACTTCTCTTAACCAAAGCTCCAATCTTTTCCGCTATTCTCGTTTGCTAATCCTCTCTTGGTGAGTATGGGAGAGTTGATAATGTCTATAGAGGATTGGATGGGGGAGATGGAGTTTTTAGGGTTTGTTTTGAGGGATTTCGGGAATGTATGGTGGAGGAGATTAGTTTCTGTGAAGGATGGAGAGATGTGCAATGGAGGAGATTATGTATAGATGCTATAGGAGTTTGTTGCTGCCAAAATTATGGAGAGGAGAGAGGTTTTGGTCGGCCAAAGATGAGGGAGAGAAAGATTTGGATTTGGTTAAGGTTTGGGATAAGTTGGTATATTTAAACATATCATTAAATGAATTTTAAGCAATCTAGGATTTAAATCCTATTTAATTTGATGCATTTGGCCATGGGGGGTTGCTTGGCCGAAATTATCATGGTGGGGGTCCACTTGGCATGATGTGGTGGTTTGGTGAGTTGACAAGTTGATTGGATTGATGATTTAAAAAGGGGTTTCCTAATATATAACTATTTAATTCTATCTATGTTATTACACTAAAAAATCTGAATTAAATACAAATAAATATAATTATTAATATTTATTAATGTCCACCATGCCTACATAGGGTTCGATTTAGCTTGGAAGAGGTTTGGTGCAACCGGGTCTCCTAAAAAGTCATAAAGGCTTTCTTAACTAATTAATTAAATAAAAATATAACTTGTGCCATAATTTGAATGGTTAACATGCAAAAGATTACAATATGACCATGGCATTCCTAACATGGCTAGCATACTAGTTAAAGCACCCGACTACGCTAGGCATGCCATACTTTCTAGTCGTCTTGCATATTCAAACTCAACCATGGCTATAGTCATTTTATATAATATAAATAAGATAAAAATAAATTAGAATTAAATAAAATCCAAAAATAATTTAAATATTCCTTTACATTATAAGGGGTTTTACATCCTACCCAACTTATGACAATTTCGTCCTCGAAATTAAAAATAATCATAATATCAAGAATTACGAGATTTTGTACGGAGGGAGAGTAGGTACGTCAAATCTTAGCTCAATTTTTGAAAGGATGGAGGGGTGGTTGTCTTAGGAATCCCAATTGACCTTATATTCTACAAGATGGAGTATGCTTCCTTCCAGACTCTACCCAACTTATAGAAGGCCACCCGTAAAGATCGTCGTCATTACAAGACCTTGAGGAGGACAATTTCTAGGGAGGGGCACGAGAATAAGGGACACTTCTGACCACAGTCTTGGATTCTAAGTGAGCCTCGATAATAACATAATGTTCTTGGTCAATAACAACTATAAGAAAGTTACTACAATCAAATATTGTCACTCTAGGGGTCATGCTTCTGGCAAGCTGGTAGCGACCTCTTGTGGGAATATACTAAGGTGTGTCGGCTCAGAAGGATTCGTTCTACGTCTAACATGGGAAACTAAGAAGTAAGCTTGAAAACTTAGGGAAGAAGAATTTATGGCCAAGTGATGAGAATCGATGATAATTAAAGAACCCAGGCTATAGAATATGATTAGGCAAGTGTTTTGAAAACTCTAAGTCAAAACGACTAATATGTGTGGGCTGATGTTTGGTGTTGTGTAGGAGGCATGCACTTGCTTGTTGGAAGGCATACGTCATAGGTGTGCGTCTTGCATAGATCTTGAGTATTCAGTTTAGTTAAGGAAATGGATCGATATTTGCATGGGTGAAATCGAATGGGTCGAATTTGGGTCTCTATGGTTTGTTTGAGGAAACAATGTGTCATACACGTGGTGTAATTTTTAAATGGAGCACTAGAAAGTTCGTTTGCATAGGACATGTATGCCATGTGAGTAGCATGACTAGTCTAGTTCGTGAATGTGAACTTTGTCGAAAGAAAAAGGCTAGCGTTGTGCTTCAATTATCAAAATCACGGTCGAGGGTATCACATGACACGAATATGGGTCGACGTTATGAACCATTGAATTATTAGTCTAATTGGAACCAATCATTTCCAACCACTTGTTAATTCCAAAATCTTATGTTCCTTAGAGAGCATGCGATCTATTTGCCTCAAAAAATTTGCTATTGATTTAAACAAAAATGATTCTATGATTGGCTTGAAGAATTTAGGTTGCAATCTGTTACCGTAGTTATCTAAACGCACGAGCAAAGGGATATAAAATGCAAAATAAAAGATCGTTTCATAAATTTCATACAAACGGAAGAACGGTCACGATTGTAATCCCATTCTGAGAGGTAGAGTATAATAAGTTCAATGTTCTACCTAACTTATAGAAGTTGGTTAATCGGGGAAAGCACAATAATAGGGCTTCTAAGAAGGTCAAATTTTAAGGAGGTATAGGAAGTATGAGTTATTTCCAATCGTAGTCACAGACTCTATAAAAATTCTAGGTATTATCTATTTAATATGGCCCATATATTAATTATGTTTGGTCAAGGCAGTATGAGAGGTCTTGGTCAAGTATATCCAGAAGCAAGTTGGTACCGAGAGATGCATAGCATAGGCTACAAAGAGATATGGTTACAAAATCTATGGAAGGAGATCATTAGTGAGCCAAGAGGTGGGGCCTACATAATAGGGATGAGGGCCTATTTTTATCAAGTTTGGTTTTATAGTCCCAATATGGCAATAGGCTATGATGGGTTTAACTGAGTCTCAATAGGTTCCCTAATTGGACTTCAATATTTGATTGCATGAACTTTAGATTTTAATCTATAGTGGTTGGACAAAATTTTATGGAATTTTAAACCATCCCTATTAGGTTAGGGTAATGTAGAATAGGTTCAAATTCAATTGGTTGGACAAATTTTCCGTCGGGTTGTTAGAATAGGTTCTGTAAGTCGTGAGATGCGCCTTCCGTGACTTTTGTGTTTAAGTAGCACACAAGGCCTCTATTGAGTGACACACTAGTGGCATGTGTGTAGAGGGCTTCGAGTAGATCACAACCATATATTGGGCCAAAAGATTTGAGTCAAGGTTGGATCTCTAACTGCAGTCCGAAAGTACATCGGTGTTATGGTAAGGGTTATCGCTAGTCCCTTTTGACCTGAAAGTCGTATCATAATAATAGAGTCCAAGGAGATGTGTTTGTGTGGGACATGATATGTCTACTTGAAGGTGGACTCGTTTAAGTTTTGCATATAATTTTGTTGGAAGGTAACAACTAGTATTACACTTCAAATATCAAAGTCACGATAAGGGACACCAAAAGATCTAAAAAGAAAGTGGGAGTTCACGAGTCACTCATTTATCATCCTAGTGAGAACCAATTTACCTTAATCAATCAGTGATCCCCAAATTCCTAAAAGTAAGAATAGCTTATAATCTATTCACTCTAGAGACTAGGATATGGTTTTAGGAATAATGAGATTAGGAATATTTGAGTCGCGATATCGTACCTTGACATTTGGTAATAATAAGTCATGATATGATCGATAACATGATAGGGTAGTTGTGAATTAGTTTCGAGGATTGTACCTCGAGTCTTAATAAATGGAAATGATCGCGTACAGTGGTACCTGAGTCGATAAGATGGAATGACCCGCTTGTCCATGGTATACGAGAGTCTATCGGTGGAATAACAAACTCTAAAGCACGTCATGGGAAAGATCCCTAACTACTAAGTCGTGAATTTTTATTTGTGTCAAACCTGCCAGACTATAGTCACAAGCGTTCTAGAGATATTAAATATAGTGCTCATGCATCACTTGTTGATTACTAATACAACATAATGACGGGGCATCATGCTACAGATTTTAGCTAAGCTGGTGAATGTGTTGTTCTAATATTATGCCACTTCTTTGATAATAGAATTTTGTACCTAGAGTAACATCTGCTAAATCTCTAATCTTGGAATGGGTGTCTACCACGGTCCTTGCAATGCTTGTCCTTGTTATGGTCTATTCTTCTCTGTCTAAACTGTGGGGGCCTAGTCAAGTAAGGTTTGAGTTAAGGCATACGGGTTGCTAGTTAAGCCAAGAATCAAGATGAATATTTGGAGACTCACAATAAATGATTTCTAGAGATTAGATAGTCTCATAGGTTTGTGGTTTACCTAAGGGTAAGATCTTACTCATCTTTCAAGCTCAAATGACTAGAAGGTCACGATATTACTATTAGGGTCGAGGGAAGGACGAGCAACTTTAGGCAAGGTTGCAGTTATATGGCTTGGCCGATGGTTGCTATACTTGTGCATATAACTACCATGGCCATGGGGATACTCTGTATTTATCTATCAAATACGAGCATTCATCTTTCCAATCAATGAAAGACAAAAGCAACAAAGAGTTCAAGAAAGATGTCATTGAATACAATTACGTAATTCAAAGGCGAATGTGTAATTCAAGAGAAATTGTCAATGCAGTCGCGGATGAGATCCTAGATACCTCTATATCTCAATCCACGTGGGATAATCATATGAAGAGCGAACCAAGTGCACTATGGTTGATCAGACCATAATACATTGATTTTAATTAGACAATATGCTTGTGGGCGTCCCCAGTATACATATATACTGAATAAGCTCGACAAAGAATAAGCTTGCAAAACTAGGCTATAAATAGCATCGTCATTCATGGTAGTTTAAAGTATAAGTACGGGAGAATACGTTGAAAGCAGTAATAAATAGTTCTAGTTTCAAAAGGATCTAAGTCTTATCTGGTCTGCTTGCGTATACAGTCGTCCTACTGGTTCTTGTATCAGGTCTTAGTTGACCAATGGGTATGGGCTACAAAATCTCTATATTCTAGGTAAATATCTCTCCTACACTAGCATATATTTATTATCACACTGTTACACTTTAATACTAGGTTAAAAGGATACGGGTGGTAGGTTGTAGTCATACTACTCAACATATGAAGTCAACTAATGGAGAAATTGAGGAATATAACACGTATACTCGTATGAGTTATCCCTATTCAGCACGAAAGAAGATAAGATTTACAGTGAAAGGAATCAAGCAGAAGAAAGTCAAGATAATCGGACGAGAGTTCGAAATTTGGAATCAAGGGAGGAAGTCAAGCTTGTGGATGAGATTCCTATATCCTAATCCTATATGCAGGCTCATATCGGTACAGTAACGTAACCGAAGTGACAAACTTGACCTGCATGGGCTACCACAAAAACATGTAACGCCCCAATCCCAAAGTATAAGGACTAGGTACGTATTCATGCCAGCTGCATACATACAAGTAAATATACGACTCGTATGTATACATAAGCTGTAAATGTAGAAAGCCAAGACACTAAATCTTATCCACGAAGATAAATAATGATATAAAAAGCAACTTTGAGTTTGTCATGTACACAATAGTTGGGCGGAGACAAATCCACTACCAACTAAATTAAATATGGAAAAATATACAAGGAAAGAATTGAGCAAGCGAGAGCAAGTGACGAGTCCAAGAGCAATCGTCACGGAGGAAGGAAGACATGGCCTTAGCTAGATCACCTGTAAGAAATCATGAAACACACACCTGGAGAGATCACTAGGTCCTCAGAGGGACGTAACAAGACACATAATATCATGCAGATAAACTGAATAATTAAGCTCAATAGAAAAGTATGCATGAGTAAAGGTTCCTAACCATTCTATGTGATATGCACTTTGAGGACAACGTTCTACGCAGGGGCTGTAACGGATTCACGCAAGCAAGTAATAAAGAGTGGCCGTCAAGTAGCGCTCATACGAGACACTATCGGTCTGGGCAGAAGGTAGTGCTCATAAGAGTCACCCTCGGCCCAAAATATGTTTAAAAATAAATGTAGCCCCTACGCTAATAACTGTCCCCTCCCCCCAATGATACTATACATGTGTCGACTCCACGATACTGTTTAATCCTTAATAACTGCCAAGTCTTCTACACAATCTATTGACAGTTATATCCTAACGCACGGCCTGTATGCACCAATGATCAGTCAGCACGCAAGTCCGTATCTATATGCAACTCACAACTCACACACAATCCGTGGCATGTCGTGACAGTTTATGAGATGCACTAAACATACGGTGGTCCCTTAACTCTAAGCCAATTGCATAAAGTATAATAATTTGCATCTATATATGGTTTTGAAAGAACAACAAAAAGAAAAAGCATGCATGATATTGAGCAAAAAATTAAACAGTAAAGGCAAGGTGTCTTGCCTGATTTCGTGCTGTAAATATGAAACACCGCTCCCGCGTCCACGCCTCCGGAACCCAACGCTCTTAGATAATTAATTAACTAAATTAAGTCACTGCTTATGAAACTTACGATACGATTTAATTAGTCAAATTAATGTGTTAAAATTATATTCAATCTCTCGTGGAACCATTTAGATCCATACAATCACACACAGGTTCCACGAGACATCGAAACACAGTTTTAGGGTTTCTAACTTTTAATTAGTCGGTTATGCCCTTACTTCAATAACATACTTAAAAATCATATAAAAATTATGAAAATAATATTTAAACTAATTTTCTACAAATTTATCTCTGAAATTCCAGAATTAATATTTCTAAAGACATTTATGACTAGTTGATTAATTAGTCAGCTAGTCTGTCCCAAACTTGCCTGGAACATAGTTAATGACTCAAAATTGCTAAAATAATCAAAATTATATTTTAAATAGCAAAAAAATAATTTATTTCATAGAATAATATCAGAGGTACAAGGGTTGAGTTATACTACAGGTTTGGGACATTCTAGGTCAGCCAGTTACCCGAAATTAGCTAGTTTTGACCTACAATTTTTTCGACCAGATTTGAGTTTCTAAAATCGTAAAAAAATACCTAAAAATCCTAATTTATGTATATGAACACACATAAAATTCAGTTTTAAAAATAGGCACCAATAACTCATAGTTCCTTTACAATGGGGTTAATTTTGATCCTACAGACACATGAATATTACGCATATATTTTATGAAACCTTTATGGATGATTATGCCTAACAAAATTTATTTAAATATGATTTCTATAGAATTAATAACATATTTTCTACATAATTTTAGCAAAGATTTTTAGAAGAAAAGATTTGGGTTCTTACCAAAGATCCTTGCTAGAAAGGGTGATGATGACTTCTCTTCACCAAAGCTCCAATCTTTTTCGCTATTCTCGCTTGCTAATCCTCTCTTGATGAGTATGGGAGAGTTGATAATGGCTATAGAGGATTGGATGGGGGAGATGGAGTTTTTAGGGTTTGTTTTGAGGGATTTCGGGGATGTATGGTGGAGGAGATGAGTTTTTGTGAAGGATGGAGAGATGTGCAATGGAGGAGATGATGTATAGATGCTATGGGGAGTTTGTTGCTGCCAAAATTATGGAGAGGGAGAGAAGTTTTGGGCGGCCAAAGATGAGGGAGAGAAAGATTTGGATTTGGTTAAGGTTTGGGATAAGTTGGTATATTTAAACATATCATTAAATGAATTTTAAGCAATCTAGGATTTAAATCCTATTTAATTTGATGCATTTGGCCATGGGGGGTTGCTTGGTCGAAATTATCATGGTGGGGGTCCACTTGGCATGATTTGGTTGTTTGGTGAGTTGGCAAGTTGATTGGATTGAGAATTTAAAAAAGGGTTTCCTAATATAGAACTATTTAATTCTATCTATGTAATTACACTACAAAATCTGAATTAAATACAAATAAATGTAATTATTAATATTTATTAATGTCCAACATGCCTACATAGGGTTGGATTCAGCTTGGAAGAGGTTTGGGAAGGTTTGGTGCAACCGGGTCTCCTAAAAGTCATAAAGGCTTTCTTAACTAATTAATTAAATAAAAATATAACTTGTGTCATAATTTGAATGGTTAACATGCAAGAGATTACAATATGACCATGGCATTCCTAACATGGCTAGCATACTAGTTAAAGCACCCGACTACGCTAGGCATGCCATACTTTCTAGTCGTCTTGTATATTCAAACTCAGCCATGGCTATAGTCATTTTATATAATATAAATAAGATAAAAATAAATTAGAATTAAATAAAATCCAAAAATAATTTAAATATTCCTTTAAATTATAAGGGGTTTTACATATTTTACTCCCTTGGGTAAGAAAACATTAATAGAGGCTAATAAAAAGCGGAAGATTAATGCCGATCCGAAAGAAAAAACTCAGCCCAGAATGAAAAGAAACAATAAGAAGGCAGATCCGAAAGCCGAAAAAGATGACAGAATTGCTCAACAAATAAAGAATGATGATATACTAAAGGAATGCGAGGACCTAAGACTTTGGAATGATGCAGATGAAGAGCCGCAGAAGCTTTACAAGAAAATTGTATTCCCAAACAAGAACACTCCGATGTATGTATTCTGAACTCTATTTTTTTCTAGTCTTTTTCACAATTATTTCTGACAAATTTATGTTAATTTAATCTAAAATAAATTTATGTGCAGTGATTGTATACGCGGCTAGCAAAGATCAATATGGAGTTGCTGTCATCCTGACAGCAATAGACTTACAAGACATCTTCGATTATCAAGACATTGAAGCTGGAATACTCAACATATTAATAAGCAAAATGAAACAAATTCAAGACATGAATAGAACGGGAGAATAGTCAAGTTCACAGGAGGTGCAATATAAGTGGGTTGCATTCATGATGTCCTACACATTGGTAAGAATCAAAAAATAAAAAATCCCTATTCATGTGTACACCGATGAAAGTAACCCATGATATTGTATTTTGTTTTTGATAAACAGTCCATCATTGAACAAGCTCATGAAAAAGATGCAACCGCCGGTGCCCTTACCAATTTCAAAACAGATGTAGAAAGCTTTATCTTGGATTTACAAGAAGACATAGAGTGGATATTCATTCTATTATTTAAGCAAACACTATACGCTGCTCACATTCAACTTGAGCTCCTATGTGTGGGCACACTATAACTCCTTGGTGCCCAACACGTACGACAAGGGAAAGGAAGATGCAGAATCCGTGAGGACGGTCTTGGAGCCTATTGTCATAAGAAAAGTTGAGAAGATGAGGAGAACTTGCAAGTCTATGGTGGAGTACGATAGCACACAGACGATTTTTCATACAAAATGCCCACAATAGAAAGCATCCAACTGTCTCTTGTACACGACATACTTTATGAAGTGCTTGATGAATTCTCCCTTCACAGTACCAACAAAAGGAAATGATGATAAAATTCACCAGAAAATTACAACGGTTAGGTTGAAATGGACTAAGATGTTGCTTCAAAGTAAAAATGTATCAGCCGAAACCATTATAAAAGTTACAATATAAATGGGCTAATAATTTCTTTTTATTATCTTATATTTGACTTTTATTCTTCTGTGTATGCGTCTTTTGTTACATATTCTGTCTTTTACATTGTTCTATATATATCATTTTTGAATGGGTATATGTTTCTTTTGTTACATCATTTTTGAATGGTCAGTCCCAGTGTTAAATGACGAATGAGAATGCCATTCTCCGTATATAAAAACATGGAGAATTCTATTCTTCGTGTTAATCTAATACGGAGAATGGCATTCTCACTGTTAAAATGCACGAGAATGTTCATTCTCCGTGTAATTTAAAACGGAGAATGACATTCTCCATTTATAAAAACACGGAGAATGCTATTCTCCGTCTTGAATTACATGGAGAATAACATTCTCAGTATTAAAACGTATGAGAATGTTCACTCTCTGTATATATTAACACGGAGAATGCCATTTTCTGTGTTAAATTACACGGAGAATGACATTCTCAGTGTTAAAACGAATGAGAATGCTATTCTCTGTGTAATTTGAAACAGAAAATATCATTCTCCGTCTTGAATTACACAAAAAATGGTCATTCTAGTGTTAAAACGCATGAGTATGACCATTCTCCGTGTATATTCACACAAAAAATGCCATTCTCCGTGTTGAATTACACGGAGAATGGCATTCTCAGTGTTAAAACGAATGAAAATGTTATTATCCGTTTAATTTAAAATAGAGAATTTCATTCTCCGTGTTAATCTAACACAAAGAATGGCATTCCCAGTGTTAAAATGAATGAAATGACCATTCTTCGTGTTAAATTATACGAAGAATGCCATTCTTCGTGTATAAAAATACGTAGAATGTTATTCTCCTTTTTTTCATTCTCCTTGTTAATTTACACGGATAATGATATTCTCCGTGTTAAAACGCATAAGAATGACTATTCCACGTGTAATTTGTCATTCTCTATTTTAAATTACACGAAGAATGGTCATTTCCAGTGTTAAAATGCATGAGAATGACCATTATCCATTTTAAATTACACGTAACGAACCTATTAAATGAGGAGTTTGTGGCATGACATCCACCTGTAACAACTCTTAAATGTCACCTTCTTTATTGGGGGGAAGTTGAGGTATTTGCGGGATGGCATCCACCTGCAACGAACCTATTAAATGAGATTCATTATGCTGACTATTAGGTTCATCTGCATTTATTGGAAAATATGGCCTATAAAAAGGGGTTTCTTGAGGAGCAAACTCCATCATCTTCATAGCATTTCCATTATCTATGACCCTGACTTAGTTTTGAAAGGACCCTGGCCTGGCATAAGTTGGCTGTTGGCTGTGGATCTCTTCGTTCAAAGTAGTTATGTCCTTGTAGAAGAACACGTATAGTGAATCTCGAGATGCATTGGAACACCTTGTTCGAACCTGAACAACATCTTGGCAGTCCTCGTGCTTTGTCAAAAAGTTGGGGGATCATGCTTGTAGAAACATGAAAAATATGGAGTTCATGCGGATTACAAATTACTGCATAGGTACTTCGGGCCAAACAGGCCCGCATGAAGGAAAGCCGTATAACTGTTCAAAGACATATGCAGCCCATCGACGAACAGCTGTAGAAGGAAAATTTGCGACCAAGGAGGAGGAGTTCGATTGATAAAGCTGACAAGTCCTGGCAAAACATGACAGTTCTGACACTTCGACAAGAAAGATAAGACGTGAGACGGCACCCAAAAGCAGGGTTCGTACGCCTCCATGCGGCCAAAAAAAGCGTCATCCAAGCCGTATGAACCTCATGCGGCCCAGCTTATGCGGCCCTAAAATTTCCAGGACTATAGGCAGCCGGGAGTAATTGTGATCCAGGCCGCATGCATGAGTCTCATGCGACCCCGCATGATTAAAGACTGAGATTGTTATACGCAACGGGACACGTGGCAATCTGACCAATTCCTTAACTGCCCAGATTTGCTGCAACAAAATTCCAACAAATCCACAAATGGTAGCCCAAGAGCGGGTCTTCGTATGCTAATCAGCCACGTGGCTGCAAGCCGTATATGCGGCTCAAAATCCATCCTATTATAAATAGCAGGGTGCCACACCCCTGCAAAACGCTGGCAACCTTCAAGAAAAAAATAATATATTCATGAGCTAGAGACTGTATCAGATAGTCCACGGAGTAAGGCAGAGTTGATAGAACTTTCCCGAGCCTCCACTGTCACCCCCCAGAATCAAAACTAAACAATTGTACTTAGATTGTTTCCTAGGCTTTCTTTCTAGGCCCTTCTTTGTACAAGCGAGTTTGCAATCAATTCCAGTGTTCTGTAATACCTGTTGTTGATTTTCATGGCAAACACGATAGCGACTCTGTTGGGGATTTCCTACTCTTTCGATGAGAAATTGGTGACGCAATCTGACGCGTCCAAGCTTGGTTCTACACAGCAGATGCTTGTGGTCCGCTTCGAGCAACAAGCCTTCGAAGAATTGCTCTCTGAAGGGAGCGCCAGCCCGTCTCAGAATCGAGCTAACCCGAAGAGGACTCGCAAGGCGTCGGTGCACAAAACTGTTGCCCCTGACCAAGTTCTCAAAGAAGCTCCTTCTGCATCACAAGACGGTGACCAGAACTCTCCTAGCTGTGACTCTGTTTTCGACCGCAGAGGACCCCGCTGTCCCCAAATCCAGCAGAGGAAAACACTACGATGCTGAGTTTTTGGGGACACAAGGGAACTCCATGCGGACAAAGAGGAGGCCGCAGAGAGGAGATGGGCAGTCTGCCTATGCAACAACCAACTATGGTCGTAGGCAGACAACTCATGCGGCAGCCAACTCTGGCCGCAGACAGACAACTCATGCGGCAGCCAACTCTCGCCGCAGGAAGATGATCCATGTGGCAGCTAGCTCTAGCCGCAAGAAGATGGTCCATGCGATGACCAATCTTGCCCACAAACAGGACATCTCAGGCGGCCCTGCCAGAAGCTCTGTGTTCGACCGCCTCTCATGCGAGCCCGACGCTATGTAGCCCATTAAAGATGCGAGATGTATCAGTTTGGACTCTTTTTACTATGCGCCTTTGGGCGCTAAGTCAAAAAGGTCTAGGGCAGTGCGGCCTCAACCAGCCCAGTCAACTGTCCAAGTTGCTGACTGTCAGTGGGCCCCGTTAACTATTATACGGGCTCCTAATGGAAAGTTGTACATAACCACCCGCGTCTAGTCCTCCAGGGCTAACGGACAGGGTGGGTCTTTAAAGTCTCCCTCTAAAGATCCAGAGCAAGTATTTTTACTAGCCACGGATCAGGGAGCAAATATGATGCCTAAGCACTCGTGCGCCCGGGATCCCCGAGTTCACAAGTTTGGTGCAAAGGCAGAGCAGCTTCCTAGAACAAGACGGCAGCGTCAGCATGTAATGAGTCCCTCTCGGGATGTCATTGCACTTAAGTCATCATTAACTACTGCTGTAATAAATCAGCAGCGCCTGAAGATCGGCAGTCAGTTTTCCAGCGACTGCAGCAGCCAGCACCTGTCTGACAGGTGCAAATTCCAGGGGACGAAGAGTTTCCTTTCGCCTCCTGTAATTCAACTCAAAATTTTCCTCCTGGCAAGGGAGGAAAGAAGACAGGCTCTTCCAGCCCGACCATCTCGGCCAGTATTGCAAGGAGACCCTCATCTGGGGGGGTCCCATCAACCACATGAGGTGTCTATTTAGGCACTCGATCCAAGAAGAAGCTTCCGACACCTGGGGGTACGTCTTCAGCCTCCTTGAGAATAGATGAAGCTGGGGGTAGCAGCCCCCTCAATGTATGTGACAACTCGGTGTACCAAGAGCACACACAGGGGGTAAAGATCCTCCAGAACTCTACAATAGAATCAGATTTCCCTGAGGGCCACCACCCTCGCCAAGACGATACGGCTTCCTGCACAGGGGATAACACCCCTTCCGAGTCTGATGAAGATGATATTTCGACATTTTCTGACGATTTCTCTACACAAGGGTACGACACCGAGAGTACCTCTGCTACAATCTCTTCCACCTCTACCCACATAAGAACAGTCTTTATGACTGACGAAGATCATAAAATGCCTTCCGACCGACAACGACTAGAAGTGCTCGAAGCCATGCTCCTGTTCTTAGTCAAGTCGGTGGACGAGATCAAAGCCGCCTTGCCGTCTCAACCAGCAAGGACGCCCGGACAAACAAGCTTGGAGCCCGCAATCAACGCGGACTCCAACACGATCGTCCCTCCTTTGGGTGATGATCCCGTAGCACCATCCGTTCCTTCAGCTGCAGATGAAGCCAAGGAGGCTAGGAGGAAAGTCCAGGAGCTTCGAGCGATGTTCAATGCCCGAGACTCCTCTCGGGATCTCAGAATACGACAGCCCTATCCTGTCGCATGGAGGGACGTACCTTTTCCACCATGGTACAAGCCATTCCATATCGATTCTTATGATGGAAAGACCTCTGCTAGTCGGTACATGACTTACTTTGAAGTCACCACCGACCACTTGCCGCATAGTGACACCATCCTCACGCGATTATTCATCGGAGCATTGGAAGGGATAGCGTTCGACTGGTACCGCAACCTCCCCGACAACTGTATTCATTCTTTCGACGGCTTCAAGCACATATTTCTGGAGAGATTCTACAAAGTGGGGCATGACGTGACGATGTCATCTCTCATGGACGTCGTTCAGGGAGAGAGGGAGCTGACGAAGAACTATATCAAGCGGTTCTGCCAAACCGAGATGAGATTGCCTCAGGGCAATCCCGAGAGCTTCCTGATTGAAATCTGCCAGAAGAAGCTGCTCCCTACAATTAGCCTCTGGATGGATGACGATCAGTTCGAGGATTGGACGACCTTCATCATAAGTACTACCAACGCGGAGGCAAAATTGAAGAAGGCTCGCTAGCTGGGGTTACACATCCCAGACGGAGAAGATAAGGGCAGACGTCCTGGTCCCACTTCCAGTAACAACAACAGTGGCGCTACCGCCAATCGGGACAATAAGGACAAGCAGGCCATGGTCACTGATGCGACTCAGAAGCCTGAACAAAAATAGGTGGAAGGTCAGTGGCCCAAGATCAACTACTCATTCGAAGATAGTCATGTCAAAACTATCTTCAATATGCTCTTGCAAGGGGGTAGGATCCAGCTCCCTCCACCAAGGTGCGATCCCCGAGCAGCAGAAATAGAGGACCCAAAGTGCTGTCACTTTCACCGCTATGTCCATCATGCCACCCAGGATTATTTCCAATTGAAGTGGTACATTCAGAGTCTTATCGACTCAAAAGCTCTGTCGATAGACTTTGAAGAGGTTACCATGGCGGCAAACATGGTATACATTCAGTTCGACAACTTTTCTCCGACAAGTACTCCAGACTGGGTAATACTTGTCCTCCGGGCAACGATGGAGGTTACTAATCTTCCACCCACCCGGAGCCAGACATCTGGATTGGTACCCCTCACCACATCGCGAGGAGAGATCATGTGGGTGCATCTAGACTTGGAGCCCGAATTTACCAAGGGGTGTCATCTACTACCAATAAGAAGGACAGGAAGTCTAGAGCCTGCCATATAATTTTAGCTGAAGCTGAAGAAGCTGTAGATGTTGTTACTCGGTCTGGAGCACAAGTCCAGCCCGCACGGGATAGTCCAACCGAAGATCCTCAGCCAGCAATGTTGCCTCCCTCCGATGTTCCAAGACCATCTCAGCCTCCGGTGGCGGATAAGTCCAAGTCGAGGGAAACCCGCTTCGATAGGCCACTCCGTAGTGATATACCTCAGGGACAGGAGAGACCTTACAACTTCGACATATTAGCACAATTAGTTAATATGCCAGCAAACTTATCGTTATACGAGCTCTTAAGGCTCTCCAAGGATCTTCGTGTTGCATTAAGCAAAGCACTCCAGAATGCTGATGCCTATTTAGCTCAGGTCAAGCCTCCAGGGGAAGACCCGCCAGCAGATCTACAGGACGGCGTAGCACAGATGCAATGCCCAACATCGTATTTACTCCGCAGGACATGTTGATTAAGTCCAAGGCGACATCAAGGGGGATAGGATGCATATCGACCCGAGATTGTCAATAAGCATCGTCCCTGTTTCACTTAACAAAATGCCTGGAGAAATTGGCTTTTGAAAATAAAACGAGAAAAAGTATAAGAAGTACAAATTTGATTCTGGAAAAGTATTGCTATGGAAGTCTGATCTGTAAATGATCACTTTGTTCCTTGGACTATATGATGATGAAGATCGCTGCTTGAAGTTGAACAACCGGAAGAACTAAGTCACTAGAAAGGTATCGACGCACTTGGGCACTGATGGTGAGGCCGAATGCTTTCCTGCTTTGCTTCACTCTGTTCTGGAAGAAAGGTTGAAGAAGAATGCTCTCGAAAATCAAAATCTCTAAGTTCTGATATCTGTATTCTCTCCTGTCTCTGTGTGTGTGTGTCTTGAGAAAAATAAGTCCATTTATAGGCTTGGCCTCTTGTGCGTAAAAACTCAGCGAAAGTTTCGTCTTTACACCAACAACCGCCACCCACGACCAAAGTCATCCTCTGTATATGTTGACACGTGTCCCATCATTTCATTAAGAATAGGATGCATGTACACACGTTCTTCGGGATGTGTGGCATGAAAGCCATGTAGGCAAACCACGTTCCAAGCTGGTCAGAAGAATATGGCGTAAAACAACCCCAATGTACTCTGAGCGTAAAGCAGTAGACTAGGCGTAAAGTAGCCCTGACATAGACTTCCTGCGTAAAGTGGTTGTTAAATAACCTTGAGCATAAAAGTAGCTCAAATAGACTTTACACACACGTCAATTATTGAGCGTAAAAGCTCGTATAGTCTTCATGCGTAAAAGAAGCCATAGTGTGAGCGTAAAGTAGCTCAATCCACATACTAAATGACAACATTGGTCTCTGTGTAAAAACAAATTCCTTTGAATTCTGTGATATATGCCATCATTAATATCTCCATGTCAGAGTTTGCATTAAATGCGAGACTTGACAGCTTTGTCCAGCATAAAAGTGGCTGATCTGTCCTTGGCGTAAAAGTCATGGGTGTAGACCCGAGCGTAAAATGATCTGCCTGCTTTAGGCGTAAAGTGATTAGCCTTGTCTTGGGCGTAAAGTATTTTAGCCTCTCTGCGGCGTAAAGTAGATCAATTGGATTGGAATGATCTATCACTTTGACTCTTTCTTTGAAGCACTTTTTACGCTCCTACAAGACCCCCTTCAAAGTTTTCAAATATCTCCAGAATTTGGAACACTTTGAACAGAAGCGTAAAAATTGAGTTTTGACCAGTCAGCGTAAAATTCGGGATACACAACAGTCATCCGCATAAAAGCGGGGATATCCAACAGTCGGCGTAAAATCTGGAATTTGAACCGATTTGAAATCTTCCTATAAATAGGGTTCTTCGGAGAGAGAAAACACTTTTACTCATCTTTTTGTAATCTCGAATTCCTTTGCTCTGTCTTTCTTCGAAACCCTCACTTTGATCTGATGGCTCCCAAGAAATCATTCGCCGCCAGCAACAAGGGGAAGAAACCTGCCGTTGATTCATCGTCGGCTCCCATTCAGTCGTCAACACCACATCGACAACCCAGCCCGGCCGTAGCTCCGCCTATGATGGGTAAAACCCTATTCTTTGGCTGGAAAAACTCGTCGAGGAAGGAAAAGATAACCCAAACCCTCAGTTTTTACGCCCACGTCGTACGTGTTAGCGTAAAAACTAAAATGGCAATATACGCCCACGTTGTACGTGTTAGCATAAAAATAAAAAGAGCACGCCCACGTTATGCGTGTCAGCGTAAAATTTGGATTACGCCCACTATTAATGTGCTAGCGTAAAACTTAACTACGCTCATGTTCATACATGCCAGCGTAAAAAGTTATATTACGCTCATATTAACATGTGGTAGCGTAAAATTCATCAATCACTGAGAGACATTGTAAAACAAAGACTTCATAAACTTTTATCAACTTTTAGTGAGCGTAAAAGTCATAAAACTTCCAAACTAATTTGATCTCTTTTGTCCTTTTGTCAGTGGATTTACAAGTTCACCCTCTCGCAGAAGTTTTCGGCTCATCAGTTGGCATGGTGGGTTCGAACTATCTGGAAGATTTATCTCATGTCCAATTTCCTCAGTCGAACCCTGAATACCCAGTAGAGAGGGCACAACTGATAGCAGCTCAAGGAGATAGGATGTTGTTATCCATGATAAACGGGGAAGTACTGATGTCACTAGATAATCAACAATTCCTGAAGCCAGCTTTCTTATTTGGAGATGCGATAGATTACAAATCACAGACTCATCCCAAAAAAAGGCTTGGGTATTTAGATCTGGAAAAAGGATAATGTATCTCCCGGACATGGACAGGGATTACCCTATATCTGCTTTCGTCCATGCTAGTCATTACCGTCAAATGCTGTGGAATTTGACTCCCAGTAGCTATGGTAGGCCGGGCAGAATCATTTTTAGAAAGAAGAAAGCGAATGACATGGGTTATCATGTTAGTACTCCTTGTGGTGGTGTTATTCCCTTTTCTGGACTAATGCCTGGGTTTACGCCGAGCGAGGATTCATCTCTCATCCAGCCGGTCCAGGTTCCTATGTTCATAAATAGATTCATAAGAGAAGGAGTCTTATATCCTCAGACCAACCCTAGGCTGACAGGGTGGCTGACCCCTTATAGTGGTAACTGGATCCAGATCAGCAACTGGGTCATGAAATACTTTAAAACAGAATTGGATGACATCGGTTTGTATGAAGCAGTAGCATCTACTAGTTATGGTATTCCGTCGAATGGCAATATGTTTTTGGATTTATTGGAATTATATATGAGTTCGACGGGAACTTTCATAACTTCGCATGGTGAGATGGGTCTGGCCATACATGAGATGCAGTTTATCTCGAAGCTACCAATGGGCGAGTTCCCCTATGAAGAATATATTCCCTCCATCGAGAATTAGCAGAAATTCGGGAGAAGAATCCCGAGCTGGTGCAAGTCTACGAAGAACTCATGTGCCATTATCTGATCTGTACCAACATGTATGAAACTGGATCACATTTGGCATATATTACAAAATGGACAACTTATCTATTTTATCATGAAAATAGAGTGTCCAGGACAGAGAAGAGCAGGTTCCGAGAAGACAAGACTCAGGTCATCAAGCCTTGCTCTATAATTCCTGCAGATTTAATTCAGAAATTGATGGTGTCGCAGAAAGCTCGTGACCGATATCTGTCTACCAAAATTGGAGACATCCCTGTGGGGACTGAAGCTTTAAGCTACCTGAGGCAGGGTGGTCAAAAGATGTCGAAGAAGGCCTTGTTGGCGGGCTTCCTATCCTTATGGCTGCGTAGATGGGTCGTGCCAGGGATCAGCACTGTGGACCGGATTCACCGCAACGTATTGTGGCCAGCAGTCCGTCTGGTATTCAAGAACAGAATTAACCTGTTGTCGGTAATGGTATGCCAAATAAATGCAGGTCTACGGATTTCTGGTGAAGAACTGATCAATAATGCTCCTCACAATTTTCCAAGGGTAGAGTTACCATTCACCTATCTGATAGGTTGGTTACTACACCATAATTGTAATTTGTTGCCACCAGGCCCTGAAGATGAAGCTAGGATTTTTCTTCAAAAATTTAGCAAATCTACGTGGAGAGTTACAACGTTGGCAGATACCCGAGCAGCATTAAATTATTCGCATGGCTGGAATTTCTTCTGCACTAGACCACCAGTTCCGGCTGACTGCCTCGGTGTACAATTTGAAGATAGAGCAGATAAATCGGCCTTATTGCCGAGATCTGTTTACCGATGGTTAGTGTACATCAGACCCTCTCATCTGATGTACATGAATAAAGATAACTGTGCATTCGAGCCTTATCTGCCAAGTAGGTTCGCTCGTCAGTTTGGATATGACCAACTTCATGTTGGCAATCCTTCCACTAGCTTCTATCATTATGGGAAGCTGATCGACGGAGCGCGAGCATGGAGATATTTCGGAGCTGCATGTACTGGCACTAGATTCACCATCTCTACAGCCACTAGTACAACTGAGCTACGCATACTTCATTCTTATGCTCGTTTCTATACATCTATCCGCTCTTTTGAAGACAGTTATAGTATGCAAGGAAGTCTTCGGTGGGCTCAAGAGGGAAATGTCGAAGAACCTATCAGGATAACCCCAGATATACCAGACAATACTGCCACTATAGATGAGTTTCTGGCAGTAATTCCTAGGGGAGCTGGGGAGGTAGCTGCGGGACCAATAATTATTGGAAAGACCCGCAAACGAAAGCAGAACACAGCTACCGTTTCTCCGGTGGAGTCTCCAAAGAAGAAAAAAAAAATCTACCACCAAAGGGCCTTCCAAACCAAGGACCCACATTCCAGAAGATGACACTTTGATTGAAGAGGATCATCTTGTCAGTTCTTCCTCAGTCCATCCAGGAGAGGGATCTTCAGCCCCTCCATTAATAGTTGGATCAGGAGCTGTAACACTTTTGTCTCCTGGGCGTCTTAGCACCTCACTCCATTTATCTTTACCAACCAAGGCACAGGTTACAGAGGGTGCTACTACTGTATCCACCACTGATCAAGACCACATCCCATCAGACGAACCGGCTCTTGACTTCGAGGATGATGACTGGGATGGTGATTATGACTCATATCTTGAAAAAATGCACATATTCCAAGTATTACACAAAACCTATACGGAATTATATATCATGATTTTGTATATTAACTTATTTTGTTCGTTTTTGCAGATGTCATGATTGCACCAAAGCATATGGCTCCTCCTCCTCAAGAAGAGGATATTTATGAGAAAAATGAGGAATCTGCTGATGAGGCTTCTTCTTCTAGCGAAGAGGGTGCTGATGAAAATGGAGGACAACAACCCGCGGTAGAGCATCAAGAAGCACATCCTGAACTATCCTCTCATATTGAAGATCAGCACCAGAAAGAGGCTGCAATAGACCCCACTGTAGGTGATGATGAACCTACTGGAGGAGATTCAGTCTTAAATAAAGAATCAGCTATAGGAGATTTTACTGCAACTGAAGCAGTAGAAAATCCTGTGGAGCCGACAGTTGAAGAGGGTGCTGAACCCAGGGAAGTGACAGCATCTTCTACTGTAGCTGCTGATTCAATATCAGTTTTTGATAAGTCAATACCGGAACCTGAACCAGCTCCTGTAATTGTCACCACATTCGCCAATATCACCGCCGCCAGAGCTCCAGAAACGGCTGGAGTAACAGATATTGAAGAAATTGTTCCTGAAGTTCTTGGGAACCAAATAACAGCAGTGACAACAACAACTCCTCCTCCGTCTGTTGTTACACCAATGGTAGCTATAGGCGTTGGAGATACAATCCCTGAAGCTCTTAGGGATAACTTGACCATGGCAATAGTAACAGCAACAACTTCGCCTCCTCCCGCTGTCGTGCCAACCACATCTGCTCCCGACCTCCAAAAAAGAGTTTTATTAGATATTGCCGCCACGCCAAGCTCCAGCGTAGAAATAAATCTCCTGGTTGAGATTCATACTGAAACTTTTATAAAACTCTGGCAACTTTGATAAAGATGGTCCTGAATAAGGGTCTCAGCTATGAGATTTTGAAGACGGCAATGGCTCTGACTATCAAGAATGTTGCCATGTTCAATGATGTTGAGAGAGCTGCAACATTGAAGAAAATTGTGGAGGACCTTGAGCAGCCGATTGGAGAATATCTCAGGCTATCAAATGAGACTGTTGAAGGCCTCATTCAGGAAGAGTATGATGCCTTAACGGCTGATTATCTTGCTCGAGAGGCTACATATAATGCAGCTCTCCATGAACACAGTCTGAAGGTTGCCAAAGAGAAAGCCTTTTTGGCTGGCATAAAACCTGTACTGCATGGTCACAGAGTGGCTTATGATGCTTTGAACATATATATTCAGAGCAAGAATGACAGAATCCGCGAAGTCGAGGCAGAGCTAGCTTGCTTGAAGGCTGAAAGGGAGAAGATGATCGATGCTCGAAATCTGTACCTCACCCAAAGCTCAATTTTAGAAGAACAAGCTTTTGGGGCTGAATCGACCATCAGAACCCTTGATGAAGCCAAGGACAATTTGATAATCACCTTCGCTGAACTTTCCTGTATTTGTACCCCCGAAGCTCGACGTGTAGAGGCTACCAAGAAGGTTATGAGTTCTCGTAGCAAGCGGTTAGAAGAATTAAAGAAGTTGCTTCAAGATGTTTCCACTCCACCTTAAGAGAGTGCTTTGTCATCTTTTGTCTTATTCATTTTGTAGTGTTTCTACCAGAAATGAATGAAAGATTTTTTTTGTGATCCTATCGTTTATTTGGAATTTAAACAATAGGTATGAGATAGAAAAACACTTATCAGAGGTAATATGGACGTGACAAGTCTTTTAAACTCAACGTATTATATCTATCCAGAGGTAATATGAACATGATAGATAATGAAATCGCGTTTTCTATTTTAGAGCATAGTACTATCAGAGGTAATATGAACATGATAGTATGTAAGAACTCAAAGAAAAGCAGATTAATATCTATGCAGAGGTCAAATGGACATGATAGATAGGAAACTCCAGCAAATTTAATATTTATTCAGAGGTTATAAGAACGTGATAAATAATAAATTCAGCTTTCTATATCAACTGATAAGATGGAAGATAAAAATTTCTCTCAAAAGAGATGAGTAATCAGCTTAACCAAACTTTGGTAGCTGGGGAATAAAAGGACAGACATTATGAACATATAGGTCCAATATCGATAAAAGAAGTGGATGACCTAACCTATTTTGGGAGAGGAAAGGAGGTCAACTCAAGAATGAATCTTAATGGAAAGTTGAAGATAAACGTTCGGATTCATCATATGAGGAACGAGATATATCCGATTCGATGAATTAGTTTTCTTCCGAATCAGATGATTGTGAGGAATTAGAAGAGAATTCTTCTTGTATATCATCATTAAACATATGGGATGGATCATATCCCAATCCATGACGAGTCTTCTGATAAAACGGATCACCGCATAATGGGAGTCGTCTACCCTTGCCTTGATTGAGACCTTGCATGGTCTTCAAATCATATCCCATGTTCTGGATAATCTTGATAGATTGTTGACTATACTTGTCAATTCGGATTCTTCCTTTGTCTTTATCTTTCAGCTCATCTGCCTGAGCAACAGAAATATTTCTAGCCAGCCCAAACACAATTCGGTGCTTATTTTTCTTATTAGACGGAACCACGAAATAAGATTCTTCGTGACGTCTAAAAGTTACACAGGCTTGTGATGAAGCGGCTACAGGTAGAAGATAGGAAGAAGATGTCAGGAAACTTTGAGCATAAGGTCCAACATCTACATGAGGAGGAAAAGAATTTTCCTTATGATCAATGTATAAAGTTTCTTCTGGCTCTATGTCGCCTTTATATTGATGACTTTGTTTATCCGAAGATAAAGTCATTCTTTTAATAAACTTGACAGCCATATACTCGAAAAGGAAATCTTCATTGATATCAAGAAGTACAGAATGATCAATATTTACATCATTTACGATCTGATTACTACGCTTTGGATTAATCAACAGTGGAACATTATCCACCTTCTGCATAGATTTGCCAAGATTGACAATCAATGGTGGTTGTGGATCATTCGTACAAGAAGTACGTCCTTTGACTTTGATCACAAAAGGTTGAACTTGATTCTTAGCAGAAATATTTATTGATTCCTCGGATGAAGTTTGAGTTCTTCCTTTAACCTTGATTATCAAAGGTTGATCATTGACAGGTTGGGATTGGATTCGTCCCTTGACTATGATCTTCAAAGGTTGCTCTTCTGACGAATCTTCATCAACAGACTGATTCTCAGTATATGATTGATCCTCAGCTATGTCTGATATCTCTTTCATATGCTCTTGTTTATAAAGCCTTGAATCAAAAAAATAGGCTTCGACACCCTTGAAAGGATTGATATCAGCAAACTCCGTCTTCACAACTCCTTGGGAATCCACATACTTGAAGCATTGGTGGAGAGTTGAAGGCACAATATTATGCTCATGTAACCATGGTCTTCCAAGAAGGATATTGTAGGATATGTCTGAGTTGATAACATAGAAGGTTACCATAGTTCGGAGATCGTCAATCTGAATCTGCAGACGAATCTTCCCAAGTGGTTTACTCTTGCCAGAGTTAAAACCGACTATTGTAGTACTAGTGTAAGTCAAATCACTAGTAAGAATCCTCAGGGGTCTTAGCATACTCTGAAGAATTATGCTAATTGAAGACCCAGGATCAATGTAGATCCTGTCAATTTTAGTTGATCCAATATACCCAGTATAGCACAGAGGCATGTCATGTTTGTTATGCTTCAACAGCATACCTTCTTGTGTAAAGGTGATGTTGGGAATTGCTTCCATCACACTATGACATTGCGAACATAAAACTGGAGTATTATTAGGACTCTTGAGTTGAGCCAAGCATGAATCTGCCTGAAGTAGAGTGTAGTGCCCCGTCCCGTAAAGTCAATCGGAGGAATCGAAACGCCGACGACGTTCGGACTTAGCCTTGCAACGGCTTGCTCGGAGACATCGCTCAGGTGGGGTAGTTTCGGTGAACTTGCCTCATCTTTGCCTTCACATAATAAATCGTGTTTTCAACTTGCACAAGTTAGGCTTGATAATAAAAGCTACGCATCCACATAGCTAAGGGAGTAATCCCGTCGGGTCAAAATGAGTTAGAACATGGAAAACGTCCTACGGTCGGCTTATAGTTGGTGCACGACGTGCTTTGAAAATGACACTCGGTCCTTCGTCCTGTGGCTTGGGAGAAGAAAAGTTGGTCTTCGACACAAAACTATGAAATTAGCCTAAGTCATAGGCGTCGCCCGCATGAATGCTTGCTAAAGCATGCTCGGTCCTGTCCCGCAAGGCTTGGCATAACCTTTGCTCGTCCCTTGGGTTAAGTTGTAGGCTTGAGTGAGTTAGGCAAAAGCTATGCCGGTCGACCTAAGTTATTCTACGTGCTGTCCCGCTCATTCTGCGGTTGTCAAGATAAATAGTCCCACGACCCCAAGGCCCATCATATGAAGTATGACTTGGGCGATAGCGTTGCATAGAACACGAGTTGGTTTAGAGGCACGAGCCACGGTTGGTTCAGTGGAAAGTTATCCACGGTCGGTCGATACTTAAGGAAACACGTTATGTTCAAGTTAAGTTGGAAGGCTATGCAGTAGCCGTTCCCTGATTTCAAGAAATGTTAAGTCTAAGCGATGGTTAGTCGCCGAGGCAACCCTGGTTAGGAGCTCTGCAAAGGAAGTACGAAAAGTGGAAAGAGTAAAACAACCAAGTAAATGAATTGATCACATAACAAGCCCCAACGGTATCCTAAAATACACCATGTTAACCTATATGAACTTGGACAACTTGTCGACAAGGGGTGGTTTCTTCGAGCGGCAATCCGGGGCCACGGGACCGACTCGGCCTAGGAAGAAACTGGTTGTAGCCGAGCTGGGTAATAGGCAACGCTGGAAAGGCGATCGGTAAGACGGGGACTTGCATCGGGGCTCGCTACCTGCGTTGTAAGGGTCCCGTATTACCAGGCTACGTCCAAGGCGGCTGGTTAGGCCAATCCCATATCAAACACTCAATATAAATTGTTATCAACTAACATGGTAAGTTTTACGTCCAAATGGCTGGTTAGGCCAGTGACCTTTCATATAGATGTGTCGGCACGGGCGACAATCCGCGTGGGTGCTTTTGGATTGAGTTGAATAGGTATGAGTTAAAAAGACACAATGTCGGAGCCTAAGATTTGGCTACAGCGAAGGCGACGTGCTTCGGCACGAGATGTGGCGTCGAGTGTTAAGTTGTTGGCATAGAGTTGCATGAGTTAGGCTTGAGCTGTCACGAG
This sequence comes from Iris pallida, assembly GCA_029216955.1. Lineage (NCBI taxonomy): Eukaryota > Viridiplantae > Streptophyta > Magnoliopsida > Asparagales > Iridaceae > Iris > Iris pallida. The sequence goes on from JANAVB010042018.1 coordinate 15,590,057, forward strand.
TTAAGTCGAGAAGGGCCGTAGTGCTAGTTGTGTGAAGTTACATTGAGTTGTTGGGCTCGGCCTCGAAATATGAGGTACGGCCGCGTTGTCACAACACAAGTGTAGCCGAGACTAAGCAAGGAGGCACTGCCTCGGAGATATTAAAGCACGAGTCGAGTTGTGGCACGACCGAGTCGTTACGTCCCAGAGTTTGGCACGAAAGATAAGTATAAGCCAGTGCGTCGACAATGCAAGCACGAGAAAGGTCTAGAGGCAAGAAAATGGAGTCCTTCGGGTAGTTGCGTCTCTGATTATGGCCGTAAGGCAAACACGACCTGATAGGTTAACGTTGTTGGCACGAGGAGTGGTCTAGAGACAAAGTATGAGTTAACGTTGACATTGCAAGCACGGGATGGTCCCGATACACAAGTTGCGCTAGGGCGCCGGTCCTAAAACTGATCCTAAGGCAAGAATAGAAAGACAATCATAAAAGGGTTTATGTCGCACAAAGTAAATAAAATGTGTAGGTTTTGTATGGGTGGGCGAGGAGCTCACTCCACCAGTACAGTGGTACTGACACCCACACAGTGTTTCATGTGCAGGCACAGGTAGAAGCTCGTGGTGCGGAGCTCGCTTGGATGCGTCGAGGCACGGAGTTCCTTGGCGATTCGAAGCGTGCGCCCGCGTGGATTGAAGACTTATACAGGACATAATGTATGAACATCGCCTTCCGAAGCTTCCACTGGATTCAAGTATTGTATCAAGAGATGAGAGAGAGCAGAGTGACTTGTAAACGAGAGAAAAGTGAGCACGAGAGACATTATAATTTGGCCTTGCGCCTACCAATGTAATCTTGTATTCAATATCAATAAAAGAGGTCCTTCGAATGACTTGTGTTCATGTGTTCTTCTTTATATTCCGCTGCAATGTATTCAATGTTTCTGCTTGGGACTTCTGTGCGACGACCCCGTCGCCACCGATGTAATCGGCCGTTATGGAATTGCCTTGCACGAGCGCAATCTAGGCTCGTGCGGCATCACGCCTTAGCAAGGACGATCGCTCCTACGGGAGCAGGGCGTGACATAATGGTATCAGAGCACGGCTTTACGTCCTTGGACCGTCGATTGAATTCTTTAACTTCGATGTTTCCGCAAAACTCTGTTGCTTCCGCAAGTTGTTATCGTTGGTGCGCTCTCTCTCAAATGTCCCTCAGCATGTCCATACAATAAGTCTAAATATTTTCGAAAGCTCGTACAAGCGTTCAATCTAACGCATCGGTAGGCCGTTGCCAAATGCGTCAATAGGGCCTTTGTGCCGAACGTTGCACACTTGACTCGATAGAGAATATGTGCCAATGTTAGCAAAGTCGCACGTGTGCCCGAATAGTCCTACGTTGACCTTAGCAAGTCACATGTATGCCTAATTAGTCCAACTTTGACCCTAGCAATTGAGCGTGCAAACTCGGAAAATAGTCCGCACGGAATGGCTATGCACACGGCCTTTTGGCTAAGTTGTGTTTCGCGTCGCGCGCCTCGACCCTTGGTGCAAACGAATCGCGAGGGATAACAAGTATCGCTCGGTCGAGAACGTAGATATACTTAGAGTGTCTATCGATTGGAACGCTATCGGACTAACGCTTAGGCGTACACGGAAGATTGATTTGGATTTCGAGGAAATAGTGCGAACGACTTAGTGCGTCGATACGACGCGAGCGACTACGCTAGCGATTCGTCGAACGAATCTGAAGGATGTCTTAGGGATTGACGCGAATGTGATTGAGGACTAGATCGTATGGCTTGAATCTGAGTGGTGTATGTGATAGGTTCGGAGAAGAATAAGAATGAGTGTCGACGACTAGAAGAGTGGCTTGAATCTGAGTGGTGTATGGTTTATCTTGGGAATTGTTCGAATAAATATTAAGGATCGTACGAGTATGTCAGCGAGGCGATACGATCGCGCAAAGCCTTAGAACGCGTCACGCTTAGTTGGTTGTGACTTCAAAAGTCCCAAACGAGATGTCGCTGGACAACTTGTCATTGGGCAACGCGAGTTAGAAAATGGGTCGGAACGATGAATGAAAATGAATGGGCTTGATCGAGAAACTTAGAGGATCGTGCGTACAATTTTGGATGGATTCAAATAAATTGTGACTTGAGTTTGGACAACGATCTTGAAACTAGCTTGAGGAATAGCGATCAAACTTGATCTTGAATATCGAGAAAATTGTGGATTATCCAACTTGGACAATAGCATCAGTCGTACGACTCGAAATTGGTTGCAAAGGAAGATCGTCAGGTTACGCATATCGTCGATGGTATTGAGGCGTATCAAAGATCGATATGCGATAACTCGGGGGCACTCTGACTCGGCAAATGACGGTCATGCAAATGTTATTGTTCCGTTGGACGCTATACTTGAAATGTTAAAAATGTGTCGAGGAAAAGATAGATTGGCTCGAAGATTTTCTAGTTGAATGAAATATAAATGGACTATCGATCTTGGCTTGGATAGAAAATGAAATGCTTGGATTTGCTTCGTTGACAACCACAACGTTGACGTTCTTGTCTTATGCGAGCGCAACTCTAGTCTCGCACATGCGTTACGCCGATTAGGGCTATCACTCCGCATGAGCACTGGTATGATGATTCATACAGCGGGAGTGATCGGCACTTGCATGGCGTGGCAATTCGTATGCTTCGACTTGTGGTTTAACGCGAAGGTGACTTGAGAATGAATCAGTGTGTTCGATGATTGAATTTGAGGATTGCGTAGGTCCAATCTGCGTATCGAGAATGAATTAGTCTGGACCCAAACAAGAGTTACGTCCCGATGAGAATGATTATTCCACGGGAGCGTTGTATGGTGATTCATGAACCACCATGGATAATCGGACTCGTGTGAGATTGGGGTGCAACATATTGTCAAGTTAGATAAACTCGTAATCGAATACGTGAATTGGTTAGAATGGATATGTGAAGTATGTCAATTTAGTGATTTGAATGGATTTGAATTCGTTGCGGTGTGCGACGAATACATTGATGCAAATAGGTGATCGTGCTCGATGTTTAGAAATCTGAGTGACGCGAGCTTGGGTAGAAAACCCCGTACTATCGACTTTGGTTTGACCCTAGGATTGGGGTCAGTGTTGGCATTATTGTTGGGGAACTATGATTCCAATCCTGACATTGACTTAGCCTCGAAAAGATGGCCTAGCGGGTAGGCGAGACGCCCTGTTTCATGAGTTATCAATCGAAGGATTGATCTTGAGGATTGGCATGGATGGATAGTATGAATCACAAATATAGGAATACCCCTCACGAGATTCGGCTGACATGCATATATTCAGGGACGCTTGAGTATGTGCACGATGCGACTCGAGTAAGAATGACAAATCTTCTATCATGCGGCTTGGCTGAATGCATGTATTTTGGGGATGCTTAGAATATGTGCACGATCCAGCCAAGTGATGCGACGAGTTCAAGCAAGGCTTGAAAGATGGGAGTGTGTCGAGATCTTGAAATCGTGTTAAAGGAAAGATTGATAATCGTGCGAGCGTGGCTCGGAATCGAAGGAACGCGTAGGCGAAATGTGTACGATTAAGTCTTGGCCATAGAAATGGTAGGATGACCTGCCTTCAGGGAAGTCTCGAGGACGAGACTTGTTCTGAGTGGTGTATGATGTAGTGCCCCGTCCCGCAAAGTCAATCGGAGGAATCGAAACGCCGACGGCGTTCGGACTTAGCCTTGCAACGGCTTGCTCGGAAACATCGCTCAGGTGGGGTAGTTTCGGTGAACTTGCCTCATCTTTGCCTTCACATAATAAATCATGTTTTCAACTTGCACAAGTTAGGCTTGATAATAAAAGCTACGCATCCACATAGCTAAGGGAGTAATCCCGTCGGGTCAAAATGAGTTAGAACATGGAAAATGTCCCACGGTCGGCTTATAGTTGGTGCACGACGTGCTTTGAAAATGACACTCGGTCCTTCGTCCTGTGGCTTGGGAGAAGGAAAGTTGGTCTTCGACACAAAACTATGAAATTAGCCTAAGTCATAGGCGTCGCCCGCATGAATGCTTGCTAAAGCATGCTCGGTCCTGTCCCGCAAGGCTTGGCATAACCTTTGCTCGTCCCTTGGGTTAAGTTGTAGGCTTGAGTGAGTTAGGCAAAAGCTATGCCGGTCGACCTAAGTTATTCTACGTGCTGTCCCGCTCATTCTGCGGTTGTCAAGATAAATAGTCCCACGACCCCAAGGTCCATCATATGAAGTATGACTTGGGCGATAGCGTTACATAGAACACGAGTTGGTTTAGAGGCACGAGCCACGGTTGGTTCAGTGGAAAGTTATCCACGGTCGGTCGATACTTAAGGAAATACGTTATGTTCAAGTTAAGTTGGAAGGCTATGCAGTAGCCGTTTCCTGATTTCAAGAAATGTTAAGTCTAAGCGATGGTTAGTCGCCGAGGCAACCCTGGTTAGGAGCTCTGCAAAGGAAGTACGAAAAGTGGAAATAGTAAAACAACCAAGTAAATGAATTGATCACATAACAAGCCCCAACGGTATCCTAAAATACACCATGTTAACCTATATGAACTTGGACAACTTGTCGACAAGGGGTGGTTTCTTCGAGCGGCAATCCGGGGCCACGGGACCGACTCGGCCTAGGAAGAAACTGGTTGTAGCCGAGCTGGGTAATAGGCAACGCTGGAAAGGCGATCGGTAAGACGGGGACTTGCATCGGGGCTCGCTACCTGCGTTGTAAGGGTCCCGTATTACCAGGCTACGTCCAAGGCGGCTGGTTAGGCCAATCCCATATCAAACACTCAATATAAATTATTATCAACTAACATGGTAAGTTTTATGTCCAAATGGCTGGTTAGGCCAGTGACCTTTCATATAGATGTGTCGGCACGGGCGGCAATCCGCGTGGGTGCTTTTGGATTGAGTTGAATAGGTATGAGTTAAAAAGACACAATGTCGGAGCCTAAGATTTAGCTACAGCGAAGGCGACGTGCTTCGGCACGAGATGTGGCGTCGAGTGTTAAGTTGTTGGCATAGAGTTGCATGAGTTAGGCTTGAGCTGTCGCGAGTTAAGTCGAGAAGGGCGGTAGTGCTAGTTGTGTGAAGTTACGTTGAGTTGTTGGGCTCGGCCTCGAAATATGAGGCACGGCCGCGTTGTCACAACACAAGTGTAGCCGAGACTAAGCAAGGAGGCACTGCCTCGGAGATATTGAAGCACGAGTCGAGTTGTGGCACGACCGAGTCGTTACGTCCCAGAGTTTGGCACGAAAGATAAGTATAAGCCAGTGCGTCGACAATGCAAGCACGAGAAAGGTCTAGAGGCAAGAAAATGGAGTCCTTCGGGTTGTTTCGTCTCTGATTATGGCCGTAAGGCAAACACGACCTGATAGGTTAACGTTGTTGGCACGAGGAGTGGTCTAGAGACAAAGTATGAGTTAACGTTGACATTGCAAGCACGGGATGGTCCCGATACACAAGTTGCGCTAGGGCGCCGGTCCTAAAACTGATCCTAAGGCAAGAATAGAAAGACAATCATAAAAGGGTTTATGTCGCACAAAGTAAATGAAACGTGTAGGTTTTGTATGGGTGGACGAGGAGCTCACTCCACCAGTACAGTGGTACTGACACCCACACAGTGTTTCATGTGCAGGCACAGGTAGAAGCTCGTGGTGCGGAGCTCGCTTGGATGCGTCGAGGCACGGAGTTCCTTGGCGATTCGAAGTGTGCGCCCGCGTGGATTGAAGACTTATACAGGACATAATGTATGGACATCGCCTTCCGAAGCTTCCACTGGATTCAAGTATTGTATCAAGAGATGAGAGAGAGCAGAGTGACTTGTAAACGAGAGAAAAGTGAGCACGAGAGACATTGTAATTTGGCCTTGCGCCTACCAATGTAATCTTGTATTCAATATCAATAAAAGAGATCCTTCGAATGACTTGTGTTCATGTGTTCTTCTTTATATTCTGCTGCAATGTATTCAATATTTCTGCTTGGGACTTCTGTGCGACGACCCCGTCGCCGCCGATGTAATCGGCCGTTATGGAATTGCCTTGCACGAGCGCAATCTAGGCTCGTGCGGCATCACGCCTTAGCGAGGACGATCGCTCCTATGGGAGCGGGGCGTGACATAGAGCTTCACTCAAAGTCTCCCTGCTTTCTCTAGAAAGGCGAAGCAGTTCAAAAATGGATAGTCTAGCTGGAGTATTGGCTAACTGAGCTAGAATATCAAATTTGTAAGGTTTCATCACCACCCCCTGACTGGAAGCAGACTTCAATGGAACGTTAAAATGTACTACTTTCTGTTTCCCCTTTTCAACCACCGAGGGTTTAGCAGGAACAAGAGAAGGTTGAGCTGGTAGTGTTTTCACTACATCTTCTGTTTCTTTAGAAGATCCTTCATAATCTTTGTGGTACTCTTTCCCGGATCTTGTACCAGCAAAAGTTTCTTCCTCAGACTCAAGAGAAGGAAGTACCATAGTACAGGATTTAGTCTTCCTCCCTTTAGCCTTCTTCTTGTAAGGTTTGTTGTGAGGAATTTCAGAACCCAGTCCAACAGTGGATTTTTGATTTTGAATTTGTAAAGGAAGTCGTATTCCTTTATCATAATTCAAACCTTCTGCCTTCTGAAAGTCATAACCCATTTTCTTCATGAGAAGGACAGATTGCTGACTGTACAGATGAATGGGCAGTAGACTTTTAGCAAATGGTTCCACAGAGGAAGAAGAAGAGATCTCTGTATCCACAGGAGAATGAAGAATAGATGTCTCTGTAGTCACAGGAGGAGAAGGATTCAGAATACGAGGAAAAATTCCTGTCGGAGCTTTTTCATAAGCAGCGAAGACTTGTTGCGCCCGGTATAAAAGAACACTATTCATGGCTAGCTACTGCTGGTGAGTAAGCTTGAGCTTGGTAGGAGGAGCTAGACTTGGAGGACAAATGTTCAGTCCTCTCAATCTATCTTCTAAAGGAAAGCCATCCCATAGCCGATCCAAGTCATCAGGATCTGGAATATCATGAGAAATCATGTTGCAGGTTTTGACTTTCTTACCCTTCTTGGATTTTGAAGTTTTACCTTTATTTTCCAATTCAGGCACTAAGTCGGGATGTACCCACATAATTTTACCATTCTTTAGTATGAGTGGCAGCAATCCTGTATTTTCTTCTCTGGCAGGCGGGATATTCATGATCTTCATTGTCGCCTTCGAAATTGAGGTAATTCCATCTGGGACTTGCTGTGGAGCAAAATCCCCGAATTGAAGAGAAACCATATTGGTTGTAACCGTATGGTCATCATTAGTTAAGGCGATAGCACCGTCATTTATCAGTTCCTGAATTTTCTTCTTCAGGACATAGCAAGCGCTGGTAGGATGATTAATGTATCTATGATAGATACAATATTTGGGATTATCAGTCAGATTCACCTCATTAGGCCTCTTTGGCTCTGGAATCTGAAGTTTGCCACTCTTCACCAGACACTGAAATATCCCTGGGATATCACTCTTATCAAAAGAGTATTCTTCCTTTGGCCTGGAAGATTCCTGACTATTTGGCATCATTTTATTCTTGGAAAGATTAACCATGAGGGTATCTTTTCCTTTCACATTACGATTACCGGGGTTATTACCAGGATTACTTTTCTTTCCTCTATCATCTGAGGCAAAAATCATCCCATGTTCACGAGCCAACCTACCATTAGTCTCGGCAGAAACTGCTACTATGATGAACGAAGCCCAATTTGTGAATTGAGAACCCGTAAAAACAGCAATAGATGGTCGCAGATTCATCTTGCATGTATCAATGAGTGATGAATCTGGCATACCCGGAGGAATCTTTAAAGTCGCCTGTCGGAAATGTTCGATGAACGTCCGAGTATCTTCTTTCTCCTTTTGTTTGATTTCTATCAAGGAGGACATGTTCATGTCCATACCTCCTTCATAGAAGCGGAAGAGAAACATTGCCTTAAATTCGTCGAAAGACGAAATGCAATTGTCGGGTAAACTTCGATACCAATCATAAGCCGAACCCGTCAGGCACCCGATGAACACTCGAGTGAGAAGAGCGTCATCTTTCTGCAGATGTACAGTCATAATATCAAAGTAATTGATATATTGACTGGGAGATGCTTTTCCATCGAACAAAACCATAGATTGTGGCTTGAATTTCGGTAGAAAGGGTATATCATTCCAATGAGGAGGATAAGGTTGCTTAATACCTAACCTCTGGAGTTGATCCTTGTGCCTCAAGACTTCAAACTGTGCTTTGAGCTCACGCACTGCTTGAATGGCTTCACTGGTTTGAGGAAGCACATTTGATTGAATGGTTGTTGGATGTACCGTAACCCCCACTGGAGGTGGTACATCTTCAGGAATGATGAAATCTGGAGATGCAAAATTTTGATTAACAGCAGGCTCCTGAATATTCAAAGGTATTTCAGCCCCTTGACTATCTTGAGTTGGTGCTGCTACGGGTGCCGGTGTCACTACTGTCGGCTGAGCAGTTTGCTGATTCAAAATTATCTGATACATATTTTGCACCATGTTAAGCATGTCTTTCATAGATTGCTCAACGGCAGTGAGACGCTGTTCTGTATTAACAGATGAGGTCTCTGGTTCATCTCCAACAGCGTAGGATTCAACCTCTCTTGAAGATATAGAAGGATCAGTATAGAAGTATGAATCGACACTGTCAGTCTCGGACTCAAAAGATTGAGTACCCCCAGCTTCTGAATCAGAAGTCTGCATTTGTCTTTGTCTTCTTGATCGAGTATTTTGATATACCCCCACAAAAGAATCAAGAACTCTGTTGAACTGTTGCTGACCTGGAGTTTGGGACATATTCCATCTTGGACGTCGTCCTCTGTTAGTATGAGATGCCATGTTGACTGATGCATATGACAGCTCATGTTCTTGGTCTTCAGCTTGATGTTGAGGCGAATTAAAACTTAATCGATCAAAAATTGACCGTTTTGAAGCCGAACAACAACAGTTGATCACAACCTGGTGATAATCACAATGATGTTTTTATTGGGGAAATGTCACCGGAGATTGTCTATTCTTACGCTTTTGCATTAGCAATTCACGTAAGTCAGAAGGAGTGGAGAGAGTAGTCTTCTTTATTACATTAGGGGTAGAAAAATGTTTAGTACCCTGTGTATAAAGAAGATTACTGGCAGCATTCGCAGAACCAAATTGTATATTTCTACGCGTTTGGAGTTGTGTGCATAAATCTTGAGATTTTTTAGCACGAAGGACTCCATTTTCATTGCGTGTAATTTGTAAATTTGGTATTTTGCGTGGAGCAGTATAAGAAGGCTATTGGTGTAGAACTGAAGTTTTACCAACATTATTTTTACGCTGCACATGTTTAGGTATATTCACATTAGATGTGTAAACATCTTTGTGAATTTTATCTACACTGTCACAGACATGAGACTTACCTTTACGCGTAGAGCGTAAAAATTGATTATCTACCACGTCACAGACGGGAGATTTTCCTTTACGCGAAGAGCGTAACTTGTGTGTGTCTACCACGTCACAGACGGGAGACTTATTCTTACCCTCAGAAGCATTAGAGTCTGCCACATTACAAATGGGAGACTCATCTTTATGTACTGAGCGTAAGAGTTGGTTTTTACCCACTGAGCGTAAAACCTGGTTCTTACGCAGTGGGCATGAAACCTGATTATCTTCACCGTTACAAACGGAAGATAAATCGTCATACTTTGAGTGCAACTCTGAAGTAAGGACTGCCTCGTTACGAACGGGAGCCCCTACGACAGGAGTGGGAAGAATTCCCTTGCCACTAACAGCAACAGAGAGATCAGAAGCTATTTTGGATTTAGGAATCCAAACTTTTCGTGCTTTGCGAGATTTTTGAACATTGGAGTAGCGAGAACCACCCCCAGTTCGGAGCATTTCTTCATAGGCAGTCTGGTCAAAGTGTACAACCAGAGTCTTCTTGGTCGAACCGACCGAAACATCATCATATTGAGCAATTGCCTTCTCGTCAGAGGAGAAGGTCGTCCCCAGCAGAGTCGCCATTTTTGTTTCACTTAACAAAATGTCTGGAGAAATTGGCTTTTGAAAATAAAACGAGAAAAAGTACAAGAAGTACAAATTTGATTCTGGGAAAGTATTGCTATGGAAGTCTGATCTGTAAATGATCACTTTGTTCCTTGGACCATATGATGATGATGAAGATCGCTGCTTGAAGTTGAACAACCGGAAGAACTAAGTCACCAGAAAGGTATCGATGCACTTGGGCACTGATGGCGAGGCCGAATGCTTTCCTGCTTTGCTTCACTCTGTTTTGGAAGAAAGGTTGAAGAAGAATGCTCTCGAAAATCAAAATCTCTAAGTTCTGATCTCTGTATTCTCTCATGTCTCTGTGTGTGTGTGTCTTGAGAAAAATAAGTCCATTTATAGGCTTGGGCTCTTGTGCGTAAAAACTCAGCGAAAGTTCCGTCTTTACACCAACAACCGCCACCCATGACCAAAGTCATCCTCTGTATATGTTGACACGTGTCCCATCATTTCATTAAGAATAGGATGCACGTACACACGTTCTTCGGGATGTGTGGCATGAAAGCCATGTAGGCAAACCACGTTCCAAGCTGGTCAGAAGAATAGGGCGTAAAACAACCCCAATGTACTCTGAGCGTAAAGCAGTAGACTAGGCGTAAAGTAGCCCTGACATAGACTTCCTGCGTAAAGTGGTTGTTAAATAACCTTGAGCATAAAAGTAGCTCAAATAGACTTTACGCACACGTCAACTGTTGAGCGTAAAAGCTCGTATAGTCTTCATGCGTAAAAGAAGCCATAGTGTGAGCGTAAAGTAGCTCAATCCACATACTAAACGACAACATTGGTCTCTGTATAAAAACAAATCCCTTTGAATTCTATTATATATGCCATCATTAATATCTTCATGTCAGAGTTTGTATTAAATGCGAGACTTGACAGCTTTGTCCAGCGTAAAAGTGGCTGATTTGTCCTTGGCGTAAAAGTCATGGGTGTAGACCCGAGCGTAAAATGATCTGCCTGCTTTAGGCGTAAAGTGATTAGCCTTGTCTTGGGCGTAAAGTATTTTAGCCTCTCTGCAGCGTAAAGTAGATCAATTGGAGTGGAATGATCTATCACTTTGACTCTTTCTTTGAAGCACTTTTTACGCTCCTACAGTCCCGAAAAGCCTGCTCCAACTTTTTGGCATCCCTATGCACCGGCTAACAGCAACCAACACTGCCATTAGCGGGTTTAACTCAGAGAGAAGCTATCCCCTAGGGAAGATCCGGTTGAAGTGTCAGATTGGAGACCTGAGGACAGAAGTTACCTGCTACGTCATAGATGTAGACACCTCCTACAACATCCTCCTGGGACGTCCGTGGATACATGGCTATATGATCGTGCCATCCACCCTTCACCAGTGTTTCAAATATGTCAGTAAACACGGTTCAGTGAAGACCGAGTTTGCCGACATTAATTCCTTCAAAGGAGTTGAATCTTATTACTCATCGGAGGCTTGTCTATATGACGGGCCGCACCCCTTGTCGCAACCTTACATAAAGAGGTGTTCGATTCCCCTGTCACACCTGCGCAGTCGGAACCAATGGTCATCTGTCTTCCGAGATCCAGTCAGAAGCCAAAACTTGTTATAGGACCAATGGTGATCCGACTGCCAAAGTCCAATCAAAGGCAACAGAAAGATGCGAAGCCCTCGGTAATATCGATGGTAATCCGATTGCCAAAATCTACTCTGAGGCGACTAGAAGACATAAAATCCCTTGCCGAGTCGATGGCCATCCGTCTTCCCAAGACGAGCCAGCAGCCAAGTGTTGATCCAACACTTCCAGGTAGGTCAATGCCTCAAGCAGAACCCTTGGTGGTCAAGTTACCCAAGATAGTGGCCCAAACTCTAAGCTCGCAGGGGGTAGCCAAGGAAGACGAAGAACTCGCCAAATATGTAGTTACACAGGCAGATAGCCCCTCTCCTTATGATGTAATCCCGGTGGACAAAATTTATTATTTTATCAATAAGAGGCTCCCGTTAGACTATTCTGAGTATGATAAGCCTAATCTAACATATGCCGCACGGCACTGTCTAGACGTTAGCCTGCACACACAGGTGACAACCGTCCATACCCTGAATCGACTTGCTCCCATAAAAGGTGCTAAATTCTCGGTCTCAGACAGAAGAGGATGGGATCACACAATCATCTTTGGCCGAAAAGAAGGTCCTCAATCTTTCACGCCACAAGAGTCCGACCTCGGACCCGAAGCTGGAAGACCGCTTTACTTATATAGTCCTCAAGCCAAGTACTTCATGCAAAAGCAGGGGTACAACATGGAGACTACTCCGGGTCTAAATTATGGCAGTGGTCGACGATTGCCTCTACAGCCGCCGACACCGGTAGGGAAGCCTCGGGATCATTATCACAAATCCAGACGTGGCCTCGGGTATGTTACTCCACCTACAACGCCCAAAAGTTATGACGAAGAATGTGAGTGGCACTCCCATTCGTCCGAGTCATCCATTTATGACTCCGATAGCAGTATTGGGGATATATTCAGACAGACATTATCTGCCAATATGACATCCACTGATGTCAAAGAAGAAGACGAAGACCTATTTGAACCTTTTGAGTTAGAGCCGTGGGTCCAGCAACTAGATGCACAATAGGAGAAATGCTTCGAACTTCGTGATCCCTCCACTGAAGATGAGGTTATGCAAGTTAACCTCGGCAATGAATCCTCTCCAAAGCCAATCTTCGTCAGTAAAAGTCTGACAGACGACGAGCGGGAGTCGTTGTTACAACTCATCAGAGAATACATCGACGTCTTTGCTTGGAGCTATGAAGACATGCCAGGGCTGAACCCCGAGATTGCACTCCATAAGCTCAACATCTATCCGGACGCAAAACCAGTCAAGCAACAACAGTGGCAATTTCGTCCATATATCATGAATTCTATCGAGGCGGAAGTGAACAAGCTTATAGCTAGCGGTTTCATCCGTGAAGAGCAGCACCCAGACTGGGTAGCCAACGTAGTACCAGTCATCAAAAAGAACAGAAAAATCCGAATCTGTATCAATTTTTGCAATCTAAATGCGGCATGCCCTAAGGATGAATTTTCTCTTTCGATCACCGATATAGTGATCGATAATACGTGCGACTTGAGCGCATGTTCTTTATGGATGGTTTTTCGAAAAATAATCAAATCAAGATGGCTCCTGATGACGAGAAGCATACATTATTTCGAACGTCGATCGGCGTATATTGTTATACGGTCATGCCCTTTGGCTTGAAGAACGTCGATACAACATATCAACGGGATATGAGTGTCATCTTCAGAGATCATTTGCGCAAAACGGTGGAGTGTTACGTAGACGACATTGCCGTCAAGAGCCGCTCCAAAAATGATTATTTATATGACTTAAGAACAGTGTTCGACCTCTTGCGGGAACACAACCTGAAGATGAATCCCACTAAGTCCTTTCTAGGGGTGTCCAGTAGAAAGTTCTTGGGCTTTGTCATTACTTCCCGGGACATTCACATAGATTCCGATAAAACAAAAGCAATCTTGGAGATCAACCCACCAAAGAACCTCCGCGAACTCTGCGGCCTTCAGGGAAGACTAGCCTATATCAGGAGGTTTATATCTAACCTCTCGGAGCGATGCCAACCCTTCACTTAACTCATGAGGAAAGGTGTCTCTTTTGTGTGGAACGAGGAATGTCAGCGTGCCTTTGAGGATATTAAGGAGTACCTGATGAATCTGCCAGTTCTGGTAGCCCCGATCGTCGGAAAGCCCTTTCTACTCTATGTACGGGCGATGGAACATTCCCTCAGTGCTATGCTAGCCCAGAGTAATGATACGGGACATAAACAAGCCATTTACTATCTCAGTCGGATGATGGTAGGACCTGAACATAGGTACATTACCGTAGAGAAGGACTGCCTTGCCCTCGTGTTCGCCATTCAGAAAATACGATACTATGTGACAGGGCAGACCATCCATGTGATTTCACGAGTCAATTCCTTCAGGGTTCTCATGACCAAGCCAGGCGCACTCATTTCTTGTCTAGCCACCTGGGCGATACTACTATCTCCTTATGACATGGTTTTTGTTCCGCAGAAAGCTATCAAGGGTCAAGCCCTGGCTGACTTCCTAGCAGCCCATCCAGGCTCAAAAATAGCCAGAATTTACGAAAAAATTCCTGATAAAGTCGTCACCTCGAACATGACTTCGCACTATGCCATTTGGCGGATGTACTTCGACGGTGCTTCATGAACGGGGGCCACAAGGTGATATCGTCGCTGGAGTCGGGGTGGTATTAATTTTTTCCTCCGGACTAGTAGTTAATTTGGCGTATTCTCATACAGAACCCTGTTCGAACAACGTAAACGAATATAACGCTCTAGTCATTGGACTCCAACTCGCGAAAGAAGTGGGAATCAGATACCTGGAAGCTTATGGTGACTCACAGTTGGTTGTTAACCAGATCCGAGGTTCATACGAGGTTCGTAATGAGGATCTAATTCCCTATTATCAGACAGCAGTGGCCATCATTTTAACCTTGGAGGGGTTCTTTATAGAGCACGTTCCTAGACTTCAAAATATCGAAGCCGATGTCCTGGCCGGTCTTGCCGCTTCCTCGGCACTCCCAAATAATGCTCATCATCTAGTCGACGTAATAGGCCATGAACTGGTCTGCCCTAGGAATAATCTTCAACTGGGTAAGAGTTGCTCTGCCCGGGTAACCAACGACATAAAAGACTGGAGATGCCCGTTCATCGACTTTGCGGTCTATGGAATTCTGCCAGAGAATGTGAAGGAAGCTACCTCAATCAGAAGACGCTCCCTCAGAATCTTCTACGATACGGAGACAAAAATGCTATATCGGCGATCCTATGATGGGCTACTACTAAGACGCCTGTCAAGTGCAAAAGCCAAAGAAGCCCTACGTGAAGCTCATGACGGTACTTGTGGGGCTCACCAACCTGGACCAAAATTATAAGATCGTCTTCGCCGGATGGGTTATTACTGGCCCACAATGGTCGCAAATGCAGTTGATTATGCAAAAAAGTGTAAGGCTTGCCAGATCCATGCATATTTAATACATCTGCCATCTGAATTCTTGCACCCGATAGTGGCCTCTTGGCCGTTCGAAGAATGGAGAATGGACGTCATTGGGCCAATCACCCCGCCGTCGTCTAGAGGGCATCGGTTCATACTTGCAATCACCGATTACTTCTCCAAATGGACAGAAGTTCTTCCGTTGGCAGAGGTCAAGACATCAAACGTAATTAGCTTCATAAAATATCACGTCATCTACCGTTTTGGACTGCCCCGGAGGATTATCCACGACAATGGTCCGCAATTCGCAAGCTACGCTTTCTAACGATTTTGTGATAAGAATTGGATCCAGAACATGGCCTCGACAGCATATAACCCCTCGGCCGATGGTCTGGCGGAAGCATTCAACAAAACCATAATCAAGATCCTCAAAAAGTTCGTGTCTGCAAACAAATGCGACTAGAATGAAAAACTTGGTGAGTGCCTATGGGCGTATCGGACGACAATTCGGACGGCTACAAGAAATATACCGTTATCCTTGGTCTACGGGAGCGAGGTAGTCCTCCCATTGGAAACTCAGATCCCCTCACTTTGAGTGGCCCTCACCTACCGGTTAACGGCGGATGATAACTACCGCCGACGTCTACAGGAGTTAGAAGCATTAGTTGAGAAGCGTTTACAAGATCAACAAAGCATAGAGCTCTAACAAGCGCACATCTCTCGGGCTTTCAACAAGAAAGTCAAGCAGAGGATATTCCAAGTGGGCAATCTTGTCTTGGCCATTCGCAAACCAATGTTCATGACTCACAAGACCTCCGGCAAATTCCAGCCTAAATGGGAGGGTCCGTTCGTCATCGAGACCGTATTACCCAACGGCGCGTACCGTCTCGCAAAACAAAATGGAGACTTGCTCATGGTGCCCATCAACGAAAAATTCTTCAAGAAATACTATGTCTAAACAATACCTTCCAACTATCTCTCGGATTGTGAGTTATATACTCGCAGGTATCGCTGAACTTACACTCTGACTTCAAATCTTCCAGATTGTTGAGTTACGTACCCTCAGGTACCACTGAACTTACTCTCTGATTACTCCGAATGAATTCTCTTGGTCGTATCTATGTACCCCCTGGTCATAGCTTTTCTACCGCCAAGAATTTGCCTCAAAATCTATTGCCCGCACCACCGGTGCGCAGATGGGTAATAGGTCCATACAACCTATCCTAATCTATTACCCACACTGTCAGTGCACAAAAAGGGTAATAAGTCCACAAAACTCCCCAACAAAAAAAAGCAACCATGTCCATATTATCTCTGAGTTGTTTTTCCGTCCATCACAAATAAATCACCCAATGCATAGAACTTCCACGTTGATAGCACCTCTGAGTTGTTCTGTGTATCCCTATCATGCCTACCCCTAACATGTCCTTATTACCTCTGAGTAGGAAGGCTTTGTTTTGACTCGTATTTACCACGTCCTCATTACCTCTGAGTAAATACGTTGGTTTCCTCTCCACTTATTATCAGTACTCGCATTGCCAGTACACAAAAATGATGATAAGTCCACAAATAAAATTATCCTAATCTATTACTCACACCATCGGTGTACCAAAGAGTAGTAGGTCCATAAAATATCATTCAAATCTATTTGTTCGTATTTCCAGATGCACAAAAGGGCAATAGGTCCACAAAAATCCCCTAGTAGGATGTCCTTTACAAATGTTGTATTAGGCCCTCTAGTACAAGCACCACAAAATACCATAAATAGAATGGAGTGAGCATACTCTGGTCATTCAACATTAGTTACATTCATAGGACTACATCGACAGCAAAGAAAGAAAAATCTGGCAATACATAGTTGTGTTTACAGCGCTTTGTCTTCAAGCAGTTTCGCGGCCCTCGAAGGAAGTCATGTTTTACTGCTGAGAAGTAAACAAAGCTTTTGAATCTCCAAGGAGCTGGCGGGAGGAGGGTAAATATAGCATGCTATCCTCCCCTCCATATTGAGGATGCCTTAGCCCCGCTTCCCCATTGGACCATACCTTCAAAACATGGTCCCTAATGGTGGTTTCGCCTACTTGGAGAGCCGTGAAGGCACGACGTTCATAACGATGCCTGACCATCGTACAACTCTCCGAGGTATAAAGGCTGTTCCTACCACTTGGGGAAAACTCTTCCGAAGCATGAAGAGTCCTGAGTTGTTTGATGTGTATACCAAAAAGGCGTAGGGAAAACTCTTCCGAAGCATAAGGAGTTTTGAGCTCTCTGATGTAGGTGCCAGAATGTTTTACTTGCACTCCATCACCGACACCGGTCCTGAAGAAGCTTGCTAGCCAGACCTCTAACAAAAATATGAGAAAAGGGGGATTAAGTACCGAGAAAACAAAGAACTCTGTTATGCGGCCTAGCCAGTTAGACGGCCCAGCCAAAACAGAACTCATACAGTCCACAGTTATGAGGCCGATTTCCTGAAGCACTCATGCAACATTTATACGGCTCAGTCATTATCATGCGACTCTGTCATGAAAAACTCATGCAGCCCAATCAGTCACAGGGCGATCATACGACCAAATCTTATAGTATTCATGCGACCCAATCATAAAGTGCTCATACGACACCTATGCGGCTCGGTCGTGAAAAGTTTATATAGATTCATCTTAAAGTACTTAGCCAATTCAAGTTCGAATAAGCAGTGGTTATATGACTCAGTTTGTGCAGCCCTATCATATAGAACACATGTGGTCCAGACGAGATAGGACATACATCGACCAAGTTTATAGCAGAGGCAGTATATGAAAGCCCCGTGCATAAAATTTTAGTCATCATCTGCTCACCATCCTTACCCTTGGGAGAAGGTTGCACATCGAAATGAATGGAAGAAGTGTCTACCGTTCTCGACAGGGAAGCAAGTCTCTCCCCTTTGGCCGCCGCACCAATCGACTTAGAAGCTTTTGGAGCCATAGCAGAAAGTATAAGGAGGAGAAGGTGAAAGAGGAAAGACTCTCTCTGAATGACTCCTATTTATAGAATTGCTGAAGAGAGACTCTTCGATTCTCGAGATCATTAAAGATAGAGACGACGTTTGGGGACTTTATCCCTAGTAACCGTCGAGCGTCTCTTCGGTTTTTGAGATCATTAAAGATAGAGTCGACGTTTGGAAACTTTATCCCCAGTAATCGTCGGCTTCATCTCGAAAATAGATCCATAACCGAGTCAGGAGAATTAAATGCAGCAGTGACAGCTGGCAGACTCTCTGTGGCTCAAAGTGTCCCTGCGACTCAAGATTTATTCCGCGGCTCAGTATTTCTCTGCGACTCAAGTTCGAAAACCACTTCTGCAACTTGAAGACTCCCTACGGCTTGGCATATTTTTTATGCTCAATTCCCTGATTATTCAATTAAGAAAATTTATCTCGATAATGTCGGTGAATACACATCTCAAGCATTTAATGACTATTGCATGTCAATTGGGATTAACGTTGAACATTCAGTTGCACATGTCCATACTCAAAATGGACTTGCAGAGTCTTTTATTAAAAGATTACAATTGATTGCTAGACCTTTACTTTTAAGGTTAAATTTACCCACTTCTGTTTGGGGACTGCAATACTACATGCAGTTACATTGGTCCGTATTCGACCAAGTTCATTTAATCATCATTCACCATTGGAAATTGTTTCTGGCCAGTAGCCTGATATCTCTTACTTAAAATTTTTTGGTTGTGCAGTTTATGTCCCCATTTCTCCACCTAAAAGAACAAAGATGGGCCCACAAAGGCATCTTGGAATTTACGTTGGTTTTGACTCACCATCTATAATAAAATACATTGAGCCCCCTGACGGGCGATTTATTTAAGCAAGGTTTACTGATTGCCATTTTGATGAGTCAGTTTTTTTGCTGTTAGGGGGAGATAAAACGTCACTTCCTGTAGAATGGCATGAAATTACATAGAATGTATCATCTTTTATTGATCCACGCACAAGTAGATGTGAGCAAGAAGTGAAAATAATTATCCATTTGCAAAATATTGCAAATCAATTGCCAGATGCATTCACTGATATTAAGAAAGTGACAAAATTTCATGTACCGGCTATAAACATACCCGCACGAATTGATATCCCTGAAGGACAACATGATGGCATATTAAAACCGTGCATGAAACTTGGACGCCCTGTTGGCGCTAAAGATAAGAACCCTCGAAAGAAAAAGGTACAAGTTATTACTCCCGAAGAGAAAATAGTTTCGAAACATGAAAGCGCTATAGAAAATTTGACTGATCAGTATAAAGTAACTCCTGAAGAGGCACATGATAATGAACATATTTTAGAAGAGATCTCTTTGAATTATATGAGTACAAGGGAAAGCTGGGATAGAAAGAAAATTACTATAGACAATATCTTTGCTTATAATGTTCACTTGATATTATAAATGAGGATCCTCAACCAAAATCTATTGAACAAGGTTGACATAGAAATGATTGGCCAAAATGGAAAGATGTGATACATGCTGAATTAAAATCCTTAGAAAATCGCAAATAATTTGGACCAGTAGTCCAAACCCCTGAAGGTATAAAACCTATTCGATACAAATGGATATTTGTAAGAAAAGAAAATGAGAAAAATAAAATTGTGAGATACAAGGCACGACTTGTTGCACAAGGTTTTTCACAAAGACCTGGAGTCGATTATGATGAAACATATTCCCCTGTGATCGATGCAATCACATTACGATATTTGATCAGCTTAGCAGTCACAGAAAAACTTGATATCCGACTTATGGATGTTGTTACCGCATATTTGAATGGGTCATTGGATAATGACTTTTATATGAAGATCCCAGAAGGATTCAAATTGCCTGAAGCAAATAATCGAAGATCTCATGGGTTATACTCAATCAAATTACAACGATCCCTATACGGATTAAAACAATCTGGAAGAATGTGGTATAATCGCCTTAGCGAGTACCTTGTTAGAGAAGGATATATAAACAATCCAATTTGCCCATGTGTCTTCATCAAGAGATCTAAAAATGGATTCTCAATTATTACAGTTTATGTTGATGACTTAAATCTTGTCGGAACTTTCGAAGAGGTCACAGAAAATACTAACTATCTAATGAAAGAATTTGAGATAAAAAATCTTGGAAAGACAAAATTTTGTCTCAGCCTGCAGATCGAGCATTTATCAAATAGAATTTTTATCCATCAATCTACCTATGTAGAAAAAAATCTTGAAAAGATTTTATATGGATAAATCTCATCCACTGAGTAGCCCCATGATTGTTCGATCTTTATATGTAAAGAAAGATATATTCCGTCCTCGAGAGGATAATGAAGAATTATTAGGTCCGGAAGTACCATATCTTAGTGCTATTGGAGTTTTGATGTATCTTACAAATTGTACAAGACCTGATATAGCATTCTCAGTAAACTTACTGGCAAGATATAACTCAGCACCAACAAAACGACATTGGAATGGTGTTAAATATATCTTACGTTATCTTCGTGGAACAACCGATATGGGTTTATTTTACTCAAATAATTTAGAATCACAAGTTGTGGGTTATGCTGATGCTGGTTATCTATCTGACCCACATAAAGGAAGATCTCAGAGTGGATATGTATTTACTTGTGGTGGTGCTGCAATATCATGGCGCTCAGTGAAACAAATATTAGCAGCAACTTCTTCTAATCACTCAGAAATTCTGGCCTTGCATGAAGCAAGTCGAGAGTGGATATGGTTAAGAACGATGACTCAGCATATCCGAGAATCATGTGAGTTATCTTCAACAAAAAATATTGGGACAATATTGTATGAAGACAATGCGGCTTGTATTGCACAAATCAGGAATGGCTACATCAAAGGCGACAGAACGAAGCATATATCACCTAAATTTTTCTACACTAACGAGCTACAGAAGAATCACTACTAAAATAAGGCAAATTAGCGACGTCAGGATACGTCGCTAAATAATGAAAATAAGTCGCTAATAGGAATTAGCGACGACTTTAGCGACGAAACATGAAGGTCGCGAAAAAGCTAGTCGCAGATGACAATTTTGTCGTCTTTCGTCGTTGTTTGAGACGTCACAACCAATGTCGCTAGGACGTCGTAAAATTAGCGACATATAGTGCCGTAACAGTACGTCGCCAAAGCAGCGACGTAGTGCGACCACTTAGCGACGTCATTTTTTTATGTGATGACATGACATGCCTGCCATGTCAGTATTTTAGCGACGTATATCGACCAAATTAGCGACGTCATCTCTCTACCACGTCAGCTACTGAGCGACGGATAGCGACGTAACGACGCTAATTAGAGACGTCAGGATACATCGCTATCCATCTCAGATCGTCTCTATACGTCGCAGATATTATAAAAAAATTTAAAAAAATATGATTGGTATTTTTTTATGTTGTGTGTCCGTGTTTAAAGTGTGTGTGAAGTGCAGTGTTCGAACCATCGACAGTTTCGCTTACTGTTCTATGTTTATTTTGAATAGAAAGAGCAACAGTTCAGGGTGCACTTCTCAGAGCTTCCTCTTCACGTCCTTCACCTTTTCGGTATCCTTTACGACGTCCCAAGAAAGTGAAGGATGTGAAAATGAAGCTCTCAGAAGTATACCCTGAACTGTTGCTCTTTCTGTCCAAGATAAAACAAACAACAATAATCAAAACTGTCGATGGTTCCGAACACTGTATTTTACATACACTATAAACATAGACACACATCATCACAAAAATATATATTATATTTTTTTAAAATTTGGGCAGCACCTCCTTTGTATATCAGATCATCGCTTATAACCCAGCGTAGGTATATTTGTCATCCCCATTGCAGATATCATCATAATTAACAGTCTTCCATCATAACAGTCTATAACTAATAGATGAATAACAGTCTCCCATCATAACAGTCTATAAAGTAAATATCACAAACATACATGTCCAAGTAAATATTATACATGTACTCAATGAAAATACCAACAAAGTAAATATCACAAACATACATGTCCAACAAACATACATGTCCAACAGAGTCAAATAAGAATGAAAATCAGTGTACCAATGATCAATGGGCCCATAGGGCCAATACATACAAAGATGATAAAAAAAATCTACTGGATCACTGAGGATCCCTGCTATGCATCTGAGATAACATGAACTCATACTGCTCTTGTGTAAGCTGCACCATAGGGGCAGGAGGAGGCAGTGCAACGTCTGGAGTCGACGTCGTCGATGGACTGGGAGGACATATCTGCTCCAGCTCTCACAGTCGGTCACCATGCGCAGCAAGGGTACTCACCATCCTCTGAGTACTCTCCTCAAGAGAAGTATGTAGATGGGTGAGTGAGGCAGCCACGATCCTCTGCGATCCCTCCAGCTCGACATGTCTATGCACTGTACGCTCTGTAGACTCGGTGAGCGTGTGCAAGCTGGTAGCTGTAGCCTGCTGCAGACTCATCAGCTCCTGTATACTGTGCTCGACCGCATCAAATCGTCCGGTGATCATCGGATCGTCGGATCGTCGCTCTGCGGTATGGTGATCAGAAATCTGCTGCTGTAACTCGCGACGCAGCTCGTCGATCTGACGACCAATATCCTGAGCTCGTGATGACGCCTGCGAAGCTGGAGACTGCGCACTGACAGAGGGGGCCCGGGATGACTCTGAAGCCAAATAGGCACCGTAGGATCCCGTACCGTAGGACATACCCTTCTGAAGACCACCAACGGCGGTCATCCAGAGGTCGTTCGGCGATGGAGCTGTAGGCGGCTGGGAGGAAGTACCAGTCCCTCCCTCTGCTGGCGCACTAGCAGCAGCAGCCGCCTCCTCTTATAGCTGAAGAAACTCGGCTTAGAACATTGTTTGCTAACGTCTAAGTGTTTGCTAAAGTCTATATTGATATCTATTTTCCTGTTTTCTAAATTATAGTAAATTAATATAAAGAATAGAACGTACATATGCCTGCGTCGCCCTCTCGTCAATAAACTCCCCAGCCCTCCGATGGGTGACCAGGAAGATGGTCACCATGTTGGGGTCCTCACCCTTTTTTACCTGTTAAAACATATTATCTATTATTAGTATTAAACATTCTATCCAACTTTATATAAAATGATGTCCGATAAAAGAAACGTACCAGACGACGAAGATGCTCCGTCATAGGAATGAAGCCACCACACCACTTACTGGCGCTCACCGTGCCACCTTGGCCTTGTCAGACTGCTCCTGGTACCTTGCCTCGCCGAATCTAGCCTTCATCGCAGTCCATTGCTCTGGCGTGATCCAACCATGGATCGGCTTTCCGGAGCGATCATGAGACTTTTGGTCGTAGATCGCATCACGGATGAGCTTACCTGTGACGGCAGAAAATTGGGCCTCGATCTTTGCCGCCCGGTGTAGTGGATAGAAATAGGTCCTCTACAAGAAGTAAAATAGAAAGAATTGTATAATATACACAAATGATTATTAAAATTTAACCAATGGCTTTCCTGGAGCATTAAATACCTTCAGTATTGTATCATTACATTCATGATCTCCGTCGTCGTTTTTGGAAGCTCTCGTTCTATTAGTTGCAACATGAGGCTTGAAATACATCGAACAACAGTTTGTAATCTCCTCGAGAACATAGGCTTCACAAATAGAACCCTCGACACGTGCCTTATTTTCACCTTTCTTTTTAGGTGATTCAAATGTCGCTCGAACGGGTACATCCATCGATATTCAACAGGTCCACCAACACGTGCCCCATAGGAAAGATGAATCGACAAATGCTCCATAGAGTCGAAGAATCCAGGAGGAAACACCCTCTCTAGCTTGCACAATGTTACAGCAATGTCCTTCTCTTACTTTTTTAGACGATCAACGAGCAACTTCTTAGAATAAACATCCCTGAAGAATATGCTAAGCTCCGTCAATGGATCCCAAACTGCATGCGGTAAGAATTTTTGAAATGCAATCGGAATTAACCTCTCCATGAATACGAGACAATCGTGGCTCTTCATACCCGTCAATTTATTTTCCTTCGGATTGACACATCTTCTCATATTTGACACATATCCGTCTGGAAATTTTAGGCCCAGAATCCACCGACAAAGTCTCACTTTATCCTCCTGGTCCAGTGCAAAAATTGACTTCGACAGGAACTGTTTTCTATTCTCCTCTATCAAATGCAACGCAGGGCGTTTGCATATTTCTTCTAAGTCCAACCTGGCCTTAGGATTATCTTTCGTTTTTTCTTTTACGTCCATCACAGTATTAATTATGTTATCAAACACATTCTTCTCAATATGCATGATATCAAGATTATGTCTGATCAGATTGGTACTCCAATATGGCAGATCCCAGAATATGCTCCTCTTTGTTCAGTTATGATCTCTACCAAATCTATCGCACTTGTACCCAGTTGTAGGATCTTCGATAGTACTTGGAAAATCTTTAACCTCCTCCCATATCGTGGCTCTGCACCACCTTGGCGGTAGATCACCCTTCTCTACAATGGCGGTGGATCACCCTTTACGTCCAAGACGGTAGGTTATACGGAGTGACAATCACAGGCCAGCACGAATACTGGAATCCCGAAAAACCAAAAGGAGTAAAACCATCAGAAGATAGCCCCAACCTGACATTACGCGGATCTGAAGCAAAATCAGGATACGCTCGATCAAAGTGCTTCCATGCTTCTCCATCGGATGGGTGATCTAACACTCCTTCAATCTGTTCTCGCGTGTGCCAACTCATATTTTCGGCCATCTCTTTCACCATAAATAATCTTTACAACCGCGGTGTTAAAGGCAAGTAGTGGATTGAATCGATCAGTCTTCTTGTACCGATAGACCTTCCTGTACTAGTTGTCTTATAGCGATCAGTACCACAAAATCTGCACACATCTGCGTCATTACGCGGATCTGAAGCAAAATCAGGATACGCTCGATCAAAGTGCTTCCATGCTTCTCCATCGGATGGGTGATCTAACACTCCTTCAATCTGTTCTCGCGTGTGCCAACTCATATTTTCGGCCATCTCTTTCACCATAAATAATCTTTACAACCGCGGTGTTAAAGGCAAGTAGTGGATTGAATCGATCAGTCTTCTTGTACCGATAGACCTTCCTGTACTAGTTGTCTTATAGCGATCAGTACCACAAAATCTGCACACATCTGCGTCATTGTCATCTTTGTAGTATAACATGCACCCATTGTGATAAGAATCGATTTTCTTCTATCCCATCCAGAACGATCTCACCATCCTCTTAGACCGGTAGAAGTCTTTAGGTAACTTCGCACCCGCTGGCAAGATATCTATAATCAACTCCAACAATCGGTTGTAGCATTCTTACGACATGTTAAAATCTGACTTAATGTTCAACAGTCTTGTAACCACCTCCAACGGTGAATGATCCTCACAACCAGGATACAATGGAGTCCTTGCATTCTCCAGTAACTCCATGAACTTTGCAGCATCGACATTGGGTGCCTCCTCAGCTGCATATGAACGAAACTAGGCCCCGCAGCATCGAAAACCATGTTCACGCATCCGTCGTCGTATGCATGATTATTTGAAACAAAATTAGGTCCCGCATACATATACGGCTCAACATAAGGCTCTGGTTCTGAGGCTAAAGACACAAGTTCTCCGTGTGTGGTCCACTGATAATAATTAGGCATGAAACCCCTCGAGTACAAAAGATATGTCACTTCCACTTCTGGATAATATTTTACGTTATGACATTTCACACACGGACACTTAATTTTGGTGCCGTCCATGTACTGAGGGAGCGCCTTGGCAAACTGTAGGAACTGCTCTACTCCCGCTATGTATTCATCCCGCACACCGCACATATCATCAGGACGACGATTGTACATCTATGAACGACACCGCAAGTAGTAATTCAAATCCATTTGGAAATAATTCTACAGAGATGGACACACAATTATCCAATAGGCATAAATTCGTATCATAAATACCTACACTAATATTATAACTTGATATCTAAGTTCCCAAATCCTACCATACTTGCATTAAGAAATCACCACTTAACCTATTATCTATATATCCTTGTATCCTTATCTACCTTGTATCTCACTTAATAATATGTGTGTGTGTGTTTTTTGTACTCTAAGTATTTATTATAATGAGTATTGTATCTTCATAATTTGAGTAATGAATTCTGTTGGATAACCTGAACAATGAAATTGTATCTCATATATATTGCTACATGGGGGTATGTAACCCATAGGTAGCTTGACACTTACCTAA
This sequence comes from Iris pallida, assembly GCA_029216955.1. NCBI lineage: Eukaryota > Viridiplantae > Streptophyta > Magnoliopsida > Asparagales > Iridaceae > Iris > Iris pallida. Next base: position 15,616,382 of record JANAVB010042018.1, read on the forward strand.
TATCCAATCCTTAGACTAAGATAATAACCCATACCTTAGCTACTAGTAGGTAATACTCACTCTATTATTACCTTATCATATACTATCTATTATAGTATCTTATACTCATCAATAACTTAACTAACACTAATACCTTAATTACTTAATTTTCCAATAATATACTTTACCTATTACCTTACACTATCCATCAACACAACCTATTACCTATGATACCAAGTATCAACTCCCTATTTTCTGGCATGTTGTCCCATGCACAGACCTTGCACACACACACTTGTGCTCTCTACTGAACAAGGCCTGAAAATAGAAGTGATACCTTGTGTATCCATCCCTCTACCTCTACACACACAACCCGAGCTCTCCCTACTTCCCATATTGTAACCTAGGGCTATCTAGGGCAAGTCCCCTCTACCTTTACCTCTACACACACACACACATTGTTGTGCACAAGTCCCCTCTACCTCTACCTCTACCTCTATACACACAATCCGAGCTCTCCCTACTTCCCATACTGTAAACTAGGGCTAGGTCAAGTCCCCTCTACCTCTACACACACACACACACATTATTGTGCACAAGTCCCCTCTACCTCTACCTCTATACACACAACCCGAGTAAGTGTTTAATTGCTGTTTGCAGCAGCAATTAAACACTTACTTGGCAAGCTTTTATTTCAGCCACAGATTAAATAGCTTGCTACTGACCCCAAGCTCTAATCCGTTTGCTTTTATAGCTAGCTCATGCTATTGAGAGACTAAAACCAAACAAAACATTTTAAAGTCAGATTAAAGTGTTCACTTCATTCTCTAGACATTACTCCTATTGCCCCAACATTGCTTGAAAGAAGAACTGGTCTAAATCTAAAGCTGCCTAATTTGTACAGAAAGAGTTAGAGTTCTAGCTAGCTTTGTGCCACTTTACTATCATACCCAAAATTCTGGTAAAATTAGGGTTACAATAATATAGAGAAGCACCAACTTGTCTATTTGCTACAAGCTCACTATCAAACCATACACGTTGCAAACAAAATGCATCAAAATGGTTCTTTCTCCACAAAATAACACTACCAAGTGTTCACAACCTAGTTCAACCCCCTACATCTTCTCTCAAATATTATTCTCGTCTCGAATAGGATCTCCCGAAGAAGAAGTGTGATTCCAGTTCCTCCCATCCACTTGATTGCTCGATCCGTTTATGGTCGCTGTCGTCGGCGCCCGGGCCCCTTAGACTGGGAAGCCGTGGGAGAGAGGAGAACCGAAGCACGTGGAGTTCAAATCTAGGCTGGCCCTGGTGATGCGGTGGGCAGTGGGTGCTGCTCGAGAGGACGTAGCCCATGAAATATTCGCCGACGGAAGGGTGAGGCAGCGACGGCGGCGGTAGGGGGAGGGAAAGGGAAGTAGGTGCGAGAAAGAGTGAGGGTTATAAAAGTAAGGCTGGGACGACGTCTGTGTCTGTGCCCACATTTGTGTTTGTGTCTGTGTCTAGATAGCTAGGGCTAGGGTTAGGGTTTACCTGAAGAGGGTGGCTCGGTCGGAGGAGGGAGGTGGCGAGGAGAGGAGCTTCGTCGGAGGAGGGAGGCGGCGAGGAGGGGGGCTTCGTCGTCGGAGGAGGCTGCTGCTTTTGACGTCGAGGAGGAGGTTTAGAAAATTTTTGGGAGAGAGAAGGAGAAAATAAAAGTTTCGAACGGGATATATTAAAACATTAGCGACGTCTGCTTTTGACGTCGCTGAACGTCGCTATGTAGCGACATAACTTAAGTTACGTCGCTGAACGTCGCTATTCAGCGACGTACTTTATCTCATGTCGCAGAACGTCGTTATTCAACGACGTTTTGCGATGTATATCAAAGGGAGTCGCTATATTCAATATTTAGCAATGTTATTTTATTCCGTCGCTATATTACGTCGCTAATATAGTGGATTTTAGTAGTGAATGGTGACATTGACGTTTGGTAGATACAATCAAGCAAGAATTTTACAGATTTATTCACTAAAGCATTACCAACCACAACATTCAGAAAGATGATTTAGAATATTGGGATGCGTCAGCTAAAGGATCTCTTGCCAGCATCAGGGGAGCGTGATCACTAATTCTCAAACTGTACTCTTTTTCTTTCGACCAAGTTTTCATCCCATTGGATTTTTCTTGGCAAGGTTTTAACGAGGCAGTTTATCACGCTTACACATTTTGTGTAATATGTACTCTTTTTCCTTCGTCCAAGTTTTTATCCCATTGGGTTTTTCTTGGCAAGGTTTTAACGAGACATATCCCATATTACATTGGACATCCAAGGGGGAGTGTTGTAAATATGGATGTCCCATGACTCTTAGTCATCCATAACTTATGTAACTCATGCCCTTTGATTTCATAACTTATGTAACTCATGCCCTTTGATTTCATAACTCATGACCTTTGGAAATCTATTGTAAACCTATATAAAGGCCATATTGGATGAATAAAATTATACACAACTTTTTTCTCCATTTTCTCTTGTTGCTCACTTTCTAGTTTACAACATGCAGTATGTTAACTGTGTTGATATTTGGGTTAAGTTTATCACATGCAATATTAAGCACCATGATCTTCAGTACCTGATGTGCTTACTTATTCAAGTCATAAGAAGGATAGCCCACTTGTTTCCTGGTCCACGTTATTTACCTTTGAGATTCAAGTGTGTCCAAATGCTAAATCAGCTCTCTCTTGCGAGTGGAATTTTTTATAGTTTGTAGTATCAGCCGATGTCGACCCGATACGGCAATATCTATACGGTTTGACATGTCCTAAACCGATATGGCCGATACCTATACGGTTTGACATGTCCCGATCCGATATCGACCGATACCAATACTGACCTATACCAACATTAGTTCTCATTTTTCAGTCAATTTGACATAGAAAAGTGAATGAAAAGACCAATCAACCAGGGTGTAAATGCATGGTAAAGGTGTACAAGCATAATAAGATTGTAAAAGCATGGTAAAGGTGTAAAAGCATAATAAGATTGTAAAAGCATGCAAAAGAAGAAAATTTATCTATCTCATGCAAACCAATCGGTAAGAGTGACTACTTTTTCATTCAATTTAAAAACTACTAACAAACAACACTAAAAGTACTTAAAATTATGCCTAAATATATTTCTCTAAAATGTTAATAATTTATTAATAATTATTTGCTTTTATGATACCAAAAAATTTGATGCTCCGATTTGATTGCTTGGAATATACAGGAAGCTGCAAGGCTGATTCTACACTTAAGAATGCTTTCAACTTTGCATCAAACTTAAGGTATTGTTTGGGAAGATGAAAAAAATGGAGGAAAGGAAAACATTTAGGGAAAAAGTGTCACACTCAAATCCTGTAGAGTCCTTTCGTCCTCGCTTCGAACTCTGTGAGACTGTTCGTCCTCGCTTGGGCGTGATGTCGTACAAGCCTAAGTTGTGCTTGCACAAGGCCAAGACCTGTACAATGACAAAATAGACAAGATCAAAAATAACGCAGCGGAACATAAGCAGAATATGAATTGAATATAATGGTAATATGAACAAATCTCTTTATTGATATTCTTTTGAGCAGATTACAAGCTCTCATTTATTATCTCAGATACATGCCATATGGCTATAATCTCTTAGAAACTTTACAGAAGTATAATGACCCCGTTCCGTACATTACATACCCTTATATTCAAAACCAAGTCTTTGCAGCAGATATTCTTCTCTTGGCATCTCTTCTGATTTCTAGCTCCTGAGGATGAGGTTCGAACTATCGCTTCGGACTATCCGTCTCGATCCGCCTTATAACTATGGCAACTGGTGGTGTGTCTCTTCGTACCTGAAATGGTGCCCACAACGTGGGTCAGTACACAATACGTACTGGCGAATGAGTCAAAGGCTACATCGTCTGAAACGATCACTAATTCATTTAGTAAGAAAATATTTATTGTGATGTGATCTTTCTACTTTTACCTGTGTTCATTTCATGCATATTCAGAGTCAGATTATATCTCTTTTGAAAAAACTTTCGAAATGCCACAGTTCATATCATTTAGTCTCAAGCATACAAGGGGACTATTCATTTCAAGCACGATTACTACTCATTTCATGTGCAGTGCACAGCGTGTCACGTTCTGCTCCTGTTGGAGCGATCATCATCGCTAAGGTGTGATGCCGCACGAGCCTAGATTGTGCTCGTGCAAGGTGGGTTCCATAACGGCCGATTACAGTGGCTGCGACGGGTTCGTCGCACAGAAGTCCCAAGCAGAGACATTGAATAATAGCAGCAGAAATTTAGAACAAAACACAAGTCATTCAAAAGATGCATTTTATTGATATTGAAACAAGAATTACAATGGGCACAAGGCCAAGATTACAAGTCACTCAAGCTCACTCTTCTCACATTATAAGTCGCTCAGCTCTCTCTCATCTCTCAATACATGTCTTGAACCAGCGGATGCTTTGGAAGGCGATGCATATACATTATGTCCCATATAAGTCTTGACTTCAAGCGGCCGCAAGCTACGAATCGCCAAGGAATTCTATGCCTCGACGCATCCAAGCGAGCTCCACTCTACGAGCTTTTACCTGTACCTGCACATGAAAACTATGTGGGTGTCAGTACTCAACTGTACTGGTGGAATGAGGTCCTCGTCCACCCATACAAAACTGACATGTTCATTTACTTTGTGCAACATAACCCTTTTGATTGTCTTTCTACTCTTACCTTAGGATTATTTTAGGACCGATGCATTGGCCTATTTTGTGTCTCTAGACCATCCCGTGCTTGCAACAACGACGTTAACCTATCAAGTCGTGTTTGCCTTACGGTCCAAAATCAGAGACGCGAACTACGCGGTAATACCCAATTCTCTTGTGACCGTGCTACAAGTCCATCGTGCCGTGCCTCGCAACTAAATTCGACTTAACCATATCGTCGTCTCGCGGCCCTTGCTACTTTGATCACCAACTGACCCAATCCAGATTTGTGAACTAAGTGTCACTCGACCAACTCTGCCTTACGGCGATTCCTGACTTAAACTCGAAATGACCCAAATCCAACTTATGCAACTTACATGCCAACACTTAAGACTCGACGCCACATCTCGTGCCAAAGCACGTCACCGACGTTGCAGCCAATCATTAGGCCCAAACATGTTATGTTCTAACTGTACACACATTCAACTCGACTCATTCTAAAGACACACACGCGGATTGCCGTCCGTGCCGACTCATCTATATAAATTAGTCACTAGCACGACAAGCTATCCTAAACGTATAGCCTTGCTATTCGGCGACCCTTTCAACGCAAGTAGATAGCCCCGCTGAAAGTTCCTGAATAACCCGAGCGGTTCATCCAGCTACGGCTATACCATGTTTCTCCCCAGGATGATATGGTCCCATGGCGCCCAGGGTTGCCGCTCGTAGAAACATCGCCCTTATCGACAAGTTGTTTAATGACTATGTAAGACTCGACTCGAACTGGCGTCTCACACAGTCATTCTTCTTCCCGTGTTACCATCTCTTTCAAAACCAATATCAAGACTTCTATCATTTGAGACCATCGACAACCCACGGTCGCGAGCATTCTTTCTTGTTACCATATCATTTTACTTAACTCAGAACGGCCATTTGATAGCCCTTTTTCTAAACTCGACTTGAAATCAACCGTAGCTCGTGCCTAAGTTCATACATTGTGCCTTAAGCCAATCGTGTTCTACGCAACACTACCGCCCGAGTTATACTTTATACGATGGGCCTTGGGATCGTAGGACTATTTAACTTGACAATCGTAGAAAAAGCGAGACAGCACTTGTAATGACTTAGGTCGACCGGCATAACTTTGCCTAACTTACTCAAGCCTACAACTTAACCCGAGAGACGAGCAAAGGCTATGACAAGCCTTGCATCATGCAAGAGTGCATGCTTTATGAAGCGGTTATGTGGGCGACGCCTATGACTTAGGCTAACTCTTAGCTTTACGACGAATACCTACTTTCCTTCTCCCAAGCCACGGGACGAAGGATCGAGTGTCATTTTCAAAGCACGCCGTGCTCCAACTCTAAGCCGACCGTTGGACCTTTCTATATTCTAACTCAATTCGACCCGTCAGGATTATTCCCTTATCTATGTGGATTCGCCTCTTTTATTATCAAGCCTACTTGTGCAAGTTGAAAACACATGATTTACTATGTGAAGGCTAAGGTGAGGCAAGTTCACCGAAACTATGCATGTCATCGTTAGCTCTTAACAAAATCTTTCTTATGCATGTCATCGATTAGCAGCTGTGACTCAAGGCTCAGCTTTGCACCAACACATGTGTAGACCAGCAGCTGTGACCCAAGGTTCAGCTTTGCACTAATAACACACATGCTAGCAGCTGTGGCTCAGGGTTCAGCTCTTCACTAATTGACACCTATCTATATGATGGTCCATGGGTCATTCCCCATATTAGCCATTATGACTCTTGGGTTCAGCTCGTCGCTATGGACACTCTCTCTATACACCGTGAGGTCTCTTTTACCTCAGGGCGTTACTCTATCCCCCTCTAGGCCGAGCGGCTCCAGTGCCCTAGAACCGGTTGTGAGGATCTATACTTGTGTACAAGTTATCCAGGACCAATGCATGTATGCTACTCTATCAGATAAACTCTGTTATGCACAAATTTTCGGTCAACAATCATATTTCATCTGTTCTCTTTTTTTCATATAATCGAGCCAGTAGTTCCACTCTTTTCTCTATACGGACAGGCCATATCATCTCTTTTAACATCACAATGTGCCTTCTCTATACTTCTCTGTCTTTATAGCATATGATCGAGGGACAATGAACAATTTCATTTAAGCAAGCATGATAACAACAAGCATGAGCTCTACTCTTGATAACTTACTATTCAGGAACATGCGAGCATTCTCTTTTTGCTTCTTATTAAGCATGGCAACAGTTCATAGTTTTGAGACAACGTATCTAACTCTAGCATGACATCATCTCATTTGATTTAACATGACAATATTCTATCGATTAAGGCAACATTCATTTCTTATTAACAGGCAACAATCTTCTTTTTGGCATACAAGTTATCTCTTTTCTTATTCACAGCTTAGCAACATGTGAGTTCTCTTAACAACATACTGATTCGTTGTGTTAACAATCTCAATGGTTACCATATTGTTATTAGTAAATAATATTCATTCAAAAACTCAGATTCTTATTAGGCGTAAGCGAATCATAAGATGAGTCTTTGTCCACTCACCCACATCAATTGTCTTTTGTTGCAGAGCCAGTAATTCGATCTTTCTGTTTATCTAGTGCCTTCGCGGAGCGAGATACTACAAAAAGAAGAGAAAAATTAAAAGTAGTGGTGTTTGGGAAGGGGAAGAAAAAAATAATGGAGATGAATTTGAGAGAAAAATTCACATATATTCGTCCTGCTCAAAAAAAATTATCGCAAACGTAGGAGAAAAATGGAGTGAGTTAATAAAATTATGGGAGAAATTACCCAACTATACTTCAAAGTAAGTATCAATTATGATTTTTAAAAGGACTAAATAGCAAATATATCTTTCTCGACAAACAAACATAACATTATTTTTAAACTTTTTACTTCCCCTACTTTTTGGTCATCCAAGAAGCGAAGAAAAGATTAATTTTACATCCATTTTACTCTACTCTATTTTCTTTTTTCTCAAACTTTTCTTCCAGTTCTCAAAAAATTTCTCAAACACAGTAAAAGGTGAGGAGAAAATACGTTCCCTCCTGAATTTCCTACTGTCTTTTATTTAGACCAGTAAAATATTTCATCTTCTGCTTTAATTATCAATGATGACCTCAAGGATCCTTACTTGCTCACTATTAGGCCTCGTTTGGTTCGCGGAATGGAAGGTTTCGGAAATCAATTCCTTGTCATTTCCTTTCCTTTGGGAAATTTTAATTCCTATTGATTTTTCTTTCCGATGTTTGGCAATGCCAAAGAATTTGGAAAGGAAAGTGAATACTTCAATGTGGGAAAGTGATTCCTTCCTTGGATGGATGGAATCACTTTCCCCCCTAATTTCTCTTCCATTGGGAATCACTTTTCTTTCCTCATCAATTCCTTGGACGCCCAAACATAGGAAAGTAATCACTTTCCTTTCCCAACCGGGAGATTCCACCAACCAAACGAGGCCTTAGAGCATCTCCAACCCTATTGTGAGTTTGGAAAAAATGGTTGCCATATAGGAATGACAAGCATTTTTTTCAAAAGTACTTCTCCAATGCAAATGTGAAATATATTGTGAAGTTGACATGGCAATGACATGGCAAGGAGAATGTGAAGTTGGTTGTCTAGATCTAGACAATGCACTTCACAATGACTTTATGTCCACATCATCAATTATGAATATATATATATATATATATATATATATATATATATATATATAAGAAGTGAAAAAGTTCTCTTGGAAGTTGAAAAAAAGTAATTTTATTGTCTTCTCAAACTTTTGCATTGGAGAATATATTTTTATCTCATTGTTTTGTGTGAATATCATCTTGTCACATAGGAAAGACATTGTCTTATGTCATGCCACATAGGATTCACAACACAAAACAAGACAATAAGGTTGGAGATGCTCTTACACAGCTGGGAAATCTGGTCCTTTGGTATCATTTATTTCCTTTAGTTTCTCCCAAAGTATATATCTCTGCTACCAGAATGATAATTTTAGTTGATATCATCCCATGGCCATGTTGTGGGGGAGACAAATGGGCACAATTTCTATTTTACTTGCTTTTTGGTATCATCTTTGAAAAAATAATTATTTTTAGGGATATTTAGTTTTAGAGTCTCACATATACATGGATATTAGGATTTAGGTCTCGAAATTGACCGATATTAGAGTTTGGGTCTCGAAATCACTGTTCATGTAGCCTAATAAACAGTTATTTCGAGACCCAGATTCTAACATTAGTCAATTTCGAGACCCAAGTCCTAATATCCATATATATGTGAGACCCTAAAACTAAATAACCCTTACTTTTATGTACATACCACTAAAAAAATGTTCTTACATATGATGTCAATTGCTCACAAATTCATAAAAAAGAGAAGTGCACCCACAATTATACTTTTATCAGAAATTTTCATATAGGATAAAGAATTACAAATAAATTATAAAAAAGATAGAAGATTTCGAAAAATTTATATAAAGATATAAGTCGTCATAAGCAATGCCATTAGTAATAGCACTGTAGTTATTTCTTTCTATCTAATCTCCTGTATATATTAAAAAAAAAGAGGGATAATATTCAAAATGGTGCATGCACTCATGTCGCTAATAGTAATGATGACATACTCACCATTTCACATATTATCCCTCTTTCTTTAATATATACCGGAGATTAGAAAAGAAAAAGAAAAACTATAGTGCTATTACTAATGGCGATAGCGACTTGGCTACATTTCGGTTAATTAAAGTAGTAGGAATAAAAACGTTACAAGTGAATCTGAACATTATAAAAAAATACAGTCATGTCGTCAATACTACTAGCGCTTTGGCAACTATATTGCTGATGTTAATGCTTTGGCTACATTAACCATCTTCACCTCATAAATGTTCTGATGTCGCCATTACTAATGGAGACATGTGCATGCACTCATGTCGCCATTAGTAATGACGACTTATATCTTTATATGAAAATTTTAATTTTTTTTTTATCTTTCTTACAATTTATTTATAATTTTTTATCCATTATGAAATTTTATGTACTTTTATTTGGATATGTTGATTGGTGTATTATATTTGTTATCGATCTGTAGCTTCCTCTTATTGCTATTCATTTCACGACGAATTGTTGAAAGCGCGACGTTTTCACGACGAATTGCATTCATTTCGCAATTAAGCTTGCTTGCAGGACACGTCTCTCAATGCTATCACATATCTTTTCCTGAAGTGGCAACTATTACTCTCTTGAAAAGGTTCTATGGAAGGACTACGCTTGAAACTTGAAACGTGTCTTTTAAACTAACAAATCAAGAGAAGAGAGGAGTTTGATGAATATCTTAACCGTCCGAGCTCTCTAGCCTAGTGGTATTAGCGCGGACATCCGTAGGGATTGGCAAGATTCGAGTCCCCCAATTGTGTGTGCGCGTGAGATTTCAAAAAAAAAATGAATATCTTAACAATGTTTTCACCGGTTCAGCGGTGTTGTTGAACTGTCTGTTTATGAAAACCATGCTTGTTAATTTTTTGCGGCACTAATTTTGGTCGGATCAAAAATCCTCTATAATCGATGTAATATAATTTTGGGTGGCTTTATAAACACCCCAAATCCAAATCGGTAGATTTTGAGGGATTTTATTATTTTATTTCATTTATATCATCATAAAGAATATACAATTATGACTACCAATACCTTTTTTCGTTTAATTTTATTCGTGTAAAAAACTTCCAGAACCGCTCCTTAGTGAATTACCAAGCATGGATTGGACTGGTTTAAAAAAGGCTACTTAAAAACCATCCAAAATCGGATCCATTATAAACATTAATTTAAAAACACCTGATAATTATTACCGCTACAATTGTCAAGCAGACCCTTAATAAATAAATTGGATTGGAACTCAAGAAGGGGAAGAATGGGATACCTGGCTAGTAATTGTTGTCCCTATTAATTGTTGTAGCGTTCTTAACATTTGCGTAGTTGTATGGAGTTGCATCAATTGACGGGCCATAAGGTCTATATAATCTCTTTAACTGCCCTCGACTGCCATCAATGGAATACCTAATTTTCCATCCGATTCGAAAATGAAAGGGCTTATTGCATCGATCACATTCAGAGATATGATTAATAAATGTTAGCCTAAATGTTTCGTTGCTTGTTATTGTCAGAATTTTTGTGTTCTTTAATTTTCTGTGTTATTGCATTGTATCTCATCTTCCTTTCGGATTCAAGGCATCAATGCCTTCGCCTCGTTTGGTTCGCAGAATTATAGGATTGAGAAAAAAAAAGTGATTATTTTTTTATGTTTGGATGTCAAAGAAATTGAGCAGGAAAGAAAAATGTTCCCAATATAAAGAAAATTAGAGCATGTTTGGTTTGATAAAAGTGGAGGGAAAGTGAGCAAAAATTTGCAACTGGACTGAACTCGCAAGAGTTTAGCCGTTTGGTTGCAGGGATGAAAGTGAAGAATTTTTGCTTGATTTGAAAGGTTGCAGTTCCTGTCCCTCCCTTTTTCATCAATTTCACCTCCCCAATTTTTTTTTGAAGAAATTGTGAGGAAAGTGAGAGTCGACTGCCAGAAAAGTGGGGACAACTGAAAAATAAAGTGAGTTTTGCGACTAGTGGAGGCGGTGCTAGAGCCGATCTGGATCCCCGTCGCTGCTGGAGCCGCCGCCGCCGCAGAAGATCCGAATCTCCGTCGATGCTGTCGTTCTTGTCGCCGAGGAAAACCACAAAAGATCTGAAACCCCTCGGCTGGACTGGGCAAGCACGTCAGGCGACGGTGGAGGTCGGCTAGGGTTCGCGGCAGAGGAGGCGGTGGGGGTTTCGAGATATAGGATTTGGAGGAGGAATTAAATGGAGGGAGGAGGAGATCTATGGAGATGTATGGAGGAGGAAGAGATGTATGGAGAAGGAGGAGGAAATCGAGGGAGGAGGAGATGTATGGAGAAGGAGAGAGGGTCGGATGTATGAAGAAGGAGGAGGAAATGAAGGGTCAGCTAGGACCGGCTCTGTATTTTTTTTTTGGGGGAGGGGGGGGGGGGGGGGGGGGGGGGGGGAGGGAATATATGTTAATAATTATTAATAATTGTTATTAACTATCATTGTTATTATTGTTATTATTAACATATATTTTACAATAATAACAATAATAGTGCTGCTGCTAATAATAATAATAATAACTAAAAAATTAATTATAATTTGATTCTTTAAACATAAGATTCTTTAAAATTTAATCAGTAGAAATTTAATTATAATTTGATTTGTTTAATTATAATAATTAATATGTTTTTTAATTATCTCCAATCCCAATATTCACTTTCAATAACCATCCAAACAACCAAACTTATTTTTTTCCCACTTTCAAAACCATCCAAACACCAAACCCATTTTTCTTTCACTTGCAGAAGACAAAAAGTACTACATCCAAATACATTTTGAAAAGTGCCACTTTTACACTTTCAACTGCAACTCATCATGACGTAAGTGCTACATTCACACTTTCAAAGAGTTACATCTATCCAAACAGCCCCTTAGAGAGGAATCCATCTAAGTAAGGAATCACTTTCTCACCTTAAGTATTCACTTTCCTTTTCAAATTTCTTGGCATTTCAAAACATCGAAAAGAAATCAATAAAAATTTAATTTTTCAATGAAAAAAAAAATGCCAAGAATTGATTTTCTTTCCATTCTTTTTCGGAAACCAAACGAGGACTAAAATCATGTTTCTTTCTATTTGTCAAAACATGTGTTTGACGAGATGTACAATGATATATTTCGAACTGAGCTGCATCTTTTTTTTCTTTGGATTATTTTGTATAAGAGTAAGGTTTAAACCTGATTAGACTTGGGTACTGAATTTATCTATTTTAGAATTTGGATACTCGAACTTTTTAAGGACACATTTTAATGACGAAATTAGACTTTAATTGACTAAATGAATCTTCGAATGACGAATGTTCGATACTAAAATGTGTCAACAAGAATGTTCGAGTTCACAAAATATAAAACTGGCAAATCCAATATCCAAAGTCTACTTAGATCCTAAATCTAGTACCCTTATACAAAATAATCATTTTATTAAGAAAAACACTATTTTGTCCGTCCGTGGGGCTGGTCCGCGCTGGCCCGCGCTTACGTGACGGGCAACTATGGCCCCCTTGTCAGCTTGGGCCTACCCAGACGAGGAAGTCAATAGACATGTGCCACGTGGGGGCGGGCCAGCGCGGACCAGCCCCCCGGACGGTAAAAATAGCAGCATTGTTTTTTTAATGTACTACTTGCTTGCAAGTTATTGTTGATAGTACCACATAACCATCTACTGATTCCCATCAGGTCTTCCCACATAATAGTGCCTCCATCTGTTTCACAAGGTCTAAACCGTTTATTTCATTTTGCATTTTGGACCACAGTCGTCAATGGCGTATCCACTCTACATAGACATGTACCGAACAGCAATTAAGATCGAGTGCAACTCAAGGTTGATTACATTTCTTGATTCTGAGCTGGAAAAATAATTTTGAGAGCACTTTACAAGGATGCTGATTCCTCGTCCCCGTCGTCGTAATTATTGAACTATTGAACGTTACGGTACATTGAGTTGCATGTCTTTTGGACGCAATGCCTTCAACTCCCACCATTTATAAATGGAAGGAATAATACGTCCTTTGGCTCTTGTGCCTTTAACAACATGGATCACTCGAGTTTGTAAAGAGTTTGAAGTGTTTTTTTTTTTTTTTTTTTTTGAGGTATCATTTTCTCTGATTTGACAAATGTCAAGGGAGATTCGAACCTACGCCTTCCATGTCGGGGTCCCATTATTACCACTAGGCCACAACCCACAACCCACGGACCCATATCTTTCATTATTCTTGCGACAGTTATGTTGGCATTAATAAGTAGCCAGATCTTGCAAAATAATACCATTCTCAAGCAGATTTCTGGTCTGAGAAATACATTTTCTTTTTTATCATCCATATTTATTATGTGAGATTTTATGACTTTCGTCCCACTTATTAATATGAATTTGTACTTATATTACATTTTTTATGTTTATTATATTTACATTCCACTTTTGCCACGGAAAATATTTTTTGTAAAAAACGAATATTTTTCGTAACAAAAAATGGAATGTAAATTTAATAAACACAAAAAATGAGATGTAAGCATAAATTTGTATTAATAAGTGGGTCAAAAAAATTCTTATTCTATACTACTCACTTCACTTACACTTGCATGTTCGAATGTTTCTCGTACATTATGGTAAAAAAGATGAGAGTGTACAACAAACAAAAAAGTAGTGTAAATAATAATGATGATTCAAAGAGATTACTCCTTGAGGAAAGTGACAAAATGAAGTCGTTGAGTTGTATCATCGATAAAGGTCTAAGGTCAAGTTATTTTTCTTCTTCCCACGAGTCAAGGCCACTAGTTTTGCAAGATCCACTAAATCCCAAATCCATATTCTCAGTCAAAAAACACACAATTTGGTACATTGACATAAATTCCATTTATTCAATAAAAAAGAAAGAAGAGGGAAATTCAAATTCTCTACATCGATGTTCCACATTATAAATCTTCGTAATCCCAATACACACAAAGAAAGCGTCACTATATCAAATATCAAACAAATACTATAAATAAACTAAATGAAGAGTAAAAAAAATAAAATAAAGAATCCATTACGAATAATTTCTTGTCGAAATCCTTGAGCCTCTTCTAGTGCATACTCGATCGTGCTCCTCGCTGACTCCTCCTCGTCCAACTGGATGAACCCGAACCCCCTGCCCCTCCCTTCCTTGTCAACAACCACCTTGCACGAAACCACCGTCCCATACTTCGTCTCATACTTCCTGAAGGTTGCCTCCAGGTTCGCGCGCACTAGTTGACACTCCCAAATTCTTCAAAATTAAAGAAAAACCCTCCATAAATTTATCAAATTCTTGAAAATTACACGAAATCCTAAAAGAAGAAAGAGAATTGCTATCTTTATATAAAAGCTTGATGAAGAGATTGTCGACGTTATTCTTTCAAGTACTTATCGGGTCGCGGAGGAACCAGATGACCCACATCGACCTTTCCGTTAGGAGCTTTTGGTTCATCGCTTTGGGAGCATCCATAGCTTCAAGAAAAAGAAAGAAAAGTCGTGTCAATGTCCGTCTAGGTGTCGGTTGTCATCGTGTTCGCCACGTGTCAGATCGATGCCGTGGTGGCGGTGGAGGGAGTTGATGTAGGCGTAGCGGTGGGAGTAGCCGGAGTTGCGATGACGATAGATCCAGACAAAGGCAGGCTCGAAGCCGACGAAGGCACGGAGGAGGTCTAACTCAATGGCGGAGGGATCGAGATCGTCGACGAAGAGAGTTGTCTGGAGCGGTGTGGTCACCACTGGAGATGGATTGCCATTTTCTTAAGAGCGGATGACTAAATGACATTTTTTTTATCCATAGACAATGGCATATTTATATAAAAAAGTGTTACACAAAGAATAGTTTGTAATACTTTTGACATTTGAGTTATATAATAGTGTAAAATAATTAAGAAAATTTTCTATAATTTAAGAAAGGTTGGATGCTACCAAAAGATTGAGCAACCCAAATCTTTGAGGCATTAGTACAAGAGGGGCATGTGGGCCTTATTTCAAAAACAAGAAACGAAATGGTGAAATAACTTTCCTATCGAATAAATTGCTTAAAGAAAAATATTATGGCATTTTACTAAGTTTAAGTTTGACTCCTAGAAGAAAAAGAAATTGCTATCTTTATATAAAAACCGTGATGAATAGATTGCTGACATCATTCTTCCGGTCAGCACTTTTGGATCAACGCTTTGAGAGCGTATGCAATTTCAATAAAAAGAGAGAGAGTTATATCAATGTTCGATTAGGTGTCGGTGTCATCGTGTTTGACACATGTTAGGTCGAAACGATAAGTGGGCCTAATTTCAAAAACAAGAAAATAAATGTTGAATGTGACATTAACTTTCCTAGAAAAGATATTATGGCATTTTCCTAAGTTCTAGTTGACTCTAAACGAGCTTCACTCAATTCCACAGGCTACTAAGTAGATGAGGTTCTTTTCACCCTTTAATAGTTGTATTAATTTTTTTTCTTCCTTTTTCCCTTGACCATAATAGTAAACCCATTTTTCTATGACTTGAAGGTTCCTCCTATTAAATGCTCTTCTTTTGTCGATCTCTCGCTTTAAATGTCAACTTCAAGTTCAACAAACAACCAACCATTAATGCCTACAACGTTGCAATCTGCCATAATATATTTCTCATGATTGGTGTGGTCAAATATTAAACTTTGATACCATTAAATGCGTAGATACCGTCGGCAAATTGATGTGCTGTCTCATTTAATTCTGTCTATTTCTGTCCATCTCTCTATTATATGTGGACCATGAGAGTAGATATATAGATGGTGGCCCACATGTAGTAGAAAGGGAGGACAAATTTGGACATAATTAAATGGGACAACAGATCTCTTCCCAGGTATTGACATCATATCCATATTAGATATTTCTTCTTCCTCGAAGAAACATGCATGTGCTCTTTTATTTCAATGCAACAACTAAATCTTGACTCATTTGGTTCGCGAAATCATGATCATGGACCAATGGAAAGTAAAAAAGAAAATTAATTTTCAAAGGAAAAAATGGAAAAAAAAATGGTTCCCCGACAATCTAAGGATTCATTTTTCCACTCTAAAAATTCATTTTTTTTTCAATTTTCTTGGCTTTTTCAAACACGGAAAATGAAAATCGATAGAATTTGTAATTTTTCAAAGGAAAGAAAAGAGCAAATAAGTAATTTTCTTTCCTTTCCTTTTCGCAAACCAAACGAGTTCTTGCTATCTTGTCAATATTTAAGGAAATAACTATTTTCATTACGCGCTAATGACATCAGTTATACAATCGTCACTTCAAAGTTCTATATTCGGCGACAACAAATATTTTGTTTGATAGTGTTAGTGATACTAATAGAGATAAAACGAAAATGGCTTTGAGGCATATCTATATGTCGGTACTTTCTTTAGAAAGTTATTCGTCCCCAAAAAAGAGTTTGTTGTCGGGTTCAGGTGTATACTTCCTTTAGGATACAAAAGAGCAAGAGATGCAGACAGCAAATCTGAATATCTTCTTCTTGAAACTGTTGAGTAGTAGTAACTTTGAGTTATGCTTGTAAGAAGTGATGTTTGATACTTGGGTATACATGGATTTATATAGAAACTCTCATGCCTCTTCAAACAGTCAGAACGAATCTGAGAGTGAATGAACCTTGAACGAACATTTGCAACCTAAGTAGGGGTGAGCATTCGGTTTAGTCAGTTAAAACCGAATCAAATTATGTAAAACAGAATAAACAAAATTTAAAAACAATGAAACCGAAACTGAATGAAATTAACTATTAAGCAAAAATCGAATTTAAGTCGAACCGAAATAACTGGTTTGGTTTTTTTTTTTTCCAATTTTTTGGTTTTTTTTGTATATATAGAGGTAAGGTGATTTAGGTAATTTTACACTCTAATTCGGATTTCGGTTTTGGACCGAAACCTAAGCCCAAACCCAAACAAGCCGATTAAGTTTTTTATATTATAATGCTCAACCCTAATATATTGTTTGGGAAGGGGGGGAAATGGGAGGAAGGAAAAAGTAGAGGGAAAATTGGAAGGAAAATGAAAAGTAATGATGTTTGGGAAGGGAGGAGAGAAAATGGAGGAGAGGATTAGAGGGAAAAAAAACATGTGGGCCCCACTATAAAATTTTCTCCCAAAAGTGGAAGAAAAATGGAGAGATATGAGAGAAATTTTGAATAATTTACCCAACTACCCCCTCAAAAAGTTAAGCATAAAGTATAATTTGAAAAAAAAAACAAGGATTGAACCGTAATTATATCTTTATTCCACCAACACACACAAATTTATTTGTTCACTTTTCTTTCCTCTACTGTTTGCTCATCCAAACAAGAGTAGGGTAAATTAACTTTCACCTAGATTTTACTCTCCTTCATTTTCATTTCTCTCAAAATTTTCTCTCCCTCTCCAAAAAAGTTCCCAAACACACCCTAAACCTAAATAGTTACAACCAAAACCCAATGAATCTGAAGATTCATTCAAACCCAATGAATCTGAAGATTCGTTCAAACCCAATGAATCTGAATTAGAAAGTTTGTCTTTGTGCAATCAAACTTAAATCCTCAACAATTTCTCACTTTGGTTGTACAATAAAGCTTTCAATGCCGCACTTTGATTGTATGATCACAGAGTATGTCAAATACAACACAATATTATAATGAATACAAGAATGTGTTTATAACTTAAACCTTCAAATACATCAAAGTTTTATTAAAGTTATTGGTAGCCTTAGCATTTAACCAATTATTATTTACAATAAAATTGGAGGTTCTTACATATTACAACATCTTGATTACAAAAATTTCAACAATTTCAAACCACTTTGGCACTTTTGTGGCCATGTGCTAATTATTTGGTTTCGTGAATGATCCAAAGAGTAAACTGTTGGAACGTTGGGCACCTCTAGAGGGGGGAATAGAGTGTGTGCATGCAGCAGAAATGGTAATACCCAATTAAAAATTATGGTAATATGTCTAGTTGATATAAACAAGAAAATATCCAACTATATAATAAGTAAATTGCGTAAAGTAAATAATTCTAAAAAGTAAACGCAAACACCGAGGTTTATACTGGTTTTCCTCTAAGAGAACTAGTCCAGTCTCGAGAACTCTAGCTCGATGTTTAATCTACTACGTAGTGAAACACAAGCTTTGATATGAAGCACTTGCAACTTCTTACAGACACCTCGTGCTTTGATCCGAAGACACGAGTAACTTCATAATGCAAGTCTTTGATGCGAAGGACTTGCTGACTTCAAAACTGGTAAGAAAATTAAGTTGTTTTCAAACCTTCTTATAACTCGAACCAAACTTCTAGATCGAACTGAACTGACATTTGCTTGGCTAGGAGTCGTAAGGATTATATTAGGAAGATGAAAAGCTCAAGAGAACTCTTAAGAAAAAGAAGAGAATGAATTGAGTGAAAATGAATTGGAAACCTCTTCTATTTATAGAGTTCTGGGGACTAAACTCGGGCAGAGTTCGGTTCCCTAATGTTCAAAAAATCGAACGTTGGGTTCATGTTCTTCATGTGGATCTGATCTCAAGGGAAATAGGTCAAGTAGATCGAGTTTGGTTACCCTATTTGCAGTTTGATTTGACTTGGTTTGGGTTCATACTGATTTTAGTGGACTTGGATTGGTTAAGCTTCCTAGCTCCAATTTCGAACCAGATGTACATTTAGTCTTATAGACAAAGATAAAATACAGAATAAGACATAAAAACCAAGAGTACTTTGATGAAGCCTTTTTCCTTGACGATACTTGTCTAAAGATAAACAAATCTGAAAATCTATATACCTTTTGTGGGATTCGTCCCCGAACCCCCATGGGAGCTGTTGTCCACTATCCGCTGACCGGACAGTGGAGCCCCAAATACGAGGTCCTGGAGATGTCATTGGGCGGTTCAGAAAAATCTTCTGGTATATTACGCCATCTTTGGCATGTCATGAATTCTTTCTTGCATATGTCCAAGTTCGATCTTGCTTACTACTTGTCTGCAAATGCAGGTTAGACGAACAAAGCAGCATGATATATTTAATGAACATTTAGAATAATGCTAAGTTTAAGTATCGAAAATATAGTGATTGCGTGAATACTGGTGATATCATAATGTTAAACTTACTTGAATAGCAATATTAAAAAACATGATGCATTCATTGGGTTAACATAAACCTCTAAACTCTCATGAGCAGGGCCAACCCGTGGCTAAGCCCGGGAAGCCCCCGAGCTTGGGAAACCCCCCTGCTTAGGGCAACTCCCAGGCTAAAAAAAAAATCTCCAAAGCCCAATTGCCAAATACCAGCCCGTGCCCACTACTCCATGTGAGAGGCCCTGTATGGTTGTATCCAAATGAGTAACGATAACCAAAATCTCAAATCCCTCTTTCTGCTCCTCCCAGGCTGAAGAAACACCCGATCCCTTTTTTTTCTCCTCCTTGGAAGGCTGGAACTGGTCACGGTTAGTTTCTTTTTCATTTTCAATACTACTCTTCTTCTTTGCTTGTGCTTTTGCTGCTCATTCTGGATTTTTTATAGGGCCCGCTTGTTCTTTGACTTTCATGCTTTTCTTTTTTGCTGGATGATTGTACTTTTTTGGTGGATTGTTTCTTCTTTTAGGGTTTTGTATGGTTTTATATTATTTTTTGTAACTGAACTTACTAAATGAGTTAGTAGTACCCTTGTTAGAGTGATCATTCTCTTTGGTTTTGATTTCAAACATAGTTAAGAATTTTGCTAAGCAAGAACGACACTAAGTAAACCAAGCCACCAAGTATTCAACAAGATGTGCAAGCAAATAGGTCAACCCGGCAGCCAGTAACATAATGTTGCTAAGATTATAAAACTTAAGAAGTTAATTTAGTGGTTTAAAATTAATGGCAAATAGTTTAACCGAGTACCAGAATTCTGCTAAGATTATAAAATAGAAGAAGTCAATTTAATGGTTAAAAAATTAATGTGTATGTATCTTGATTTTCTGTTATATATATATATATATATATATATATATATATATATATATATATATATATATATATATATATATATATATATATATATATATATGCAAATGACCTCTAGCCTAGTGGTTAAGAGAGATGCATGCGGCCCGAGTGGTCAGGAGATCGATTCCCGGTGGGAGCGTTCGCCACATTTACCTCTTTCAATATATATATATATATATATATATATATATATATATATATATATATATACTATTATTGTAATTATTTCAATAAGGGTCAAGAGGTAATCCAACCCTCTGGGTCGGCCCTACTCATGAGAAGCGACACTACTCCTACATTCACATAGGTGAAGTTAATTTAAATACTCCCACTACTTAGGTATTTATTTAACCTCATTAAGAGCAAACTCACCGAGCGGTCACACTGATTCTGTCATAATCAACTGGAGTATATATTTATCAATCATTGTATCTTAATCTTTTCAAATAATTTATTTTACTCATTAAATCTTGTACTAATTAGTTTATTAATCTAATGTTGGGTTACCATTTTTGGTGATTTTTATACAAGGTTTTAGCCCCAATTTCTTTGGATGTTCCTTCTACAACTTCTCTAGGTAGGCCTTTAGTAAAATTTTGTCTGTCAACTTATTGTGATCACTCCATCTAATACCATTTGTCTCACAAACTCATGTCTTAGACTTATATGCCTAGACTTGTCACTATAAGTACTACTATATGCTCTTAACAAAGTAGCTTGAATATCACAGTGGATGGAAATATGATGCATTAGTTTATGCCATAATTTGATATATAATAACAAATTTCTAATCCATTCAGCCTTCTTACCTGTAGCCGCAACTGATATAAATTCTGACTCCATAGTCGAATGTGTTATACAAGTTTGTTTCTTGGATGCCCACAAAATGATACCCTTACCAAGGAGAAACACCCAACCAGACATGGATAAATTATCTCTCGTATCAGTGATCTAATTATCATATATATATCCTTCAAGTGTTGCTAAAAAATCATTATGACCAAGTCCAATAATTTTTTAAGATAACTAAGTCACTCTACTTATAGCCTTCTAATTTTCTCCACTTGGATTGCTAGAAAATCTTCTTAGCTTGCATAGAGCGAAAACAATATATAGTCTAGTATAATATTAGACTACTAATTGCACTAGCATATTCAAGTTGAGCAATTGTCCTACCTGAAATATTTGTCAATTTAACACTTGAATCAAAAGAAGTGTTAACTTTACTCAAGTCTTTCATCTTAAAGACAGAAGCAAAGTTCTTTTCTAAAATGTCAAACATATTTGTGCCAAATTTAATCATATCATCAATATACAAGACTATATAAATTTTCTAAACTTTTAAATCATAATAATAGAGATAAAACAAAAATGACTTTGAGACGTATCTGTATGTCGACACTTTCTTTAGAATGTTATTTGCCTCAACTCAAAAGAGTTTGTTATCAGGTTCAAGCATATACTTCCCATGATACAACAAAGTCTTGAGCAAAAGAAGTAGACATCAAATCTGAATCTCTTTTTTTGAAACTGTTGAGTAATAGTAACTTTGTGTTATGCTTGTGATGATGTGATGTTTGAGACTTGGGTATACTCGAGTTTATAGAAACTCTCATGCCTCTTCAAATATTCAAAATGATTATGCGAGTGAATGATCTTGAACGAACAATTGCAACCTGAATAGTTACAACCAAAAACCCAATGAATATGAAAATTCGTTAAACCCAATGAATGTGAAGATTTGTTCAAACAAAATAAATCTGAAGATTTGTTCAAACCCATTGAATATGAACTAGAAAGTTTGTCTTTGTAAAATTAAAATTAAATCCTCAACAGTTGGAGTCCACCATTCATATTTTGTTACTAAAAATAGGAAATTATTACAAAATTCCAACATTCACAGACTACTAATTAAGATAAGGTTGGTTGTCACATAAGAATTTTCATGGACACAAGCTTATGTAGTGACTCGTGACCAATGTTGTTGTCATTGAAAAGTTGTTATCATTGAAAAGTTTAAGTGACATTATTGTAGATTTCAAAGAAACCTAGTTATCGTCAATAAAAGCACATTTTCTTGTCACTGCCAAGTGTGCATAATGAGTAGAAAGAAATTCAAGAATCTTTACACTGGCGCACAGGCTCTTGCCGCATAATGCTACGTGGCATCGCATGATGTATAAAATAAAACGTAATGATTGCGCCGACGTAAGCGATAATGTTTTTGCATAACCGTCTTCTGTGTGTGTTAAAGAGCGGCACCACTTTTAATACAATGTCAGACCGATTTATGCGACTAGGTTGTATACAATTAGGACATAGCCGCATGAAGCTCACTCTCTCTGGTTTATGAAGAATGATGCATAGAGTTCACTGACTATGTTGCATAGGCTTCTACTTGTGACCCCGAAAAATCTTTTTTTTTTACGCATAGCTTATAGCACAGAGATATTTTTCTCATAAAACTCCAAAGTTCACTGACTTAGGTGTCCAACGCATATAATAAGGTAGAGCACATAGTACTGAGTTAACTAAATCAGGATGTTGAAGAGTAGCACCCGCGCATACCATCATGCACATGAACTTAAATTTCCATGGTTCTATAGATGGATGGCTCGTTCTTGGAGGATGCTGACGTTGGAGTACTATGAGTATGTTTTCTTCAACCCGCTTATTTTATGTAAGCTTTTATGGAGTTTAGTTAGGACATGTGTTAGTCTTAGTTATGGAAGTCTACTCTCTTTTGTGTTAGATTCTATGTCACTCCCGTTTCCCGTTATATGTATTTTCAGTATACGTGTACGGATTCTCGACCAATATTTTGACTTGTCTAGCCTGACTTGACCTATTTTGGCTTGATTTGGTTTACCTCGGTTCGTTTTGGCTTGGCTTGGTTTGGTTTGTTTTGGTTCATCATGAGAGAAAGGGGGTTGATATATAAGTCAACTACACTCTCTCTCCTCCATAACTTTTATTTACTTCTTCATCTTCTTCATTTACTCCTCCCACCTACACCCAAGAGCCCTAGGCAAGTGCAACTTGCTTTATGATGGATCTTGGGTTTTATTGTTCCATTTTCTTCCTCTCCTAGTTCTAAGTTGTCATTTTTGGTTTTGATGGGTAGATTTTTGAAGATCTAAGTTTTGATCTTTTCTTGTTTTTCTTGGTTTTGATCTATTGAAGCATGGTTTTTCCTAAAACTAGTCGTCCCAGGCTGTAGGAAATCTCGTTCTATGCAGTTTAGACCCTTGGAAGTCCCAATTCGGACTTGTTTTTAGGAAGTTATGGCCATGGCAAGTTTTTAGAACTTTCATGGCTGAACTTGATGTTGGGGATGATGACCCCCATGCGCCCGGGAGGCCATGCGCCGTGAAGTCCCGGGAATGCATTCTTTGACTCCGAGCGTGTCATGCGCGTAGTCTTCCTGCGCGCATGTACTGAAGACGTAGCGTGAGTTCTGATGCACGGATGCACAAGAATTCTGATGCGCGGATGTGTTGATGCGCAGGAATTCTGACATGCGGAATGCGCAAGAATTCTGATGCGCGGATGTGCTGATGCACAGGAATTCTGATGCACAGATGCGCAGGAATTTACATGCACCGGAATTTGCAGGCGCAACTTAACCCGCGCGCGCTTTTTAGCGTGGCGCACCTTCTCCCGCGCGTGCTTTTTAGCGTCACTACAAAAAAGTGTCTTTCTGGGACGCCAAAAATTCGTCTTAAAAAGGCTCAAATCAGTCCCAAATTGTAATTTGGGACGAATTTTAGGACGGTAAGTGACAGTGCTATTAGGGTGGCATGGCAAAAAGTTTTAGGACAGAAAATACCGTCCTAATTTGGTAGTTTTAGGGTCGAAAAATCTAACCGTACCAAAAGAGTTTGAATTATTATATATTTACGACGGTTTACTAAACTGTCCCAAAATAAAAGAGTTTGTGACGAATATCATCCGTCCTAGAAATATTTGCCAGCGTCACAAAAGGATATAATTTATATCTAGGACAATTACATTACCGTCCCAAAAGTAACACTTATGAAATTATCGTTTGTATCTTCCAGCTATAAAACATACCATTTAAATACACACATAACATAATTCATATGATCATTGTCCTCAGATGTATCTCCAGGTGTCGGAGCTCCAATATAAAAGAAAAAAGCTTAACAACATCAAGAATTCTTTACCATTAAGTAGAAGACAACAAAATCCATATATAACTATATTTGTTCAATTGATAAACAACGAAAAAGCTTAACAGTAAGCATCCTTTACCATCATTTCCAAAATAAATTCAAAACACAACATCACCTACACCATCAGTTACAAAGAACCCCTTGTCTCCACCATTACAAAATGAACTCATTGTCTCCCACCATTACAAAATGGACCCATTGTCTCCACCATTACGTATATACAAAATTCTGAACCCAAAACATTAAGCACTACACTATGTTTTTGAACATTCAAGTATATCCAACATGAACCCAAAAAAATGAACCCAAATTTTTTTCCCATCACAAGATAGTCGCCCATCATTTTAGCATATCCAGAATGCTTTTGAGGACCTGCAAATGAAATAAGATATGCCAATATATTAGCAACCTGCTAACTGTATACAAACCACCAGAAAAGAAAGACAAGTTCTTCCAAACTGTACAGACTAGCCTACATTAGTTTGTGAATGTTTAAAACAGAACAAAAGGATCAATCCATCTGTACAGACTTGCTAACAGTTCTTCCAAACTGTACAGACCTGCTTACAAAAAAATGGAAACTACAAATGTACGATTTAATAATATGAATGATGGCTAAAATAACATCACATAATATACGATTTAATAATCAAACTGACCTGTCCAAGAAGGAGACTGCATACATCAGACCCAAGAGAGAACTCCTGGGAAGTAACAAACATAGCACATTACATGAAATAAAAATATATTTATTAGAATCTTTGTTGTGTACATCATGGAAACATGGTTATGATATCAACATGTAAATTTAGCATAGAACTAAAGAAAGCTTAACATAGAGTACAAATGTTTTTGGCTACCTTACTGATATGGTTAGTAGATAGCTTCCAAGAAGTAAAGAACATTACGAAAGTACAAATGTTTCTGGCTACCTTAATGAGCAACTGCAAAAAATGTATTCAATACCTATTGGTAAAAAAAATTTATTGTTATACATTCAAAATAACATATAAACAAGTAAAATCAATGTAGTTACATCGGATTCACAGTGTGTGCTTCTTATTCGTATTGCAAGGTTTCTTATTCGTATCAATTCATGAATTGGTTCACAATAGCCAATAGCCATAAGTGACAATTTATCTACGTTGTACTAGCAATATCCTAACGTAGACAAGATAAAAGAATCAAATTCGAGTACACAGGACAAATTCAGAGGGGCAAATTTGGGTGCCTGTTGCAAGACTCAAGTTCATGAGGTGAAATCACATTCATGAGATGGTGGCAATCTTTTCATATACTAAGAAAGTGAATAGTCTTTGCACAAATTAACTGGTATTCTTACATTCTTTTCAAGTAACTTTCATCCCACGATATGAGGTCTATGATTTCTCATCTTTCAATACCCAATCCATCCAAAGCAAATTATGTAATGATAAAACCAAAGAAATTTCCATGATACCTCGATAAAAGTGACAAGTAACTACAAATATCAGCTTGATGATTCAAACTGTCAATCTTGTTGAATAATGAATGATTTGAGGGATGAGTCATGTTTGACAACTATAGTTGCATCAAGTTCCCATGGTATATATGTTTTACCGGAAACCGTATGTGAGACATCATAGAATATGTTAGATACTTCAAGTTCTTCAAGCTTTATATTAAAAAGCAAACTGATAAATATTTTATAAATGAAGTGATGGGTGTGTTTGTATTAAGTATAACTTAACCTGACTGTATGCAAGAATAGTGGCATTGTATCCTTAGAATAGTCCATCAACATATGAGGAAACACATTCTTGAAACATAGAATACGATGGAGAACAAATACTTCCATAGACATGATCAAAAGCGAAAGAATGAGTGCCAATTTGTACCTACAATCACAAGCAACATGAATCAATTAAATGTGACTCTTGAATTTAGTGAATTACACACATGCTAATCTCTCAAACATATTAGCGTGTTTGGAGCAGTCAAGCATGAAGTACATGATGATAATACATTGCATGTTGCAGCATTTTTTTGAACTTGACAAAATGTTAGGTTACTCAATTTTGCTACCCACACGGCCAGGTCCATGGGAAGGGTAGTCGAATTCATATGTACATAGTTACTTTTTCTCAGAAAATAATCAATGTATAAATAAAGGGAAATTAGCTATAAGCAGAAGATCAAATATGAATTATGAAACGAGGGTCACGTACATAATTTTAAATACTAATATCAATTTTAAGTAGAAATAAATAGCAAGGAACTGACACTGATAGAAAGAGCTTAACATTGATAATAAATGACCAACAGAGGAGAAGACAATAAGTTGGATTGTAGAGATGACCTATGGCAGAGCAACAAATAACCCCCTACAGTATCGCAGTCTGTGCCTCGCTGCAAAGATAATGTCCTTCGCTGCATAGTTTCTACTCCACATCTTCGTTCAAACATGTCATCCTTTGATCAGCATGAAATAAAGAAAGAAAGATCGAATGGATATGAAAATAATCAACAAAGATATCCTAAAAATAAAAAACAATGGGGAAATTTTCTACCAATTCTTGGGAGGAGGATTAGGGCATCTGTAGTACATCTGAGGTACTAAAAAGATGCGAATCACTGTCAAGAACCTAATCAACTACATATTAGTATTACCATAAATGACATTTGATACAAGAAAACTCACTTTTTTGCTGTTGTGGGGATATTATATCCATTGACCAAAAAAGATGAGAGTTGGTAGTATATTTTTGAGTAAAATCGACTCATCTTATGTGCTTTGTGTCTTTTATTGAAAATTATATTGTATTATCCAAAAAAATCGGTTTATACATTGCAACATCAATATGCATATTGATCAGGTAGAGTGATATAGTGAACTTAGGTATTCATGTCTAGAAAAATAATACTTAGAAACTTAGGGGTTTTTTGCAACATCAATAGATTATTTATTTTTTAGCTTAGCATGCAACCTATTTCAATTCCAGAGTTCAGAAGAAGAAGAAAAAGTCTTTTTTTCCAGAAGTATCAAACATGTCCTGATTAATTCAATGATATAACATGTTAGAAGAATCACCAGGAGGTGGATGCAAATATATTATCTGGAAAGAGCATGGATCCACTTGTTCAGAATAATGTATAATATGTTGAACAAACATAAGCAACTGTAACAACTAAAAAAATTACTTCTAATCATTTTCTAGGATCTGTTGAATATTGTCTATTAGATTCAATAGGTGAAGCAAGCCAAATAGCTTTGGCAGTATAAAAATGTAGGATAATTGTTTGCTAGGATCTGTTGAATATTGTCTATTAGATTCATCGAATGAAATTCAAAATTTGGTGCATCTTTTGTTTTAGCAGATCCTAGGGTGGATGCACATACCTCTTAAGTTCAGTCTAGTGATCATCAAAAAAGACCACCACCTGACTGACATATGAAATTCTATGTTTCTGTAGAAATTTTCCCCAATGGACACACTCCCAAAATCTACAAAGGCCTTCCCAACAAGTTAAGTACTGTTCCTATCAACATATGCTGGACCCTTCTCTGGTAGCAGGGCAAGAGAGAGATACTTGGTGTATCGGGCATTGATGTTGAAGGACCAAAGTTGAAAGCCCCTTAAAAGTCCCTCCTTTTATCATCATATTTGTTTGAGCTAGTGTGTCATAAACCAGAGTCTAAAATTGTGGTCAAAGCCCACCCCATACATGTTGTTCTTGATTGGATGGGTCTCGTATATAGGAACAAACTCTTATAAGCCTTTAAGAAAATATTTCAAAGTCCTTGCAACGTACATAACTAAGATGCAGATTGACTGACAGCCCTATTTTGTTGCCCATGCACTTTAAGCTCATGCAACCAAGGAGCAACCCCCAAGTTCCGCTGGACTAGAAGAAAGTCTATACGAATAGGTAAAGATGAAATGTGTATCTTTTATGGGAAGTGTGAAAACATAGATTCATGGGCATATGGGAATCTGATAAGAATCTGAAAAGTGATACCTGAGAACTTCTCCCAAAAAGATATATATATATATAAAGATGACACAAAGGAACTTCCAACTTGAGCTTTGATACCGTGTATGGCATGAAGATTGTTTGTCACCAAGTCAAAAAGATTTGTATCTTCCCAAAGTTGTGCACTAGCATGACAACCACTGATATGTTCAACACATTCAACATATAAAACGAAGCATGAAAATATTCATTCCTAAACTACTGCTGATATAATCTAAGGATCAATAATGCAAGCACTTGCTTTGTTGAATTCTGCCATAATATGAAGTAGACTGATGACATCGAAAGCAGAAACTTAGTTAAGAGAAAATTGACAAGAGTGACCAAAGAGCATACTTCTTTCGGTTTGTTTGTATTTTTCCTTTGTCAAAATCAAAGTGTTCTACCATCATCTTGAGGTGGGGTGTTAGACATACCTTACATATCCAAGATAATCAAGAACACCAGAGATTCGCCAATATATTTTTGTTTTTTAGGTGTAGCTCGCTCCGAGGAACCGATTCTCCTTCATTAACTACTTGTGTTCTCCATTAATAGACAATAAGTATTAGAAATTAAGCAAAAAGTTAGCTTCAAAAGGTTTTGCTTCAAATGGCCAGCTACATACCACTTGTCAGCAGTTTTTGCTTCAAATTGAACTAGAGCTTAAGAGCCTATTGCCAGCAGAAGATTTATCCACTGACTAGCTGGACTCTACCACTTGTTGAACCTCAAAAAATAATATACTCAGTGACAGTATCAGTTCCAATTTTGATTACCAAGGATATGTGCTCAGTGGTAGTACCAGTGTAGTATCAAGCAAATGTATCAGTGATAGCATCAGTGATGGGATCAGAAACTGTGCTCAGTGATAGTATCAATGATAGCAAATGTGTTCAATTATGACTCAACTTTACACATAGAAGAAACAAAAAATATAGCATGGATGAGTGCAAAGTAGACCTTTCATGATTAGGATAAAACACTGTTACTTATCAGGAGGCCGAGCACTGCTTAGGTGATGTAAAACATAATAAAATGTAGAAAAAAATTAAAATTCAACAAGCAGCAATATGCACAACTATTTAGATGATAGGGTGAATGAGACAGTTTATAGCTCACTTTAACTAGAAGTCTATCCTATAAATTCTCGTCAAGCCATTTGGTACAAAATAGATTCAAAAGGCCAGCATACATGGGAAGTACCTTTTAGTGTTCCAGATTATGAGCCCATCGAATTAATGAACAACCCTTCTAAGTTGTCTAGATGAGAAAAGTGTCTAGAAAATAGGAGAGAGTACAGATCCAACAATGTCTGATTCTTGTAGTGAACCTTCGGTAGGCATTGCGAAAGTTATTAACTGATCTCTTAACAAGTTGAATATTGGAGAAACTAAATCATCAACTTTGTGTCAATATTTGCAAGATGCAATAACAAATAATATATAGAGGAAGGGATTGTTCGTCACATGTTTATCAATCTCTAGCTGTCAGAATGTAATCTTGTAAGGGTATCCTTGACAAGGAATTTCAACCACCACTACAACAAGCCTCCAATATTTATCTCAAACAAAAGAGAAAGGAAAAAAGAAACACTAGCACTAGAGAATTTAGTTCAAGAATTAAATTGTACAACTACTCTGAACTTGAACACATGGACCAAGCTGCACATGTTTCATTATATCAACAAACATACAATAAACGACCAAAATGTGCAACCAATTAAAATATATATGCAATGAACCCACATATGATCTCGCACTTGCTAAATTCAATCTACAATACAAATGCAATTAGCCACTCACCCATGGGCATAACAATCAATTTCAGTGTTAGCCATAACAATCATATAGATCTCTCAAGCAAAATCAAAGCAAATGTAGACGCTCAAAAAATTACTAGCACATCAAAAACAATGTTGTCCTTCATAACGTACTCATCTAGCACATTGAATATTATACCACAAACCAAAAAATATATTTAGTTCACAATCCCAACACGTGCATTACCAAATATATTTAATTTTATAAAGATAATTAATAACCCCAAAGTTCCACTCAACAAAAATATATCTAGTTTAGGTTCTCTCCCAACTGAGCTACCCCCGCATATTTTTGAAACTTATAATTCCTACATGAATGCTAATCACAATAATTTGACAAATTAAAATCTACAAAGAACATAGACAGGTTCAAACTCATCTCAATTTATAATATGTTTAACATCAATCCAGAATGGGAGTAATTATGTTTAGAATCCCACAAATTTCGAAGGCTGAATTAATGTTTATTAAAAAAACCCCAAATTTTCACAAATAAATCAACTGTGTCCATATTGTGTCATGTTCCTATCCATGCAAGATAGCCTGTGGGATTTGGGCTTCAAGATATGCATGGGCACGGACACGGACTTGACATGACAAAGTAAATGACAATGTGCACCTATTTTGGTGTTCTAACATATTTTTTCTACCAAATAATTTTCTCAATAAACTGATACACTTCATAAATCTAAATCTTCCCAAAAGAAAAACAATCACCTAAATAACTGATCATACATGCAAAAATTAGGGGTAAAAAACAAGATATCCACTACCCTAGTATGTAAAACACTCAAATTTCAAGCAAATAATCTAGGACAAAATAACATGCATCCAAAAATTAGGTCAAGACTAAAAATTTTGGTAAAAAATTCTAAAGATTGGGGAAAATATACCAAGCAACAACACTGGAGCACCTAGGGTTGAAAGGTCGGACAGAGAGAGAGCAATGGTCGGAGAGAGAGAGAGAGAGCAGCAGCAGCATTGGAGCACCTAGGTCAGAGAGAGAGAAAGCAGCAGCATCCAGTTTTTGATCGAAAAGAGAGATAGAGATTTAGATTGTTTTGATATTGAGTTTTGAAAGTTTTGATCTACTAAGTTCTGAAAGTTTTGGGATGGACGGTCTAGATTAAGCATCCGATCGAACGGTTAAGATGAAAACATATGGAGGTAAACTTTTTCCCTATAAAATTTGGCAATTAGCCGCCAAATGTGTGGTATTCCCGTCGACCTATTTAGGACGGAAATGTGTATTATTTGGAACAAAAATTTTTATTAGTCCCAAATAGTGATCCATTTTCACAATCTGTCCCCAAAAAATACAACTTTTTGTTACTAAAAATATAGCCGTCCCTAGAACTATACTTTTAGGTTGTTTTAGACTTGTGTTCCTTATAGTGTCGTCCCAAAAAGATACTTTTTTTGTAGTGCGTGGTGCACCCTGACCCAGTGCGCGCTTCTTAGCGCGGCGCAACCTGAGTCAGGCGTAACCTGACCTGGCGCACTCCAGTCCGACGCAACCTAGCCTCGCGCAGCCTAGTGCCTGGCGCAACCTGACTTGGCCCGACTTATTCTGGCACAACCCAGCCTGTATTGACTCGACTTGCCTTGGTGCAACTCAACCTGAGTCAGGCACAACTTGACCTGGCACACCCATTGCCTGGCACCCCAGTGCCTAGGTGCAACCCAATATTGGGCACAACCTGTAGCCTTGGCATCCCTACTGCCTGGCGTAGCCTATTACCCTGGCGTAGCTTGGCTAATGCTACTTGTTGGCCAAGGTACCCCTTGCCCCTTGCATGATCTCTCATTTAATTATTGGCTCTACGCTAGTTGCTTATTCTTGGTATTTGACCTATCTTATGATGACCCGACTTGATAACTTGTTAAGCATATCATGACTTGCCAGTATTGATGTTGACATGAACACGACATGAAAATTTGGATAGTGGCCCGTCGAGGCACACTCTTGACAAGCACTCTTGACAAGTATTCTTGACATGATAAGTAACTTGATAAGACATGTATAATCTTGATAGTGGCCCGTCGAGGTGCACTCCTTACAAGTAACAAGTAACCTGACCTGACATGGTAATCTTGAACGCTGTTGCGACAGCTACTCTGACTTGCTAAGTAACTCTTGTCTTGACACCGTGGTTGATTTTCTTGGTTGTGCCTGTACAAGCTACATGTCTCGTCTCGTATCATGCCTAGGACATGGATTCCTGATTACCACGGTCAGGGATTCATACTAAATCAGACTAGGTTAATGACTAGATTGATCAAGTAGTTCATATAGAGAGATATTTCGGCTACAAACAATCCCATTATCTGGGCGCCTTCTCTGATGGACTTGTAGCCTACCGTCGAGTAGGACACATTTTCAGCCCACTGTCATATGGGATACTTCTTAAAATAAGTAATATGTACATTGTCATGTGTTGCACCCCCAAGTCACCTAATAACTCTCTTAGGGTACATTTGTCTCCTGGGCGATGTATCCACTATAAATTCTTGTAACTTGCGTCTGGATAACCTGGATAGTCTGCAGGGCTTGTGGTCGTAATATCTCATTGCATCTTGCTAGTAACTAGGCTTGTGATAACCCTAGTTAGTTAAAGTATCAAGCCGTACTTTTTGCTTGGCCGTGAATGTTGGATGGTGTCCTATCTTGTCTAGTCTTGCTTAGATCCAGTACATGGCTATCTCAGGACATGCTTGCTTATGCTTTACTCTTGTCGATAATTGGTTAGAGACTAAATTCTGTTCAGGCAAAGGGTTACAACCCCGGTCCTTGTTTGGTTTACGGGTTGTAACTTGGTTACCGAAATAGTCCTTTAGTTATCTTATCGTTTATCACCCTGCTTTCTCTAACTCATATCTTTTGTTATTTCATTTATGCTTTGTGTTTTAACTTGTTGGTTTTAGTTCTTAAGTGAAGCCTCCCTTATGGCGCTTGCTCTTTCTGGGGTCTGACCCAGCTGGTTTTGTATGGCCAGATTTTGGAGCATCACCCGAGGATCTACCTGCCTTCCAGCCAGATGGTGACCACTAGAAGAAACCATGGCATCGAGTGGGTTTTATTTTGCTCTCCCGTTCTATTATAAAATTATTTTTTGAGGCGTTTAGCCGCCGAGCAAGTGTTAGCTTGTGTTGAATACTTATATTTCTTGTTTGCCTACGGGCTGTAACATGATTAACAAATCCTAGGGTTAATCATGTATGACTGAAACTCTTGCTAGTCCTCACATTTTATACGACTAGCTTCAAGTATCTGATGGTCTAACATCTTACAACCATTATTGCTTGCTTAAGATCGAGACACTAGGCTTGTTCTTGACCATAAGAGACCGATGTCTTGTAGATAAACCCTCATACATCTAGACAGCCGTGACCGTATATGGAGGTGGATCACACTTTTATATACGTAGCTGGCTGTGTCTGCCCCCGCTCTCCAGTATTCTGGTTATGGGAC
Source organism: Iris pallida (assembly GCA_029216955.1). Classification (NCBI taxonomy): domain Eukaryota; kingdom Viridiplantae; phylum Streptophyta; class Magnoliopsida; order Asparagales; family Iridaceae; genus Iris; species Iris pallida. The sequence goes on from JANAVB010042018.1 coordinate 15,650,185, forward strand.
GTGTCATTCTATGATTGTAGATAGTCTGGTCTTCAACTAGATTTTGTAATCATGTATGTTTGACACTCTGCTAGTATCTCATTTTGTATTATTAGTTTTATGATCACATTATATATGTATCCTAAGGAACATCTTACTTTTCATTAATGTATTGTGATCTTCTTGTATATTGTTCTTGTTGGTGGATTGAGATATAAGATTATTAGTAGACAACAAAATTGATTCGCATACCCCTATATCAATTTAGAATTGTGAACGTACAGGACTGGCCCTGAGCAAGTGCACCCGCTATGGGCCCCACATTTACTAGGGCCCCAAAATTAAGATGTAAGTTCTTAGTTATAAAAAATAATTATGACGTTGTGGTTAACATAAATTTTTTTACGTGTAATAGTTAACATAAATAATAGTGGTGTAGTGGTTAACATATTAATCTTGCACTCTGTAGCTCATTTTTTCAAATCTTGGTGAGAAGAATAATTTTTATTTTTATTTAATTTTTTATATTATATATGGGATTCATTTTGAAAGTTTTTTTGGGTCCCCATGAGCTCATGGCTGAACTTGAGTATTGTGGGTTGCTTTTGTACTCCTTAGTACGTATTTGGCCGTAAGTTATGTTCCATTCTTCGTATTTCGGTACTGAAACATGACATATTTAAGCGTCAGTTTTGGTATCTTATTTTCTTATATATTTTTAAATATTACGTAGTAAGTCTCTACTGCTACAAACTAAATAATTGATATATAGCGTTAGTGATACTATATTTTCTTGTTGCGGATAATTTAATCGTAAACCATTTTTGGCCCACGGGAGGTGACCGTGCACGAACGTGTCACCCTCCCCCCACTGGCCCTCCCTGTTGGAGTGGGTGGGATTCCCAATCTATGCGAAGAATACCCCGGAGTGCGACGAGCGCCATCCGTGTGTTGGAGAAGCTCGGAGAGTGCATCGATCGCCTATTTTGGAATATATGATTGGATTTCCATTAAATATATGACTGATACATATTAGAATTTTTTATATATATTGGCCTTCCATGTATAGGTTTCCAATATGGTAATCCTTATTCATGCGAGGGTTTATAAAATGTTGATGCATGCAAGTTGAAAAATAACACAACACAAAAAAGGAGAAAAAATGGTGACAAGAGTTCTTGTGCAACTTTGGGAAGGGAAAAGAAGAATTGGAGGCCGTTTCGGAGAAGGAGATCAATTTTGGGTATTTCTTGTTGTATTCTATCTTCGTGGTTGTAATCTATTTTCTGTCCCAGTGAGTTGTGTTGATCCGTTTGGATCGGAAGAAGCTTGTAGAGAGTGTATTCTCTTTATTCCATTAGTGGAGATTCTTCAGGGTTGGAATTTGATCGTCCCGTAGTTTTTTATGCAAGGATTTTTCACATTAAAATCTCTGTGTCTGCGATTTGTGTTGGCATTTTTGGTTTGTGTATTTCTTACTCGATTCTCTCGTAGGACTTTCTGGTTTGGGGGAACAGTTTCTGCGCTTTGTTCCCAACAAAGTGGTATCAAAGCTTTAATTTCATAGAGGTGTCAGAAGTTGAGAATCAAATCAGGGAGTAGAGATGGACGCGAAGCCGGTGCGCATGGTGAACCTGAACGGTACCAATACTATGATTGGCGTAACAAGATGAAAGATTTATTATTCGTCAAAAGCTGCATCTTCTAGTATTTGCGTCTAAGAAGCCCCGTAACAAATTCGATGAGGACTAGAACTTCGAGCATATACAGGTGTGTGGGTACATGCGACAGTTCGTTGACGAAAATGTGTACAACCACGTTGCCAATATTAAGCATGCGAAGACATTGTGGAAGAAGCTGAAATCTTTGTACGCAAAAAAGATCGGGATAAACAAACTGTTCCTTATCCGGATGATAATGGGTCAGCGGTACAAAGATGGTGCGTCCATTACGGATCACTTGAGTGAGTTCCAGGGCGTGGTTGACAAGTTATCCTTGATGTGAGATAAGTTCAACGAAGAGGTTTAGGGACTTTGGTTCCTATGTACATTGCCAGACACGTGGGAGGCCGTACGAGTATTTATGATCGCTTCTGCTCAAGAAGACGTGGTCAATTTGGAGTTTGCCAAAGCGGGGTACTAGATGAAGAGATGCAGAGACGTTCTCAGGGCAGTTTATCCACATCCCACCACTCAGAGGTGCTAGTTTCAGAGAGCCACAGAAGGGACAAAAGCAAGGGTCTAGATGGTGGCAGAGACAAGTGCAGGGGCAAGTCCAAGGGTCGGTACGAGGACTCGGTGTGTTACCATTATGGCAAGAAGGGCCACATCAAGCAAAACTATTTCGCTTAGAAGAAGAGAAGAAAGGCGACAAGGAAAAGTAAAGTGAGAATACTACAACGACGGTCTCGGCACATGGAGACGATGTGATCGTCATAGGTGATGAGGTTGTCATGAACCTCGCCTGCGTTGATAATCCTTGGCTGGTGGACTCAGGTGCTTCAATGCACGCATCTCACAACAGGGTACTATTTGTCACTTACGCGACAGACGACTGTGGAGTATTGCTGATGGACAATGGAGAAGTGTTGAAGGCGTTTGCCATTGGATATGTGCATTTGAGGATGAAGACGAGTGTAGTTCTTATTTTCAAAGATGTCTGCCATATCTCTGATATCTATTTCAACTTGGTGTCGGTTGGAAGGTTGGATGACGAGGGTTTTTTCAATCTCTTTGAAAACGGTCAGTGGAAGCTTTTCAGAGGTTCGATGGTGATTGCCAGAGGAAGCAAGAAGTTCGAACTCTACTATATGGAGGGGAGCGTGTCACGATCCCGCTCCCGCTTTTTGGGACACGAGTACTTAGCCAAGTCCAGCCTACGCCGCAGCATCGGCAGTAGTATGTTGCCTATACCTCGATGTCAATCTCAATATAACAAAATCACATCTATATGCTCATTCACAATAATTATTTTATTTACAAATTTAATAATACAAAAACCTGCTAAAATAAATAAATACAAGAAGTGTCTAATCTATCTAGACTCTAAAGTCGGCCTCCAAGGTCTCTATCTCCCCCATATAGTCCATAGCAAAATTAGAAAGCATGCCAAGTCACCTGCAATGATCCAGTTAGAAAAGGAGCAAAGTACAACCCTATTGCATTTATGTAACTTAATAAAAAATAAGCTAGACAAGTAGAGATACAGTAGAGAATAAGGAAAACATGTACATAAACTGGAAACAATAAACATGTGTACAAGAAACTACTAGTAAGAACATGTATGAACAAGACAACTGGAACATGAATAAGTAAAACTGATCAAACAGTGATTTGAAATACCTTTTGACATGTGAACGGCTGGGCTCATACGGCACATCATACGATGGCTATCCATATTTTTGGTACGACCAACCCATACGTGAGGTGTATGACTTAGCTATCCACATTAAACATTCATTGGGATTTGTTCACACGTCTACTTAGCATTTCCCCTCCCGACTCACTAAACAGTACGAGTAATGATACAATCAAAACTATTGTGTCACAATCGTGTCTCAACAAAATCTCGATTTGGTTGAAAGTTATCGTCGTTATGGCTAACCGTGACCAAATCGGTAAATTATCGGTCAAATTTGAGTTCAACGAATTAAACAAAATATTAAATAAATTTCTAAAATTTCAGAAAATTTATATGTTATAGATCTTCATGTCAACTTTTCAAAACTTCAAACGGATCATAAATCAAAGTTCGGGATCCCCGAAATCTCAAAAATAGTGTGATGCGTCAAGTTTTAGACAACCGACACTCAAATAAATCTCCAAAAATTGACGTAAATAATTACAGAAAATAAAATATAGATTTAGAAAACTATCATCGATACGGTTTTAACAAAAAATGGAGGTAAAACGGAGTCCGGAGTTGGTCGCAATGCCTTCGTGAAGTTTCTACAGCTTAAAGAAATGAGGCTGAAATTTATGACAAATTTTGGCATATTTTGGACAAAAAATAGAGAAATTTTAGAAAAAAAGGGAGATGACATAGGTTCAATTGGTTTATATAAATGATAGTCATTACTTATTTAGGATTAGATTAGAATGGTTTTGATTTTGGAAGAAGAATATTGACTCATAATTTTCTAATTTGGAAGGGTCAAGAATCTAATGAATAAATCTTTCCATTAAATTCAAATCAAATCAATCTCAAAATTATATGGGTCAAATCTCAATCCATAATTGATCATAACAATAATTGGGTTTGTGGGATAAAGCAAAGTGAGGCTTTCCTTTATATAGGAGATGAGAGATTTCCTAAATAAGGAAGGATTAGATTCAATAAATTAAATCCTTCCATAAATTAAATTAGATTTGACCAAATCCCAATCCATAATTAATCACAATAATATTACTTTAAAATATCTAATATTTTAAATAATCTTTAAAATAGATTTTATAAAATTAAATATTAAAAATATTGATAAGAATAATTCAAATATTCCTAAATATATATTTTCATAAATACAAATCTCATCTAAAATAATATAGCAATAGATTAACACTAAATCCAATCATAATTTAGAATTTACCACATCTAAATCCAATAATATCTAATAGTTCAATAATATTTAAAGATAGATTTTTATAAATATAAACTTAAACATAATTGATAATAGAAAATTAATAAGTTTAAGACCATATATCTTTTTATAAAAACAAAATCAAAATTTAAAAAATAGTTTGACAAATCCCTTCGTCAATACAAATATCTTTTATAGAATTAAGAAAAAATGAAATTTATTTTCTAACTAAAATATATATAAACATAAAATAAATAAAAAATAAAAATAAAAAATTCGAAAAGTGGGCTTACATATCTACCCATCTGGGAAAAAAATTCCTCAAAATTTCAAAGGATACAATTAGGCATGATTAAGAATATAATCAAGAAGTGATATGATTAACGATCAAAATAAGTTAGGCATAATCGTGGATTGAATCGAGAGCTCAAGAAAAGATATGATTTGATACGATCAAAATATAGTAAAAAATGGTTACTTAAAACCTAGGCTTGGTTAAGGATAGAATATCGAAATAGGATTTTCTCAACAAAAAAAGTCATTAGGCATGATTATCTATTGACCAAAATTATTCGGACACGATTATAGAATCAAAATCTAGGAAAAGATACGAATTGGCTTGATCGAAATATAATCAAGATAGTCTAGTCACGATCAAAATTGTTTAAGAATGATCAAATCGAAATCGCTTTGGCACGATCCGCTATTTAACCCAAATCATTTAGGCATGATTATCAAATCTAGATACGATTATGTATCTAGTGGAAACAAATCAAAATAGGTTTAAAAGATTACTAGGAAACCTAATAATGATATGAAAAAAAAGATAAGAAAGAAAGGTTCAAGAAAGGAAAAAAAGAACTAAATCAAATCCAAGTGAGGGTGCATGAAATTGCGAACCATAAAAATCAATAGTTATATGCCAAAAATAATACAATATTATATTATTATACTAAAAAAATAAGGAGCGTTGTCTCCGAAACTTTCTTATGATTATATCCCCAGTGAATTGTAATTCTGGATCCTCTACTGATACTACTATCTAATTTTACTTAATAAGCCAAACAAGGCTATCCCTTAAAAAGAAAATCCCTTGCACCCGAAAGGAAGTGAAAATCCCTTAATCATAGTCTAAATAAAACCAAGGCTATCCTTAATTAAGCCAAACAAGGCTATCCAAAATCGTAAGTATATCCGTAGTCATTTTACAGAGAATTTATGTCTCATCAGTGTACATCTGGCTGTAGTAAATGTAATGCCCCGCTCCGTACGGTGTATTACGCTGAGACGTTGACTCGTAGAGTCGTGTTGACCGAATGAAATGTATCGATGCAAATCGATACGAGAGTTACGTTGTCCCGAACAAAGCATCAAACTAAGTCGATGCAAAGAGTTGCATTGTCCCAAAGAAATGCATCGAGTTGAATCGATGCGAAGCGCTGCATTGCCCCAAAGGATAAGTACGTTGAGTCGGCTCGAAGATTCTAAGAAATTTAATCTACCCAAGGTACAAGTCTGAATCGATACAAGTATTGATTTTAGTTGGTTTCGTGTGCAGACTATACGTTTATGCTGAAATATAAGAGGTCGACATTTTCCCTTATGTGAAATGGTGTCCGCGAAACCAAATCGTCGCCTTGCTACGGACTGAAGTATAGGCACGGTAGGCCAAATCGCTTGGATAATTCAACGTAGAAAAAAGTGTTCGAATGGACAAGTCAAAAGAGTTGGCCGCACAACAAGTTATGAAAATTGAGCCTCATCGGCTCGACAAAAATGACAATGCGTATCGGCTTAAGGTGGGGGGACTTTGACTTCTCTTTTCTATTCCTTCATGCCTAAGTAAAATATATCATTGTATGCTAAGTTAACCTATCAAGACCATAGGTGTGGCTCGAAGGAAAGAAATAGAGTGCATGTCGAACACTAGATAGAACAATTGAAATGAATCGTACATCAAATGTACGAGTCGCTAGGGAATATTCAATATCACAAAGGCGAGCACCTCGGTGCGCAACCCATAAGAATATGGGATATCTGTATCGACAAGTACCTCAGCGCACGAGTCATTACATGCCCCTGCGCACGCGTTAGTATGCTAGAACATTGTAAGACTGTGTCGGTGCGAGTGCCTCAGTACACGAGCTATAGAACATTGAATACCCTATCGAGGCGTGCCTCAGTTGCACAAGTCAGAGGGAAGAAACATAAGTCTAACGCATTGAACACTAAGGCGTAGAATACTTAAATACTGAATCGAGGCGTGCATTGATTGCACGACGGAAGAAATGGAGAATAACTATATAAAAGCGTGCTTACGTACTTGAGACTTACAAATGATGGCGTTATTGCAAAAGGAACAGTTATGGCACGAATGTGGTAGAACTGTCCAATATGGCATGGTGCTTTCAAAATGTTTATGACCTTCGGGGCATTCGCTGATGAACATTGAGTTGGGGTATTGTGCCAATTGAAATAGAGAGACGAATTTGCTTGGTTGTATGAAAAATAAGATGTGTTGCATGGTCAAATAGACTTAAAGATATATTGCCCATGCACGGGTGTTTTCTTCTCTCGAACGTGGTTCGCCAGGGCGCTGGGACCGTTCGGCCTAGGAGGGACTGCAGGATATCAGTATTGTTGGTGCACTTCATTAAGACAGTTTGCGACCTGCTATCGATGTGATAAGCCACTTACTCGAGTAATTTGGGGATCCTCTGATTGTTTGGGTTAGCAACCGCACAGGGTGATCATCTTCTTACATATTCCATTTGACAAATATAAGTCCATTCTAGCCCGGAAAGCTAGTGACCTTCATATAGATAAGGAACGATGGGTCAAAAGTACAAGGTACGCATATATCCTTCACAGATAGACCCTTGGTCGAAATACAAGGTACACATATACCCTGCACACAGATCCTGTATAGAGAGCACTTATAACATGACAGGGAAATAGGGTAGGCGTATTCACCTTGCGTCGGTGCAAGGGCGAGTGCGTCGATGTTGGTAACAAGTCACGAAATAATACGAGATTGTTATTGGTTGCCTGCTTGTTTATACGTATTGAAGTAACATGCTTGCCATGATAACTTGCTTTACAGTCTTTGAATATGCCATGAACTGATCCTAAGGAGAACATAGAAAGAGAACTAAATTGTATGCTTGCATGAATCAATACGTTACTAAATGTTGGTTTGTTAAGTGGGTCTTTGATCAGTACAACAAGGACGAAAGTACTAATCCTCCACTAGTTTGCTAGCAGGTTCAGGGAATGGTCTGCTCGCAGCGGAGCTTCGCTTGATCGCGCTAAGACATGGAATACCGTAGCGTTTGAAGCGTGCGATCGCATTTGTCATACCCCAGAACCAGAATATTGGAGAGAAGGGGACAGACATAGCCAGCTACGTATATAGAAGTATAATCCACCTTTGTATACGGTCACGGCTGTCTAGATGTATGAGGGTTTATCTACAAGCCATCAGTCTCTTTTGGTTAAGAACAAGCCTAGTGTCTCAATCTCAAGCAAGTAATAATAGTTACAAGATGTTAGACCATTAGATATTCAATAGTAAGGCGTCCCATATATTTCATATACAGATGATCATGAAGCTAGTCGTACAAAATACGAGGACTAACAAGATTTTCAGTTATACATGATCAACCCTAGGATCTGTCAATCATGTTACAGCCCTTAGGCAGACAAGAAATATAAGTATTCAATACAAGCTAACACTTGCTCGGCGGCTAAACGCCTCAAAAGAATAATTTACAATAGAGTGGAAGAACAAAATAAAACCCACTCGTTGCCAGGGTTACGTCTAGTGTTCACCATCTGGCTGGAAGGCTGGGAGATCCTCGGGTACTGCACCAAAATTTGGTCATACAAAACCAGCTGGGTCAGACCCCAGAAAGAGCAAGTGCCACAAGGGAGGCTTCACTTAAGAACTAAAATTAGCATATTAGCACATGAGATTAAATGATAACATAAGACATGAGTTAGGGAAAACAAGGTGATAAACGATGAGACAACTAAGGGACTATTTCGGTAACCAAGTTACAACCCTTAAACCAAACAAGGACCGGGGTTGTAACCATTCACCTGAATAGAGCTTAGTCTCCAACCAATTATCGACAAGAGTAAAGCATAAGCAAGCATGTCCTGAGATAACTATGTACTGGATCTAAACAAGACTAGACAAGACTGAACTCCATCCAACATTCACGACCAAGCAATAAGTACGGCTTGATACTTTAACTAACTAGGGTTATCACAAGCCTAGTTACTAGCAATATGCAATGAGATATTCCTACGGCCATAAGCCCTGCAGACTATCCAGGTTATCCAGACGCAAGGTTCATGCAGGAGTTATCAAGAATTATTTGGTGACTTTGAGTGCAACACATGACAGTGTACATATTACTTGTCTCAAGAAGTGCCCCACATGACAGTAGACTGGAAATGTGCCCTACTCCCCGGCAGGCTACAAGTCCATAAGGAAGACGCCTAGATAACGGGATTGCTTGTAGCTGAAATATCACTATCTATATGAGCTACTTGATTTATCTAATCATTACCCTAGCCAGAATCAGTCTGAATTCCTGACCGTGGTACTCAGAAATTCATGTCCTAGACATGATGCAAGACGAGACTGGTAGCTTATACAAGCACATTCAAGAACAATCACCCATGGTGTCAAGATGAGTTATTACTTAGCATGTCAAGATAGCCATCACAAAAGTATTCAAGATTACATGCTAGACTTACTTATCAAGATTACTTGTCAAAAGTGCGCCATGGCGGGCCACTATCAAGATCACTTAGCTTGTCGAGAGGACGTCACGACGGACCACCATCATGAATTATCATGTCCAATTACTTGTCAAGAGTGTCCCACGATGGGTCACGATTTAAGAGTTATTCATGTAAAGCCATATTGCCATGCCATTTTTGGGGTTAAATTAAGACAAGTTATGCCCAAGATTCACAATCATCAAATCGGGTAGTCACAGGTTAGGTTGAGTACAAGATATAAGCAATTTAAAACATAACAATATAATAATAAAAGAACATGTAAGGGACAAGGGTATGGGGGCAAAGGAAGCATGCGGCCAAGGCATGCGGTCCGCAGGACTGCATGCGACCAAGATCACATGTGGCCAAGGCAAGGCATGCGGTCCGCAACACCACCACCACCACCACCACCATACACAAGAGGATATCCTCGTCTCTGCCAACACCACCACCGCTGTCACCTCCATTACCCCGGCCTCCAACCACTGCCTGTTCCTCCCCGACCCCGTTTCGACAACACCCCCACACCATTGGCCACCACCAAATCTCGGCACCACCACCAGCATCCATCCTTTCATTACCCTCACCACCTGGACATCACCACCCCGTTGCCATCTTCACCACTGACACCATAACCACCTGCTCCAGATCCCCAACATCACCACTATCTGCCAAATAATTCGACCATTCCGGCCATTACCACCACCGCCAACACCCCGCTCACCACCAAAAACCATCACACCAAAAGAAAATAAATCGAAACCCTAACCTTTATCTCCAGCCGCCGTCCGCCATCGTGCTAGGCTGCACTGCCGCCTTCCTGCGCGTTCCGGAGCTGGTACCTCGTGGCCGGACCACTTCCATCCTCCGTCGCGTTGACCGCGACTACCGTTCGGGCTACTGAGCGCCCAGCGAATCCCCATCTCGGCCAGTGCTCGCCTCCGCCTTCAGGCGAGCAGTGCCCTGCTCCGAGCTCCGTAAGCATCTCCGTCCTGGAACCCTAGGCCGATGAGCCCGTGTTGGCCCCGCCTTGAGCCTCCACCACCGAGCACGAGCCAGGCCGAGCCGACCGCGTCGCCACTCCTCCTTCAGTGATCGGCGCCCGATCCGGAGGAACTCCGCTCGTGAACTATGGTGAGCGCCTCCAGCCAGCCCTACCCGCTTTCCTCTACGAGCCGCCTCCGCCTCCGCTCATAGACGGCCCCGTACGCGCTGCGCCACCACATTCTCCGCCCCCTCTGACTTTCCTCTCCGCCGTCGAGCCTCACCGCCCCGCCGTGCCAGAGCTTCCCAGCGTCCCTCCGCCGACGTCAGCGGCGAGCACCCCGCACACGATCCCTCTGGTAAACCCCTCCCTCTCGCGCTCTCAAACCCCCAATTTCCTCCTCTCTCTTTCTTTCTCTCATTTTTAAAAATATTTCGATCGAGAGAGAACAGATGGGTTATTATCTAATGTTATAATTATAGTAATGCTTATCAGTATTGTCACAACCTGCACCCTTATGAGGGGCACGAGCACATGGGTACGTCCAGCCTACGCCGCAGTATCGACGGTAGAACGCAGTATATAACGCCTGTAAATACTACGACTAACACTATAAAGGTACCTGTACAGTATATACTCTCCGAATGGAGGTGACATATCAATACAGTCTTAATCACAGAATAAAACTAAGGTAGATAGCTCAGAAAGAGAACATGTGATAGATGAAAGAGTAAATAAGTCCAGAGTCCAATACAAGCCCAGATATATACAGCATCACAGGGTCTCAAAATATAATGTAGAAGCTACAGTCTGATAAAGCTAGCTGGATCGCAGTCCAGCCAAACCTAGCTAATCTACACTACTCTGGAAGTACAAAATCTAGTGGCTCTACTATAAGGCCACGATCCAAGGCTACTCCATCTGACTCGAGCCCATAATAGGTCGAGCAGTCCGACTCAGAATCATCTGTAATATATCATAATGGTATCCTGTCAGAAAAATGAGCAAGTACAAGCACTAACAGCATTTCCATGTGAATTGACAATTTCTATAAGAGACAATATAATGAACTACACGACAAAGATATATGAAAACTTGGGAACCTTTCGGAAGCTGAGTTACAACCCTTAAACCAAATAAGGACCGGGGTTGTAACTCCTCTCCCGAGCAGAACTTAGTCTCCAATCAAGGTACAATGTAAAGGCATGTAGAGCATGTGAGTAACTGTATATCAGGCATGGAAAGAAAATACTGAAAGTAGAACAGAGCAGTATATATGATAAGATAAAGTAAATATAAAATATGACTTGAATTATTAGAGCAATATGTGATCAGCTTGGGATAAGTGACAGGACTTGCTATCCACTTGGCCCGGCAATTCGCGGTGACCTCAACGGAAAGTCATGCCGGCCAACCTGGATAACGAGCACAAGGCAAAAGGATCTCGCTACACTCTTTGTGAGGGAAGAGTGGTGCGAGCACATGAATAGTGACAGGGTGGCTTGGATCACATAGCCCCTAATAATTCTCCATCCTCGAATAGTACAATCGATCTGGACATGACACGTCATGGCACGTGATTCCGTAAGAGGGTAGCAAATCCCCCTAGAAATCGGTGTCTATACAAGTACAGGGAACAAGACAGGAAGTGTACCAATTGTCACGACCCGCACCCGGATATACGGATACGAATACGTAGACGACGCCCAGCCTACGCTGCAGTATCGGCGGTAGAACGCTGTCTAGTATCCAATAAATATACACTACGTCTAGAAGGCCTATAACTATAAATATACTCTAGTCACATCACAAACAGCTAGGGATGATAAGACAAGAAGACAACTAAAGCACAAGAGCAACTAGAAACTACTAGAAGGAAACATAAGACAGGAAAAGAAGGAAAAACAAGACGAACTAAGGATAACTACCAGGCAACTCACATAGAAGAATAGTGAGATCCACCCCAGCTAGCAACATCATGATGTCCACTAATGGTATAACAACTCCTAAAATATTATCAACGGTATCCTGTCAGGAAAATGAGCAAGTACAAACACTAACAACAGTTCCATGTGAATTGACAAATTCTGTAAGAGACAGTATAATGAACTACAAGACAAAGATATATGAAGACTTGGGAACCGTTCGGAAGCTGAGTTACAACCCTTAAACCAAACAAGGACCGGGGTTGTAACTCTTCTCCCGAGCAGAACTTAGTCTCCAATCAAGGTACAATGTAAAGGCATGTAGAGCATGTGAGTAAATAAAATCATAGCATGGTGAGAAGTACAGAAAGTAAAACTGAACTGGAATATAAGATACGACAATAAATGTAAAATGTGATTTGAATTATTAGAGCGAAATGTGATCGGCTAGGGAGTCATGGTAGGGTTATCCACTTGGCCCGACAATCACAGGAAAATCTCTGGAAAGGGTCATGCCGACCAACCTGGATAACCCGGCAAGGGGTGTCTGTTACACCCTACGTGAGGTGAGGGGGGCGCTAGCAAAATAGTGACATGGAGGCTTTGATCACATAACCCCAAATAATTCTCCATCCCCGAATAGTATAATGGACCTGGACATGACACGTCACGACACGGGATTCCCTAAGAGAATAGCTACTCCCTCTCAGGAATCGGTGTCTATACAAGTACATGAAACAAGACAGAAAATGTACATATATACCAAGAAAATCCAGGAACAACATCTCATGTCATGATCCAACATATACTAGTCCGTGAACTATCGTGACTGGGAATCAAGTAAGACACTACGACTGAATCGGATATAGCAGATATCAAGACAATGAAAACTATCAGTGAATGTACTCGCCTGCGGTTCTGAGCTGTCAAATGGGGTCGATGCTCAGAGTGATGCCACAGACCTAAAGATAAGATATATATAAACTAATTAGGGTTCAACATTGTTAGGCTTGATTCTATAGTATAAGCTACTCGATCTAGGTCAGACTCAGTCCACTAAGTCAAACTAGGCCACAATAAGTCAAACCAAGTCAAACTAGGTCAACTGGGTCAATGGTTGACTTACAGTTGACATTTAGTCAACTGGTCAACTATGGTCAACTCTAGGTTAAACTAGGTCAAATGTTGACTCTACTTCGACGTTCAGTCAAAGCAGTCAACCATGGTCAAACAGGATCAAGGCTAGTCTCTATAAACATCTACAAGGTCAACACATCAATTTCAGTGATTGTGAAATCACCGGAATCGATGGAACTCGAAATACCACAAAAGAAGAAAGATTATAATAATAGGGTGAAAACCTACAGATGTTGTCGGATGGTGAAACAACCATCACCAACGTGTCCAGAATGGTCAAATCAGTTAGGATAGCCTGTCCAAAAGTCCAATTTGGAGACAGGGGCAAAAACGATAATTTCGGACCAAAATGATGTCCGTCGTTGGACACACTTTGCACCAAAAAACGTGCCAAAATAAAAGTGCACAAAACCTAACAAATTATATGTCCATGAATCCAGAATGACGATACGAACCCAACGGTGTATCCAGAATTGTATCCTGAATTGGATTCCGTTGACCGGATCTCAAATTGGTCCGTTGACCAGGACATTGAAATTTCGATTTGTACGGAAAAGCGTGTCAGAGCTAATGTCCTCAAAACTCAGCAAATTATACGCCAACGAGTCCAGAATGACGATACGAACTCAACGGTATATCCGGAATTGGATTCCGATGAGCCGAACTCAAAATGACCCGTTGACTCAGAAAGTGGGATCCGCTTTGCACCGAAATGCGTGCCAGGGCCCACGTTCTCCAAATCAAGCAAACTTTATATGAAAAAATGCCAGAACGACGCCACGAGTCTACTGGTGGTGTCAGAAATTGAATTCGGCGTCCCGGGTTCAAAAATGGAATTTTACAAGTGCAACACTAAGAATTCGAACGGCCAACTTTGGCGTCGAATTCGACCGACCTAACATGCTCAAACTGAAATGAAATCTAAAGGGAGCAGGAAGAGGGTTATACCAGCTGTGCACCGGAACCATTGGCGCACAAAACAGAGCTGCGACGGCGAAGATACGAACCCGCGAAGTTGGCGTCGCAAAACTGTCCAAAAACAGTTCAAATTAAAACGTCAACTTGGTGGCCCGTTTTGAGGTATCAAACGACGAAATTAACGGTTCAAACTTGACAAAGGTGAAGAGGGATATACCGAGATTGAGACAGAGCAAAGAAATCGCCGATCCAACTGTCGGATTGTCCAGAAAATCCGCACGAAGTTGCTGTCTCGAACGCGAATTCTGTGTACCGTTCCCGCGCGCGTCACGGCGAAAACCCGTGCGAAACGCACAAATAGCGTACGTGGCACGTCGGGAAAGGTGGTACGCACCCGGGGGGGCTCGCCGGGGGTCGCCTGGCCGGAGGGGGCCGGCCACGACGGCGGCAGCACCGTGCGGCGGCACGGCAGCGGACGATGGCGGCCCGTACGCGCACACGTGTGCGCTGCTGCGCTGCTGCCTGCTGCGGCTGCTGTTGCGCGCCTGCTGCGGTGGCACGCCGGCCACGTGGTGGCGCACGACGGCCAGCAGGTAGAGGAGGTGGTGAGAGTGGTGGCGGTTGTGATGGAGTGGTGAAGATAAAAAATGGAAAAGGAGGAGGAGAAGTTGAAGAAGAGTTGGAGAAGAAGAAGAAAACAAGGAAGAAGGGAAGTGTGAAGAAGAAGATGGTGAAGAAATACTTGAAGAAGAAAATGAAGAAGGAGTTGGGAGGGGGCTGTCGGCAGTGAGGGGCTGTGGTGGTGTGTGTTTGTTGAGAGAGAGAGAGAGAAAGAAATGTATATTGTATGTGTGTGTGTGTTTAGTAAAAAGAGAGGGAGAGTGAGAATAGATATTTAGAGAGAGAAAGTGAGATAGAGATGGGGGAGTGGGGGTCTGTCCCGTACGGGTAGGGGGAGAGAGAGAGGGTGAGGTGTGTGTGTTTGTGGAGAGAGAATGATATATATATATATATATATATATATATATATATATATATATATATATATATATATATATATTTGTATATATAATATATAAAGAGAGTGATTATATATAAAGAGAGTGAGAGATATTTAGATAGAGAGAGAGAGATATATTAGAATAGAGAGAGAGGGGGAGGGTGTCGGCCACGTGGGTGAGGGGGTTGTCCTGATGGAAGAGGGAAGTGGGAGAGTGAGGTGTTTGTGTAAGGAGAGAGAAAGTTAGATATTATATATTATATTATATATGTACATATATATACATATATAAAAGAGAGGGAAATAGAGATATTTAAAAATAGGAAAAAGTGAAAATTTATGTGGGGTGTATAGGTAGACATGAGAGGACAACATGGAGCTTGGGTTCGGGTTCGGTCGAGCCGGGTCAGGTCAAAATCGGACATGGTGCAATATTTGAATTAAAATAGATATTTATGATCATGGAAAAATAAGCAGCATGTGGGGGCTCAAATAAATAGGACACAAGTGTCAGGCGGGTAGTAGGCTTCATGTGGGCCATGTCCATATTTGGGGTCGACTAGGTTGGGTCGATGTCGGATCCCGAAATTAAATGGGAAATTAAATCAGGTTTTGCGGTAGATAATTAATTGGCCTAAATTGAACCGAAAGTTGTACGAAGGAAATGGAGCACAAAATGGAGTGTCTGAGTGGGACACGAAGGTCATAGGTGAAGAGCGTCTCGAGTAGATCAGGCATGACAAGTTGGTTCTGAGAAAACGACTGGTCTGGTGCTCCTAAATTAAAAGTCATGGTAACGCGCATATGCTGATCAAGGAAAAGAGTGGGAATTCAATTAATAATTAAATGGTCTAATATTGACCCGAACTTGCGCGAAGCAAAAAGAGCACAAGGGAACGAGTTCGAGTGGGACACAAAATATCAATGTGAAGATAATCTCGTCTACTACAAACTCCAAGAAGGATGTTTCCAGAGACTGGCATCCCTAATTCTCTAGAATTCCAAGTCACGGTAAAGAGCATTTAAGATCAAAATTAATTATATAGGAATGAATTATTGAAAATAATTTATTAGAAAATTCGAAAAATAATTCGGGAAATTCAGGGAGCTTACATCCTACCCACCTTATAGAAATTTCGTCCTCGAAATTAAGGTTGTAGTAGGGGTAAAACAAGATAGACAGTTTTAGACAAAAACTTTGGCACGATCATAGAATGACAAGTTTGCACGATTAAGATAATCAATTCACAATTATTTAGGAACGATGAAAAATTTTTGCACGATAGAATCAAAATATGAACAGAATCATATAGGCACGATTATAGATAAGTTAAGTCATTGGGACACGATTCAGAAATGACCTAGGAGAACGAAAGTTATAGATGAAGTCCACGTACAAGGTGACGTGTAGCACTCGGTTAACGGAAAATCAGCCTGAAAGTCTCACAGGCTTGATCAAGATGAGAGATAATCATGACCAAAACATGGCTTGGCATGATTGAGCTGGAGTTTCAGACACAACAAAATCGAAGTCAAGGTCTTATAGACCTGATCAAGATTGATTCAAGATTGAAGAGTATGATTAATAAAATCATGAAATACGCTCCAAGTTCGAGCGTGAATAGAATTGGAAATAGTCTAAGATCACTTGGCACGATAGAGGTATGACAACAAAATCAAAACTTGAGCTTCATCCGGTTACAATCAACAAAATATTGATAATAGAATTTTAGCTTACTGAAATTTGATTTAGGATTTGAGATAGGCATGATTAAGCACAAGGAAATTTCAGATACAATCAGAAAATCAAATCAAGTTCGAAAAGAGTATAGGTACGAGTGTTTCAAAATCCAAACATGCTCAAAATTGTATCTCAATACGATCATAGATACGGTCAGCTCAACCTTGGTCAAAAGTATAACGGTTTAGGCATGACCAACATGAGACTCCGGCATAATCAAGGATAGTATGAAGCCAAATTGTGATTGGAATGGAATTTAGTCATTTGCCAGAATTGAATCGAAAGTTTAAAGCACGAGTGATGATAGCATTGTCCAATCACGATAAAAGTAAATAATTTAGTCTCAGCACGATTTAAATTGATCAAGTTCGAGTAAATCAGAATTTGGGTAAGATGGAGAACAAAATCAACGAAGTCTGGACACGAGCATCTAAGAAGAAAACCATATCACAATGGAATTCGAAACCATTTAAGTTTAATCAACAATCAAGACTCTTTGGCACGATAAACTAGACAACCAGAATCGATTGGTCAATCAGAGAGGATCAATCTCGCGATATCAAAATATAATAAACAAATCAAGGATGTAGAATTGAATTGCTTCTGTTATCATAGAAACCAGAATATGGGATCGTAGGAGGAAGCCGGGGTAATCATCTCGCTCTGCTTCGACTACTACCAATAATGTCTACTCCGAGACGGATGATTACGATACTTCCTCGATTTCTCCCAAGATAAAAGATATGAAAATTCTAAAATTTTCAAGGTTTTCAAAGTATGGCTGACAGAGAAGATACGAGATAAGTAATTGGTGGAATCAAGACATAATTGATCAAGACGGAGGAAGTAAGGGTAAGATGAAAAAATCATCATGCGATGAGGAAGAGAAGAATGGAAAAACAGAAGTAATAGTAGGAACTGCTCTTGCCCAATAGATTAAAACAAGTGAATCAATTTAAGATACGATCTGATAACCATACACGTCTATCCCGAATCATGTTGCCAGAATTTTTGCCACGCCAGCAAGCATAGCTGCAATAAACAATAGAGTCCATAACTAAGGTATATACCCTAAATCATGTCATCTAGATTCCTTACCACGCCAACCGGTATGGCTGCAAGAGAATCTAAATGCCATAACCAGGATAGTATATCCAAAATTAGGCTCCATGCCCTTGTCAGGCTAGCTAATATGAATGCGATAAATTCTAAACTCCATAAATAAAGTAGACATTTATCGTTCCCATCGCCCTCATCAAATATGTTTATCAGAATATCTTAACTCAATCCAGAGAAACTTATCTTCAACAAAATCAAAATTGAAGTCAACAACGAACATCAAGATTCAAAATTCAACAACGAATCAAGGATAATTAAATGAAAACTAGCTAAAACAGATTCCGAGGTAGAGTTTAGAAGAAAATTCTCAGGAGATGTCCAAAGGTACTATCTAGGTCAAGATAAAGAAAATCATTGGAATATAATCTAAAACAATCTCAACCTGATATGAGACTGGTAAATCATATTCTCGTCTCGACCTAGAAGATATATAAGTTCAACTTATACCTTCCCTCTGGGGTCCACAAACTTATTCCAAGAAATAATAAAGTTGATAACGGATAGATGTTTCAAAAATCAGGACGGACAGAACAAATGGGAAAAGTTTCGAAAAGTTCGAAATAAGATTCCCAGGGGTCATCCCTGGAATCTACCAAGAGTTTCTAATATGTGACTGAGTACCAAATTCCTAAAATATTCCATGACTCAACCTTAATCCTTGGGCAGGCTCGAAGTAGTACAGAAAAGCTCAAGTACTACCACGACTTCGCATTAATTGCAAAGACTGACCTGCATGGGCCACCACTAAAAACGTGTCACGACCCGCACCCGGATATACGGATACAAATACGTAGACGATGCCCAGCCTACGTCGCAGTATCGGCGGTAGAACGCTGTCTAGTACCCAATAAATATACACTACGTCTAGAAGGCCTATAACTATAAATATACTCTAGTCACATCACAAACAGCTAGGGATGATAAGAAAAGAATATAACTAAAGTACAAGAGCAACTAGAAACTACTAGAAGGAAACATAAGACAGGAAAAGAAGGAAAAATAAGACGAACTAAGGATAACTACCAGGCAACTCACATAGAAGAATAGTGAGATCCACCCCAGCTAGCAACATCATGATGTCCACTAATGGTATAACAACTCCTAAAATATTATCAACGGTATCCTGTCAGGAAAATGAGCAAGTACAAACACTAACAGCAGTTCCATATGAATTGACAAATTCTATAAGAGACAGTATAATGAACTACAAGACAAAGATATATGAAGACTTGGGAACCGTTCGAAAGCTGAGTTACAACCCTTAAACCAAACAAGAACCGGGGTTGTAACTCTTCTCCCGAGCAGAACTTAGTCTCCAATCAAGGTACAATGTAAAGGCATGTAGAGCATGTGAGTAAATGAAATTATAGCATGGTGAGAAGTACAGAAAGTAAAACTGAACTGGAATATAAGATACGACAATAAATGTAAAATGTGATTTAAATTATTATAGCGAAATGTGATCGGCTAGGGAGTCATGGTAGGGTTATCCACTTGGCCCGACAATCACAGGAAAATCTCTGGAAAGGGTCATGCCGGCCAACCTGGATAACCCGGCAAAGGGTGTCTGCTACACCCTACGTGAGGTGAGGGTGGCGCTAGCAAAATAGTGACAGGGAGGCTTTGATCACATAACCCCTAATAATTCCCCATCCCCGAATAGTATAATGGACCTGGACATGACACGTCACGACACAGGATTCCCTAAGAGGATAGCTACTCCCTCTCAGGAATCGGTGTCTATACAAGTACATAAAATAAGGCAAGAAATGTACATATATACCAAGAAAATCCAGGAACAACATCTCATGTCATGATCCAACATATACTAGTCCGTGAACTATCGTGACTGGGAATCAAGTAAGACACTACGACTGAATCGGATATAGCAGATATCAAGACAATGAAAACTATCAGTGAATGTACTCGCCTGCGGTCCTGAGCTGTCAAATGGGGTCGATGCTCAGAGTGATGCCACAGACCTAAAGATAAGATATATATAAACTAATTAGGGTTCAACAGTGTTAGGCTTGATTCTATAGTATAAGCTACTCGATCTAGGTCAGACTCAGTCCACTAAGTCAAACTAGGCCACAATAAGTCAAACCAAGTCAAACTAGATCAACTGGGTCAATGGTTGACTTACAGTTGACATTTAGTCAACTGGTCAACTATGGTCAACTCTAGGTTAAACTAGGTCAAATGTTGACTCTACTTCGACGTTCAGTCAAAGCAGTCAACCATGGTCAAACAGGATCAAGGCTAGTCTCTATAAACATCTACAAGGTCAACACATCAATTTCAGTGATTGTGAAATCACCGAAATCGATGGAACTCGAAATACCACAAAAGAAGAAAGATTATAATAATAGGGTGAAAACCTACAGATGTTGTCGGATGGTGAAACAACCATCACCAACGTGTCCAGAATGGTCAAATCAGTTAGGATAGCCTGTCCAAAAGTCTAATTTGGAGACAGGGGCAAAAACGATAATTTCGGACCAAAATAATGTCCGCCGTTGGACACACTTTACACCAAAAAACGTGCCAAAATAAAAGTGCACAAAACCTAACAAATTATATGTCCACGAATCCAGAATAACGATACGAACCCAACGGTGTATCCAGAATTGGATTCCGTTGACCCGATTTCAAATTGGTCCGTTGACCAGGACATTAAAATTCCGATTTGTACGGAAAAGCGTGTCGGAGCTAATGTCCTCAAAACTCAGCAAATTATATGTCAACGAGTCCAGAATGACGATACGAACTCAGCGGTATATCCGAAATTGGATTCCGATGATCCGATGAGCCAAACTCGAAATGACCCATTGACTCAGAAAGTGGGACCCGCTTTGCACCGAAATACGTGCCAGGGCCTACGTTCTCCAAATCAAGCAAACTTTATATAAAAACATGCTTGAACGACGCCACGAGTCTACTGGTGGTGTCAGAAATTGAATCCGGAGTCCTGGGTTCAAAAATAGAATTTTACAAGTGCAACACTAAAAATTCGAACGACCAACTTTGGCGTCGAATTCGACCGACCTAACATGCTCAAACTGAAATAAAATCTAAAGGGAGCAGGAAGAGGGTTATACCAGCTGTGCACCGAAACCGGTGGCGCACAAAACGGAGCTGCGACGGCGAAGATACGAACCCGCGAAGTTGGCATCGCAAAACTGTCTAAAAATAGTTCAAATTAAAACGTCAACTTGGTGGCCGATTTTGAGGTATCAAACGACGAAATTAACGGTTCAAACTTGACAGAGGTGAAGAGGGATATACCGAGATTGAGACGGAGCGAAGAAATCACCGATCCAACGGTCGAATTGTCCAGAAAATCTGTACGAAGTTGCTGTCCCGAACGTGAATTCTGTGTACCGTTCCTGCGCGCGTCACGGCGAAAACCCGTGCGAAACGCACGAATAGCGTACGTGGCACGTCGGGAAAGGTGGTACGCACCCGAGGGGGCTCGCCGGGGGTCGCCTGGCCGGAGGGGGCCGGCCACGACGGCGGCAGTGCCGTGCGACGGCGCGGCGGCGCACGACGGCGGCCCACGCGCACGCACGTGTGCGCTGCTGCGCTGCTGCCTGCTGCGACTGCTGTTGCGCGCCTGCTACGGTGGTGCATCGGCCACGTGGTGGCGCACGGCGGCCAGCAGGTTGAGGAGGTGGTGAGAGTGGTGGCGGTTGTGATGGAGTGGTGAAGATGAAGAATGGAGAAGGAGGAGGAGAAGTTGAAGAAGAGTTGGAGAAGAAGAAGAAAACAAGGAAGAAGGGAAGTGTGAAGAAGAAGATGGTGAAGAAATACTTGAAAAAGAAAATAAAGAAGGAGTTGGGAGGGGGCTGTCGGCAGTGAGGGGCTGTGGTGGTGTGTGTTTGTTGAGAGAGAGAGAGAGAAAGAAATGTATATTGTATGTGTGTGTGTGTGTTTAGTAAAAAGAGAGGGAGAGTGAGAATAGATATTTAGAGAGAGAAAGTGAGATAGAGATGGGGGAGTGGGGGTCTGTCCCGTACGGGTAGGGGGAGAGAGAGAGGGTGAGGTGTGTGTGTTTGTGGAGAGAGAATGATATATATATATATATATATATATATATATATATATATATATATATATATATATATAATATAAAGAGAGTGATTATATATAAAGAGAGTGAGAGATATTTAGATAGAGAGAGAGATATATTAGAATAGAGAGAGAGGGGGAGGGTGTCGGCCACGTGGGTGAGGGGGTTGTCCTGATGGGAGAGGGAAGTGGGAGAGTGAGGTGTTTGTGTAAGGAGAGAGAAAGTTAGATATTATATATTATATTATATATGTACATATATATATATATATATATTTTTTTTTTTTTTTTTTTTTTTATATATATATATATATATATATATATATATATATATATATATATATATATAAAGAGAGGGAAATAGAGATATTTAAAAATAGGAAAAAATGAAAATTTATGTGGGGTGTATAGGTAGACATGAGAGGACAACATGGAGCTTGGGTTCGGGTTCGGTCGAGCCGGGTCGGGTCAAAATCGGACATGGTGCAATATTTGAATTAAAATAGATATTTATGATCATGGGAAAATAAGCAGCATGTGGGGGCTCAAATAAATGGGACACAAGTGTCAGGCTGGTAGTAGGCTTCATGTGGGCCATGTCCATATTTGGGGTCGACTAGGTTGGGTCGATGTCGGATCCTGAAATTAAATAGGAAATTAAATCAGGTTTTACGGTAGATAATTAATTGGCCTAAATTGAACGAAAGTTGTGCGAAGGAAATGGAGCACAAAATGGAGTGTCTGAGTGGGACACGAAGGTCATGGGTGAAGAGCGTCTTGAGTAGATCAGGCATGACAAGTTGGTTCTGAGAAAACGACTGGTCTGGTGCTCCTAAATTAAAGGTCATGGTAACACGCATATGCTGATCAAGGAAAAGAGTGGGAATTTAATTAATAATTAAATGGTCTAATATTGACCCGAACTTGCGCGAAGCAAAAAGAGCACAAGGGAACGAGTTCGAGTGGGACACGAAATATCAATATAAAGATAATCTCGTCTACTACAAACTCCAAGAAGGATGTTTCCAGAGACTGGCATCCCTAATGCTCTAGAATTCCAAGTCACGGTAAAGAGCATTTAAGATCAAAATTAATTATATAGGAATAAATTATTAAAAATAATTTATTAGAAAATTTGAAAAATAATTTGAAAATTCAGGGGGCTTATACCAATATACCCAGAAATTTAGGAACAATATCTCATGTCATGATCCAACGAGTACTAGTCCGTGAACTATCGTGACTGAGAATCAAGTAAGACACTACGACTGAATCGGATATAGCAGATATCAAGACAATAAAAACTATCAGTGAATGTACTCGCCTGCTTTCCTGAGCTGTAGGGTATATCAATGCTCAGAGCGGTAATCAGAAACCTAAAGATGAGATACTGTATGTTAATTTAGGTTTAAATAAGTTTAAGAATAATTCACAATAAATGATATGCAATCTAGGTCAAACTAGGTCTCACTGAGTCACACTAAGTCCTGTCAAGTCAAATCTAGGTCAAATCAAGTTATATAAAATCAATCTAAGTCAGACCAAGTCAACCCTAGGTCTTACCAGTCATCACAGGTCAAAACAAGTCGAAGAAAGTCAAACGGGGTCAAGAGTTGGCCTACAGTTGACTTTTGGTCAACTGGTCAACCCTGTCAACTATGGTCAACTCTAGGTTAACCCTAGGTCAAACTGGTCAAATGTTGACCAATAGTTGACTTTTGGTCAACTGGTCAACTCTGGTTTGGATTTGGTCAAATCTAGACAAAGTGTTGACTCACGGTTGACTTTTGGGTAAAAAGTCAACTCTGGGTCAACCGAGCCAAAATCGGTTCAAATATGACATTTATAGGGTGTACCCAACATGCCACCCAAGTTTCAAGTCAATCCGAATACCCAAACTCCGTATCTCAAAATTTCCCGATTACCCCTTAACATTTACCTTTAAACCGCTCTAACTTGACGCCAAGTGGCCTTCCCATAGGAATTCCACTCCGTGCTTCCTAGGGTAGTAGGGTACTAGCCTATACAACCATTACCTACCAAGTTTTCTAGGGTAGGTCGACATCCAATCTATCTTACGGTCCGAATCGCCCGTTTACCCGTTATCTTGAATATTTCAAGATTCGGAATGGTGTGGTGCGATACCAACTCCCCAAGCCCACACGCAATCCCGATTCCAACTCTGAAGCCTACCCACAAAATCTAAATCACATTATCTAAGTCCCCTCCAAGTTTCAACGCGTTCCGAATCACGAATCTCAAATTCACCCCTTCATTAAAACTAACTCAACTATTCATTCACTCATTCAATCTCATTCAACTCTCACTTTTCACACCCTCTTGGGACAATCTTTGGAGGGTTATTTAGTGGGCTAATTAGGGTTATATAGGGCTATATATATAGGTATACATATGTATATATATGGGTATATATATAGGGGTATCTATAGGTTGATTTGGGGGTCAAAGGGGGGAGGGAAATGTGCCTAGGCTGCTGCTACTGTTGCTGCCCACTGCTGTTACTGCTGCTGCAGTTTGCTACTACTGTGGGGGCTGTTTAGGGGGGGGGGGGGAACATCCCCTTACTGCTGTGGGTGCTCCCCCTTTTCCCTTCACTAATTTCTCACTCATTCTCCCTCTATTTCCCTCTCTAAACTCCCCTCTAACTCCTCTAATTCTCTTCTAAATCTCTTATAATCTCCTCTAATCCCTCTCTATCATTCTCACACACACACACACACACACACATATATATATAACACACACACACACACACACACACACACACACACACACACACACACACACATATATATATATATATATATATATATATATATATATATATATATATATATATATATATATATATATATATATATATACTCACATACATTTCCTCATTCCCTTTCCTCTCTACACATACAAACACACCACATATATACACATGACCACACACACACACACACACACACACATATATATATATATATATATATATATATATATATATATATATATATATAGACACACACGCACACTTATATGTATCTATATATATATGGACACTCACACACACACATGGACACACACTCTCACATGGACACACATATTTGTGGACAAATACACACATACATATATATATTTTTTTCCCAGAACCAGAATACTGGAGAGCGGGGGCGAACATAGCCAGCTACGTATATTAAAATGAAGTCCATCTCGCTATACGGTCACGGCTGTCTAGATATGAGGGTTTACTATAAGCCAACAGTCTCTTAAGGTCAAGCCTATTGTCTCAATCTCAAGCAAGTAATATAGTTACAAGATGTTTGACCACCAAATATATATAATAAAAGGCGTCCCAAATATTACATATCAGCTGATCATGAAGCTAGTCGTACAAAATACGAGGACTAGCAAGAGTTAAGTCATACATGATCAACCCTAGGATTTGTTAATCATGTTTACAGCCCGTAGACAGACAGTAAGTAAAAGTGCATCGAGCTAACAGGTGCTCGTCGGCTAAACGCCTCAAAAGAATAAATTTACAATAGAGTGAGCGAAACAAAATAAAAAAACCCACTTGAAGCCCGGGTTCCTTCTAGTCGCCACCATCTGGCTAGAGGTTCGGTAGATCCTCGGGAGCTGCTCCAAAATCTGGCCACACAAAACCAGCTGGGTCAAACCCCAGAAAGAGCAAGTGCCACAAAGGAGACCACGAAATAAGAACAAAAGCCATCATATCAGAACATAAGAAAATAAAAGAAAAGTACAAGTATTAAAGAGAACCACAGGACAATAAACGACTAGGGACGTGGAACCATTCCGGGAACCAGATTACAACCCTTAAACCAGACAAGGACCGGGGTTGTAACCCTTCGCCTGAATAGCACTCTGTCTCCACCCATTTATTATTTAATAATAAGTAAAACAAGCATGTACAAGAGTAGCCAGGGGCAGGGACTAGACAAGACTTAGACAAGGCTGGACTCCATCCATTCACAAGCGGCCAAGCAATTACTACGGCTTACTACTTAACTAACTAGGGTTATCACAAGCCTTAATTACTAACAAGATGCAATAAGAATTTCCTAGTCCCAAGCCCTGCAGACCATCCAGTTATCCTTCCGCGGGTTGAGAGTATGGTTGGGTACATCGTCCAGGAGACGATATACCCTTAGGTGACTTAGAGGGTGCAACACATGACAGTGCGCTGGAAATGTGCTCTACTCGTCGGCAAGCTACAAGTCCAATTAAGAGCGCCCAGATAACGAGATTGCCTGTGACTGGAAATTCTCCATGAACTATAGTTTAATCTAGTCATTAGCCTAAACCATATTCTGTATGAATCCCTGACCGTGGGAACCAGGGAGTCACGTCCTAGACATGATGCAAGACAAGACAAGTGGATTGCACAAGTAAGCAAGCAGGAACACCCACGATGTCAAGTTGATTATACGAGTCAAGTTAGCCGTCACAACAACATCAAGATAAATCTGTTTGCCATTGATTGTAAAAGAACAGAACAATTATCGGAGGACTGAACTTAGACTCACAATACAAACTCGCTCGTACAAAGAAAGCCTAGGGACGAAAACCTAGGTACAGCAGACTAAGTACGATTGTTTATTTTTGATTCTGGGGGGTGACGATAGAGGCTCGGGAAAGCGACGGCCGCTCTGCCTTACTCCTTGGACGATCAGTATGCAGCCTTGGCTCGGGGAAGATCTGCTTGTTTGTTGACGAAGAAATGCCTTCTTGCTCTCTCTCTGATTGCTCTCCTGGCTTCTCTCTCTCTGTGTATATTCTCTCTCTGACTATGGGGGAAGTCTCTCTGTGTATACGTATTCTTCTCTGGTTTTTTTTCTTTTGTCTCTTCCTCTATATTTTCCCTATTTACAAGGGAATGGCACCTTGCTATTTATAATAGTGGGGGCATCATTAGGGTTTGGATGATTACCCGTTCTCAAAGTGGCGGCGGCCTGATGATTAACCAATCTGGACCATTAGTCTTGAATATGAAAGATCTGGGCCGTTAATATGGATTATGCCAAATCCCATCAACAATTAATGCTGATTGCAATAAATCTTCGTCATGATGATTTGCTGACATCTGCGAATCTTAATAAATAAATTTAATTCATTCTTCTGCCATGTGTCCCAGATTATTGGAATTTGGCCCAAGATTTGATTGACTTTAGGGCACGTGTCCAGTCGTCAATGTTGAGCCGCATGAGGAGTGTCGATGTTTGGGCCGCATGAAGGTCGTCATGACCGAGCCGCATAAAAGATTTCATGACCGAGCCGCATGAATAGTCTCTATACTCGAACCGCATGAAGGTTGTCATGACCGAGCCGCATGGATATGTTCATGACTGAGCCGCATGGGAGTCTTCATGGCCGAGCCGTATGAGAGTCTTCATGGCCGAGCCGCATGGATCTCTTTATAGCCGAGCCGCATGGGGGACCTTCATGGTTGAACCGCATAGGTTTCTCTGCATTGGCCGCATGAACTCGTTTATTCTTGGCCGCATAAGCTCGCCTCAAAACTTTGGTAGACAGTGCCACTTTGAAGATTTTTCTTATTCCCGAAGTACTGCTTTTCGTGTCAGTCATTATGACAACTTTATGTCAGGTCTGCCACTTGTCAGGTCTGTCAGCCGTCAGAGCATTAAATGCGTCCACACGTTGGGCACAGCTATTTTTTGAAGACCACGTGGCCTCTCTCTCTGGGCCGCATGGAGTTTACTCGAGCTGCCTATGTGCGTTGAGCCGCATGTCCATGTTGGTGACTTTTGAGCCGTATGATACTCTTTAGCCGCATGAAGCTCGTCTGATTTTGAGCCGCATGAAGCTTCCTGGGTTCTGTGCCGCATGAAGAATGTCTTATGACCGAGCCGTATGAAGGACGTCTCATGACCGAGCCGTATGAGGAATGTCTCATGACCGAGCCGTATAAAGGACGTCTCATAACCGAGCCGCATGAGGAATGTCTCGATCTGCCCGTGCACTCGCTTTGTGGGCCCGGGTATCCTGAACACACGAGTGCGTAGGTATCATGTTTGCTCCCTGATGTAGGGGCTAATAGAAACACTTGCCCTCGATCTTTGTTGGGAGACACTTGAGAACCACTCTGTCCGTTTGCCGTCGGGGGCTGGACACAGGCGGCTCTGTACAACTTTTCATCAGAGGCCCGCTTAGCGGGACGCTCTTGATGGTCAGAGGTTGGGACAGCTGACTGAGCCCGATGAGCCCGCGCTGTCCTATACTTCTTCTACTTAGCACCCGAAGGTGCGTAATAGGAAGAGTCCAAGTTTGGAAGGAGGGAAGAGAAGTTGGTGCCCTTTTCAAAGGAGGTAAGGGGGCTCTATTTATAGAATGGAGTAAGCCCTTTCTTCTTCTCCTTTCCGATGTGGGACTAAAAGTAATATTTTCCATGCTTCTACAGGACCCCCTTCAAAGTTTCCAAATTGCAAATTTGGAACACTTTGAATAAGAAGCATGGAAAGTAGATTTGTTTAGGTGTGGCAATCCAATCAGAGGTAGCATGGATGTGATAGGTTTGGGTACTTCTGCTGGGGATTTTATGTGGACTTATCATCCTTGGCGTACCTTGGTTTTAGGTACGGATAATAAGTTAAGAGAGGGAACCATCATATTTACTCAGAGGTGGTATGGACGTGATAAATATAAGGTTGATGGTAGAGCTTTCCTACTCAGAGGTGATATGGACATGGTAGGAGCGAACTCGAATGAGGATACATAGAACAACTCAGAGGTGCTATCAACATGGAAGTTCTATGCATTGGGTGAAAGAATGCTATAGAACAGCTGGGCTCCAAAAGCATGTGATGATGAGGAAAGATGTGGATGTACTAAGGGACCTAGTACGGCATTTGTGGTCAACAGAGGACATTTGTGGGCCTATTATCCTTGGCATACCTTGGTTTTAGGTACGGATAATAAGTTGAAAGAGAACTGACATACTTGCTCAGAGGTAACGAGGACATGGTAAGTAGGAAAGTTTTTTGAACGTAGAGTCTTCCTACTCAGAGGTAATGAGTACATGGCAGGAGCGAACTCGACGGAGGGTATTGGTGGTCAACAGAGGACATTTGTGGTCAACAGAGGACATTTGTGGTCAACAGAGGACATTTGTGGACCCATTACCCTTGGCGTACTCCGGTTGTGGGTACAGGTAATAGGTCGAAAGGGGATCATCATACTTACTCAGAGGTAATGAGGACATGGCAAGTATAAAGGTTTCTTCGACGGAGCCTTCCCATTCAGAGGTAATAAGGACATGACAGGAGTGGGCTCAATGAAGGGGGGTACGTAGAATAACTCAGAGGTAATGAGGACATGGAAATTCTATGTAGGGGTGATTTATTTTTGGCGAAAATGGGACGACTCAGAGGTGATGAGGACATGGTCGTCTTGGAAATTTGTGGATCCGTTACCTTTGTTGTGCACTGGGAGTGCAGGTATTAGATCATGAGGGAGGATCTCTTGTAGGAAGAAAGTTCAGCAGTATGATTATACATGACTTTCTTTCAAAAGAGTGACCGGGATGTAAGTTCAGGGGTACCGATGGGCACATAACTCGACAATCCATGAATGTTGGAAAAGTGTAAGTTCAGAGGTACCAGCAGGTACATGACTTGGGAATTTGGGATATGAGTTCAGCGGTACGAGAGGGTACATGACTCAAAAATCTAGAATATTGTGGATATGAGTTCAGCGGTACCAGCAGGTACATGACTCGGTGATCTGAAGAGAATGTGGATGTGAGTTCAGTGGTACCAGCGGGTACATGACTAGATAATCTAGAGTGGATGTGAGTTCAGCGGTACCGGGGGGGTACATAACTCACCAATCTAGAAAATTTGGAGGCGGAATGTGAGTTCAGCGGTACCGGGGGGTACATAACTCAATTATCAGGGATTTTTTTTTTGGATGTCGTTTCGGACGTAATACTTCTTCAGGAAGTTACCGTTGATGGGCAACATGAGCAAGTCTCAGTGTGAGCAGCCACATACTTGGCCAGCTCCAACTCTTCTTCAGCCATCCCCTGTGTAAATACAGACTGAGAGGATGATTTGGGTAACTTGATCATCAGGGGTTCAGTTGATGGAGTAGATCGTGGAGTTGTTGGCGGACTAGCGACCCCCAGTTTGGCACTTGACGTGGAGCGAGGAGTGGCTGGTTCACTAGAAGTGTCAGACCTTGCATCGGGGTGACGACCCTTCTTGGGAAGGCGTATCGTCAGTGGCCGATCGGAGGGATTGAGCTTCTCCGTTTGGGGTTGACCGACTCTCGACAATCTGATTGTCAGTGGCCCTGTTGTGGGTCTCGGCACTTGGCCGGACCTTGGCAGCCGGATTATCCTTTGCTCCTCCTGCGCTGAGAGACTGATTGCGTCCTTCCGTAGAGTGGCGGTAAGGGGTGCAGACTTGCCCGGTTTGTGAGCTTGGAGGTGGATCGTCAGGGGTCCTTCTGATCCCGTGGTTGTCTCGGTATGAGTTTGTGCGTCTCCTTCATCAAGGTGCCTTTTCGATTTTTCGTATAAGCAGGAGTCCGAGTAGTAAGATTCGACCCCTTTGAAGGGATCGATATCAACAAATTCTGTCTTCACGAAGCCGTGTTTGTCGACGTATTTGAAGCACTGGTGTAGCGTGGAAGGCACGATCATATAATCGTGTATCCATGGGCGCCCCAAGAGGATGTTGTAAGAAGTGTCTGCATCTATGACGTAGCAGGTGACTTCGGATTGGAGATCGCCAATTTGACACTTCAGACGAATCTTTCCAATAGGGTAGCTCCTGCCCGAATTGAAACCGCTGATGGCGGTGCTTGTAGGTGTCAGACGATGCATCGGGATACGAAGATGATGCAGTAGTCCTTTTGGAATGATGCTTATGGAAGACCCAGGGTCAATGTGCATCCGGTCCACCTTTATGTCGCCGATGTAGCCTGTGTAGTATAATGGGCGATCGTGTAGATTAGTCTTGATGAGCATGTCTTGTGGAGTAAAGACGATGTTGGGCATTGCTCCCGTACAGGCACTGTCTTGGAGGTCTGCGGGCTGATTTTCTCCCGTGAGGTTGACCTGAGCTAGGTACGCGTCGGCATTTTAAAGTGCATCGCTCAAAGCTGTGCGGACATCCTTTGAGAGCCTCAGGAGTTCATATAAGGACAATTTGGCCGGTGTATTGGCCAATTGCGCCAAGATGTCGAAGTTGTAGGGCCTCTCCAGCCCCTGAGATATTTCCTTTTGGAGGGATTTGTCGAAGCGAGTCTCCTTCGGCCTAGGCTTGTCGGTTGTCGAAGGCTGAGCCGGTCCCGGAGCATCCGTGGTAATGGGCGGATGATCATCAGTCGCGCTTTCGGTCACCGATTGGGCTTGTGTTCCGGATCGAGTAGTGACGACCGAGACTTCCTCTTCTTCCGCCGAGGCAGTACGGCAGGATCTGACTTTTTCACTTTTCCTTTTAGAAGGTGGAGAGGGCTAAGTTACCTCGTGGACTAGGTCCGGATGGACCCACATGATTTCCCCTCGTGATGTGGTGAGGGGTGTTAGACCAGCGGCTTGATCGCGAGCAGGCGGCAGATTAGCAATTTCCATTGTTGCCAGAGGGATAGGTATAACCCCGTCCTGAGTCTCCGTTGGAGGGAAGCTGCCGAATTGTACGGACACCATATTGGCTGCCACGGTTACCTCTTCGAAATCGATGGCCAGGGCGTTCGAATCGATGAGGTTTTGGATATACCGTTTCAGTTGGTAGCAGTCGTGTGTAGCATGGTGGACGTAGCGATGGTAATGGCAGAACTTTGGGTTCTCCAGATCAGCCGGCCGAGGCTTCCGTCTTGGTGGAGGAAGCTGAATCCTATCTCCTTGTATAAGCATGTCCAAGATAGGCTTGACGTGTCCGTCTTCAAAGGAATAAGTGATTTGAGGCCATTGTTTGTCTGTCGGCTGTGGCTCGGGCTTCTGGGCTGTATCGGTCACCATAGCCTGCTTGTCTTTGTTATCCCGGTTGTTGGAGGGGCTACTCCCATTGTCGTTGCTGGTGTTGGGACGCTTGCTCTTGTTCTCTCCCTCCGAGATATGCAACCCCAGTTGGCGAGCCTTCTTCAATCGTTCTTCAGCACTTGTAGCACTAATGATAAAAGCCTTCCAGTCCTTGAACTGACTTTCGCCCATCCAGAGACTAATTGTTGGAAGTAGTCTCTTTTGGCAAATTTTAATCAAAGAAGAGTCCGGGTTGCCAGATGGTAACTTCATTGCGGTTTGACGAAATCGCTCAATATAATTTCTCGTCAGTTCTTTCTCTCCTTGAACGACGTCCATGAGGGTAGACATCGTAACTTCCTGACCTACCTCATAGAACCTCTCCAAGAACAAGCGTTTGAAGCCAACGAAGGAGTGGATGCAATTGTCTGGCAGGTTGCGGTACCAATCGAAGGTGACTCCTTCCAATGCCCCAATGAATAACCGCGTGAGGATAGCGTCATCATGGGGCAGATGGTCGGTAGTGACCTCAAAGTAAGTGATGTATCGACTTGCTGAAGTCTTGCCATCATATGGGTTGATATTGAACGGCTTATATCTTGGCGGAAAGGGAACATCCCTCTATTCAGCAGGATATGGTTGCCGTATTCTGAGGTCTTGAGAGTTTTCTCGGGCGTGGAACATTGCTCGGAGCTCCTGAACCTCTCTTCTTACTTCTCGGGCCTCATCTGTCGCGGTAGGGGCCGTTATCTCGGGAGGATTATTACCCTGGTTTGGTGTCGCTAAATTTGAGTCTATGTTGATTGCGGGACCCGTGCTTGTCTGGCCAGGTGTCACTCCCTGTAGAGTAGGAAGTACCACTTTGATCTCGTCTGCAGACTTGACCAAGGCATGCAATATGGCCTCCAAAGTGTCGATGCGCTGGCGATCGCTGGAACCGCCTTGATTGCTATCTGTCATAAATACCGTCCTCACATGAGGAGTGACGGAGGGAGTGGTGGAGGATGTACCCTCCGAGTCGTACCCATGCGTCAAGAAATCATCTGGATATGTGGGGATGTTCTCTTCAGGTTCGGACTCGGAAGGAACACTACCCCCAGCTTCGGAGCTTGCTTCGCCTAGAGAATCATGGATGTCCTCGGGGACGTCAGCATCTGTTGTACCCGATGGGAGGGTTGTTTCTCGGGGTTCGTCTCCTTGAAATATTGGATTATTGTGGACGTTCGGAGGAGTACTACCCCCAGCTCCTACGACCCCCAGGGTAGGGGACGACGAGCCTCCTGTTGCAGCCGATTTTGTCTTCGAACGGGTGTGTTGGTATACTCCGGTAGAGGGTAACCGTTTAGCCGAAAACTTCTTAGCTGTAGTGGCTGATATCTTTGGACTGGAGATGCTTGTCTTCTTTCCTCTCCCCTCGGCGGGGACCTTCTGAGCGGAATTGCAGGAGACAACAGGAGGTGCCTCATCTTCTGAGTTCGGGTGCTGTAGTCTGTGGAAGACGGACGGACGATCTTTCGTCACTGCCGCGTTGTTGCAGCAGCAGTTGACGATGATCTGGGTGCAGTGACGTCCATGTGAGGATTCTTTGCACGCCGAGGCCCCTTCTCTTTCCTTGCGTTTGTGGAGGATCGCCTCACGCAGGTCAGAGGAACCACTCTGTCCGTTCGTCGCCGGGGATTGGACTTGAGCGGTTCTGTACAACTTTCCATCAGAGGCCCGTGTGATAATCAGTGAGACGCCCTGATAGTCAGAGGTTGGGGCAGCTGTCTGGGCTTGATGAGCCCGCGCTGCCCTAGACTTCTTCTTTCTAGCACTCGTGGGTGCATAATAGGAAGAGTCCAAGTTGAACATCACAGAGTCTGGCTTATCATCCAGAGAGTCATCAGGGTTCGGATCGTACGAGAGACGGTCGAAAACTGATCGAGAGGAGCATGGAGCAGATGCTATGCGACTGGGAGCGGAAACCGTGCAGGCTATCTGCATGCGGTTGTCTCCTGTCGTCGGACGAGTTCTTATGCGGCTAGGGGTCACGACCGTGCAGGCTGGCCGCATGCGGTTGGCATCTGTGGCCGCATGGGTTTTCTGCAAACGATTGACTTTACTGGCCGCATGAGTCTTATCCATGCTGTCGGGAACTGTAGTCGTATAAGTTATGCGGCTGACAGAAGTAGCCGCATGAGTTTTTTTCATGCGGTTGGCGGATGTAGCCGCATGGGCTTTCTCCTTGCGGCTAATATTCTTCTGCGGTTCGGTCCGCGTAGAGTCCCTCTTTGTCCCTGCAAGTCCAGCATCATAATGTTTTCTTCTGCCGGACTTGGGGACAGCAGAGTTGTCTACGACCTGAAGTGGGACCACAGGAGAATCCTTCTCGCCATCTTGAGCAGCAGAGGGCATCCCATCGAGGGCTTGAGGAGGAGCAAATGACTTCAGTCTCCATTCTTTGCGAGCCTTCATGGTGCAGGTGCGCTTCTGGGCCGGGCCAGCGCTGCCTTCAGAGAGCATCTCTTCGAACGCCTGTTGGTCGAAGCGGACGACCATCTTCTTTTGTGTGGTGCCAAGTTTGGCTGCATCTGATTGCGTCACCAACTCCTCAGTCGTGGAGAAGTTAGTCCCCAGCAGAGTCGCCATCGTGTTTGCCATTGATTGTAAAAGAACAGAACAATTATCGGAGGACTGAACTTAGACTCACAATACAAACTCGCTCGTACAAAGAAAGCCTAGGGACGAAAACCTAGGTACAGCAGACTAAGTACGATTGTTTATTTTTGATTCTGGGGGGTGACGATAGAGGCTCGGGAAAGCGACGGCCGCTCTACCTTACTCCTTGGACGATCAGTATGTAGCCTTGGCTCGGGGAAGATCTGCTTGTTCGTTGACGAAGAAATGCCTTCTTGCTCTCTCTCTGATTGCTCTCCTGGCTTCTCTCTCTCTGTGTATATTCTCTCTCTGACTATGGGGGAAGTCTCTCCGTGTATACGTATTCTTCTCTGGTTTTTTTCTTTTGTCTCTCCCTCTATATTTTCCCTATTTACAAGGGAATGGCACCTTGCTATTTATAATAGTGGGGGCATCATTAGGGTTTAGATTATTACCCGTTCTCAAAGTGGCGGCGGCCTGATGATTAACCAATCTGGACCATTAGTCTTGAACATGAAAGATCTGGGTCGTTAATATGGATTATGCCAAATCCCATCAACAATTAATGCTGATTGCAATAAATCTTCGTCATGATGATTTGCTGACATCTGCGAATCTTAATGAATAAATTTAATTCATTCTTCTGCCACGTGTCCCAGATTATTGGAATTTGGCCCAAGATTTGATTGACTTTAGGGCACGTGTCCAGTCGTCAACGTTGAGCCGCATGAGGAGTGTCGATGTTTGGGCCGCATGAAGGTCGTCATGACCGAGCCGCATGAAAGATTTCATGACCGAGCCGCATGAATAGTCTCTATACTCGAACCGCATGAAGGTTGTCATGACCGAGCTGCATGGATATGTTCATGACTGAGCCGCATGGGAGTCTTCATGGCCGAGCCGCATGAGAGTCTTCATGGCCGAGCCGCATGGATCTCTTTTTAGCCGAGCCGCATGGGGGACCTTCATGGTTGAACCGCATAGGTTTCTCTGCATTGGCCGCATGAACTCGTTTATTCTTGGCCGCATAAGCTCGCCTCAAAACTTTGGTAGACAGCGCCACTTTGAAGATTTTTCTTATTCCCGAAGTACTGCTTTTCGTGTCAGTCATTATGACAACTTTATGTCAGGTCTGCCACTTGTCAGGTCTGTCAGTCGTCAGAGCATTAAATGCGTCCACACGTTGGGCACAGCTGTTTTTTGAAGACCACGTGGCCTCTCTCTCTGGGCCGTATGGAGTTTACTCGAGCTGCCTATGTGCGTTGAGCCGCATGTCCATGTTGGTGACTTTTGAGCCGTATGATACTCTTTAGCCGCATGAAGCTCATCTGATTTTGAGCCGCATGAAGCTTCCTGGGTTCTGTGCCGCATGAAGAATGTCTCATGACCGAGCCGCATGAAGGACGTCTCATGACCGAGCCGCATGAGGAATGTCTCATGACCGAGCCGTATAAAGGACGTCTCATGACCGAGCCGCATGAGGAATGTCTCGATCTGCCCGTGTACTCGCTTTGTGGGCCCGGGTATCCTGAACACACGAGTGCGTAGGTATCATGTTTGCTCCCTGATGTAGGGGCTAATAGAAACACTTGCCCCCGATCTTTGTTGGGAGACACTTGAGAACCACTCTGTCCGTTTGCCGCCGGGGGCTGGACACAGGCGGCTTTGTACAACTTTCCATCAGAGGCCCGCTTAGCGGGACGCTCTTGATGGTCAGAGGTTGGGACAGCTGACTGAGCCCGATGAGCCCGCGCTGCCCTAGACTTCTTCTACTTAGCATCCGAAGGTGCGTAGTAGGAAGAGTCCAAGTTTGGAAGGAGGGAAGAGAAGTTGGTGCCCTTTTCAAAGGAGGTAAGGGGGCTCTATTTATAGAATGGAGTAAGCCCTTTCTTCTTCTCCTTTCCGATGTGGGACTAAAAGCAATATTTTCCATGCTTCTACAAAATCATGTCAGGGTACTTGTCAGGAGTGCGCCACGACGGGCCACTATCATGTCAGGTTGGTCATGCCAGGAGTGCACCACTACGGGTCACTGTCGTGTTATGCTAGTTCCTTGTCATACCATGCCATGTACAATAGTCATTCCAAACATATTAAGTAAAATATCAATATACAGGGCTATAGAAGAGCCAAGCTTAAAGAAATAAAACCAAAACTCCAAGAGCCAATGGTTTGCGCAAGGGGTCAGGGGTTGGATTGCGCAGGGTGTCAGCTACGCTGGGTGCCAAGTGCGCAGGGGCACAGGACGCAGGGGCAGATGGCGCATGGGTCAAGTGCGCAGGAGTCAGATTGTGCATGAGTGAAGTGCGCAGGAGGGATGAAGCATGGGTCAGATTGCGCAGGAGTGAAGTGCGCAGGAGTTAGATTGCGCATGAGCAGACTGCGCAGGAGTGAACTTTGCAGGGGTGGATTGCGCATGAGCAGACTGCGCAGGAGTGAAGTGCGCAGGGTGAAGTGCGCAGGAAGGGTTGGCGCATGGGGCTGAGCGCAGTTCGCCAAGGGGCATGCAGCGCGGTCGGCGCTGCGCTAAAGAGCGCAGGCGGAGAGGGGATGCGCAGTCCAGCACTGCGCTAAAGAACGCAGGCTACAGCCTGCTACTCCAGGCCGAGAAGAACACCAAGAACACCAAGAATTCAAATTTTCATATCTTTGTCAAATCAAAGCCAAATCTAGATTTTCAAAGTTCTAACTTGAGTAAAATTGAATTCTCTTCCACATGGAAGCATCAAAACCCACAAAAATCCAACCAAAATAGATCAAAACTATGTAAATCCAAAAATAGTTAAAACCTAGATCTAGAACAATGGAGACTCCAAATCACAAAATATTAAGCACTAATGTTGATCACCATGGCCTAATCTAGCTAATGAACAAATAAAATATGGTTCTCATGTGGTGGCAAGGTGCACTTGCCTATGGGTGTTAGTGAGTTGTGTAGAGGAAGGAAGAAGAAGAAGAAGAAATTAATAGAGAAAAGTAATGAAGAGAGAGAGTGTTAGGTGGGGATAATAAAGAGGGTGGGTTGTGGTGGAATGAGGGTTGAACATAGGCTAAGGTGTTCCAATGCATATTAAACCAAACCATACCAAATCAAACCAATTCTCCTCCACAAAATAAACCAAGCCAGGTAAAACCCAATTATGAGAACTAAAATCTGCAAGTCAAGCCAATTACAAGTACATGCCAAAATCCGAGAAAATAAATACAGGTCTGAAATACATGCAAACTTGACAAAAATACGTATTCAGAATATGGGTGTTACAACTCTACCCACCTTAAAAGAATTCTGTCCTCGGAATTTAATTTGAGAGGCTAGAGAGACAAGGACAAGTCATACTTATTTATATGCAAGCTATGCTAAGCAGTCAATCAAACAATCACGCATGCAAGCAAGGATGGAAGGCATAAGGCATAAGGCATAAGGAAGACATTATACCTTACGAGTCAAACATGTAGGGATATCGCGATCGGATATCATCCTCACGCTCTCACGTTGACTCACCGAGAGAGTGATGACCCCAAGCAACACGGACTAAGTTAATAGTCTTGTTCTTGAGTATCTTCTCTCTCCGGTCCAATATAGACACGGGCCTCTCCTCATACGAAAGGTTGGTACCAACAACCAATTCCGAATGATCTAGGATGTGGCTCGGGTCCGGGACGTACCGTCGCAATTGGGACACATGGAATACATCATGCACCTCACTTAGCGACGGCGGAAGAGCAAGACAATAGGATACATCTCCTACTCGCTCCAGGATATCGAACGGCCCTATATACCTAGAACTAAGCTTTCTCCGCACGCCAAAGCGAATGACGGCGCGGTTAGGCGAGATCCTAAGGAATACATGGTCGCCGATAGCAAACTCCAAGGGACGTCGATGAGCATCGGCCCAATGCCGCTGGCGATCTTGGGCAACTCGAAGACGATCTCTAATCCTTCTGACCACTTCAACTGTCTGGGCAATCATCTCTGGACCAAGCATCTTCCTCTCTCCGACATCATCCCATGCTAGCGGGGATCTGCACTTCCTACCATACAGAGCCTCGAACGGAGCCATCTGGATACTGGCCTGGAAACTATTGTTGTACGAGAATTTCACAAGATGCAGGTGATCTTCCCATGAACCACCGAAGTCGAGGGTGCAAGACCTCAACATGTCTTCAAGAGTCTGGATAGTGCGCTCTGACTGGACATCTGTCTGCGGATGATATGCCAAACTGAACTGGAGACGAGTTCCCAAACTCTCTTGCAGGCTACGCCAAAAGTATGATGTAAACCTTGAATCTCGGTCCGAGGTGATACTGACGGGCACACCATATATATATATATATATATATATATATATATATATATATATATATTATATATACATGTGTATTTGTGTGTCTATATATATATATATATATATATATATATATATATATATATATATATATATATATATATATATATATATATATATACACCACTCTAAGAGGATAAAACCATAAAAAAACTAGATTTTAGGAAAACCTACCAAATCTAGGGTCAACTTGTAGAGAATGGTCTCCCCTATAATAATTGTGAAAGAATAAATGCAAAAAGAGGAATTAAATGAGAGTTAAAGGATTACCTAATTGAAGATTTGGAAGAAGAAGAAGGAGTTGTAAAGAAAGAATTTAAGAGAGAAGAAGAAGACTTAGTGATGAAGGAAGGAGAGGTGGAGGGGGTGCCTATAGGGGCCGGCCATGGAAAGGAGGGTGGGGGCACTTGTAATTACAAGTTTGCCCCTCCCTAAGCCTACATGCAAAATAATCAAAAAATGGGTTTTGGAAATTGCTAAAATTAATTAAAAATCATAATTAAACTTAATTACTCATGGGGGACTAGTCCAAACTCCTAAACCTAGAAGTTTAGTGTGGTGGGCCATGGTTAAATAACATGCTAATTACGATTCAAGTCAAAATTCCTCGGGGTCCCGAATTAACTCGGAACGCGATAAAATTCGAACCCGACTCCTATAATAATAAATATTAATATTCATGAAATAAAATTCCCAAAAATATTATAAAATAGAAAATTACCATTTTACCCCTAACTTGGAAAAGTGAGGGTGACAAGTCTATCCACCTCAAAAAAATTTCGTCCTCGAAATTGAAGACACAAGCACAGAAAATCACAAACAGAAAGACAAAAAAAATAGATTTATACCTCAGGGTGCGAAAAGATAAGGAAAATGCTCCCGCATGTTATCCTCCCTCTCCCAGGTAGACTCACCTGGAGAGTGATGTCTCCACGAAACCCGAACCAAGGGTATGACCTGGTTCCGGAGCACCTTCTCCCTGCGATCCAGAATCTCCACCGGCTGTTCTGGATAGCTGAGAGTAGGTCCCACCTGTATCGCTGAATGGTCCAATACATGGATAGGATCTGCCACATACTGCCTCAGCTGAGATACATGAAACACGTTGTGCACTCCCTCAAGCCTAGTAGGCAAGTCCAGTCGGTAGGCTACTGTACCGATCCTCTCTAAAATGGTAAAAGGTCCGATGTAGCGCGGACTGAGCTTTCCACCGCCGCCAAAGCGAATAGTGCCACGTGTTGGGGATATCCTCAAAATACCATGTCACCAACCTAGACACAAGACAAAAACTCAACACACAACTAACAAATAATTACAACAAACACGACAAGAACTGAAACTAACCTCGAACTCTAACGGTCTCCGGTGACTATCGGTCCAATGCCGCTACCTATCCTGAGCCACCCGAAGTCTGTCTCTAATTATCCTGACCTTCTCGGCCGCATCCACAACCATCTCCGGCCCAAGAAGCGCCCGCTCGCCGACATTGTCCCAAGACAAAGGAGTACGACGTCTCCGTCCATATAGAGCCTCAAATGGTGACATCTCTATACTGGCCTGGTAGCTGTTGTTGTAAGCAAACTCTACCAGGTGAAGATGGTCCTTCCAAGAACCTTCGAGATCTAGCACACATGTGCGAAGCATATCCTCCAAAGTCTGGATGGTCCTCTCCGACTGTCCGTCTGTCTGAGGATGATAAGCAGTACTAAACTTGAGCAAGGTTCCCAAGCTAGCCTACAAACTCCTCCAGAAGTGGGAAGTGAATCGGCTATCCCAATCTGAAACTATGCTCACCGAAACTCCGTACAATCTCACAATCTGACGAACATACAGCTCAGCCAGCCTCTCCGTAGACAAACCCACTTTGAAAGGCAAAAAGTGGGCCAATTTGGTCAATCTATCAACTATGAACCAAACCGCGTCCTTCCCTCATGGCGACAGTGGAAGTCCAGATACAAAGTCCATGGTGATGTGCTCCCACTTCCACTCGAGAATGGGTAGCGGCTGTAGCAATCCACCTGGTCTCTGTCTCTCGGCCTTCACCTGCTGACACACAAGGCAACGAGATACAAATTGAGCTACCTCGCGCTTCATGCCATACCACCATACGTTCTCTCTCAGGTCCCTCTACATCTTGTTGGCTCCAGGATGTATAGAATACTGAGAGCGATGCGCCTCCTGAAGAACCTCCTCCCGAATCTCTCTACGCGGAACGCACAGCCTAGTGCCGTACCGCAAGGACCCATCTTTGGCTACAGAGAAATCGTCGAGCAAACCCGTCCGTACCTGCTCTCTGATGCTCCTCTGGGCAACATCATCATACTGCACTGACCTGACTCTATCCATCAGCTCAGACTGAATCTGCAAACCCCATATCTGGATCTCCACGCCCGGAATGATGACCTCGATACCCAAACTATCCAGGTCAACCAACAAATGACGATCTTTCTTCAAGAACATAGCAACTGGATACCTACTCAAGGCATATGCAACTACGTTGGCCTTCTTCGGATTGTACTGCAAGGATATATCGAAGTCCTTCATCAGCTCTAACCACCACCTCTGCCGCATGTTCAACTCCTTTTGAGTGAACACATACTTCAAGCTCTTGTGATCTGTGAAGATCTCAACTCGCTCTCCGTACAGGTAATGCTTCCATAACTTCAAAGCAAATATAATCGCGGCCAACTCCAAATCATGAGTAGGATAGTTCTTCTCATGAGGACGTAACTGCCTGTATGCATAGGCAATCACCTTCCCGTGCTGCTGAAGAACACACCCTAAACCCTTCTCCGAAGCATCGCTGAAGATCGAGAACCCTCCTGACCCAGATGGCAAAGTCAGGATCGGAGCTGAAGTCAACCTCCTCTTCAGCTCATCGAATGCAGCCTGACACTCAATAATCCAGACGAACTCCACGTCCTTCCTGGTATGTCTAGTCATCAGCTCTGCAGTCCGCGAGAAGTCCTGGACGAACTTTCAGTAATAGCCAGCCAAACCCAGAAAGCTCCGAACCTCGGCAACTGAACTGGGCATAGACCAAGACTCCACTGCAGAAATCTTCCTCTGGTCTACTAAAATCCCGTGCTCGGTCACAACATGACCTAAGAGCTCCACCTGGTCTAAGAAGAACTCACACTTCGAAAGCTTCCCGTAGAGTTGCTCCCTCCTCATAGTCTCTAACACAACTCTCAAGTGCTCCTCATGCTCCTCCTGCGTCTTTGAATAGATCAAGATATCTTCTATGAAGACCACCACGAACTTGTCAAGGTACTGATGGAATACCTTGTTCATCAAGTTCATGAACACCGTGGGAGTATTGGTCAACCCAAATGGCATCACTGTAAACTCGTACTGGCCGTACCGAGTCCGAAATGCCGTCTTGGGAATGTCATCCCGCCTTACCTTCAGCTGGTGATACCCGGACCTCAAATCTATCTTCGAAAAGCCCTTTGCCCTACTCAGCTGATCGAACAAATCGTCGATCCTCGACAAAGGGTACCTATTCTTGATAGTGAGGTTGTTGAGCGCCCGGTATTCAATGCGCATGCAGGACGTACCGTCCTTCTTCGGCACAAATAGGACTGGCGCTCCCCAGGACGAAGAACTGGATCTGATGAACCCCTTGTCCTGCAGCTCATCGACTTGCTTCTTCAGCTCTATCAACTCGCTGTTGTTCACCCTATAGACATGCTGTGAAATGGGCTCGGCGCCCGGCACCAAGTCTATAGAGAACTCAATGTCCCTGTCTGGCGGCATCCCCGACAACTCCTCGGGAAAGACATCTGAGAACTCAGCTATCAATGGATGTGGCAAATCCTACCCCGCCAACAAAGCTCCACAGAATCCAGCCTCCGACTCCGCTGCTCCTCGAGCAAACTCGATCTCTGGCTCTCCCGACGTCCTAAAAAGAACTCTGCCTCCTCTAAAATCAATGCTAGCATGGTGCATGCTCAACCAATCCATACCGAGTACCATATCGTACCTTGGTAGGGGCATTACGAGCAGACACGCACTCAAGTCCTGGCCTCTTAGAGTGACTCTCCGCCCTTTGCAAATATTATTAACCAGGATAATGCCTCGCCCGGTCGTAATCTTGCAAGTCCTACCCATATATTCAGCAATAATATTATGTCTCAGAGCAAAAGAAACAGACACAAAACTATGGGTCGCTCCAGAATCAAACAAGACGAAAGCAGGAAAGGAATCTAGGAGAACATGACCTGCTACAACATCTCCCACGGGCTCTGCCTCCTCCTCTGCTACCAAAGCGAACACCCTGCCCGCGGATGCTCCCTTCTGCTGCTGAACAAAGCGCTGCTGCTGGGTCTGAAATGAAGGACCCTCTGCTGAACTGCTAGTCCTCTAGCTGGCTGCGCTCTGTCCTGGCCTCCTCAAACTCCGCAAAAACGACAATCCATCAGCTGGTGATCGGGCGCCCCACAGTAAAGACAGACGCCCAACCTCTTCCTGTAAGCCTTCCGGGTATGCCCCGACTTCCCGCAGAAGCCGCACGGAGTAGCCGGTCTCTGGCCCTGTCCCTAGTACTGCTGGGCACGCGCTGGTGCCTGCTAACTCTGCAACGGAGGCTGCTGCTGCTGGAATGGCCTCTGCTAATACTGAAAGTGGGGGCGCTTGGCCGGTCCCGCACTGGAACTCGCCCCCATAGCATCTCCGCTCCTTTTCGACCTGAGGCCGAAGTCCTCCTCTGTGATCTGCACGTCCATCAATATCTGATCGAATATCGCATCATGGCGACCCG
This sequence comes from Iris pallida, assembly GCA_029216955.1. Classification (NCBI taxonomy): domain Eukaryota; kingdom Viridiplantae; phylum Streptophyta; class Magnoliopsida; order Asparagales; family Iridaceae; genus Iris; species Iris pallida. The sequence goes on from JANAVB010042018.1 coordinate 15,694,187, forward strand.
AGGTGCGGGTGCGCACTGCATGAATAAGTCTCCTGCGGAACTTACGAGCCTTCTGCCCCTCATCCTGGATCATATCGGGAGTAAACCTGCTAAGGCGAAAGAACTCAGCTGTATACTCATCCACCGACGAGTTTTCCTGTACTAGACCCACGAACTGGCCCTCCAATGCTGTAAGAGCCACGTCCAGAAGAACTTCTCCTTGAAGAGCCTCCAGTAGTTCTTCCATGTTAGCCCTCTCACCGACGTACGAGGATCCGTACGGCACCATGTCAGCGCAATATCGAAGAATCGGCTGGCTGTGGCCGAAACCCAAAGTGCTCTAGGAAGCTCTGCCAGCTCCATGCTCCGCTGTACATCCTCTAGCCAGTCATCTGCATAAAGGATGCCCTCCGTGCCCGTGAAGTCTCTGGAGCTCATCTTCCTAAAGTCTAATACTATCCCCGGCCTGGACTGCTGTTGGTACGGCTGCTGGCTAGTAGGGCCCTACACCATACCCGGTACCACTCTCTCCACTGCTGCTAGTGCAAGCTGATGCGAGTTCTCCATGCTCTGCCTCAGCATCTCAATCTGACGGTGTGATGCCTCCGACTGGCGCTACGATGCCTCTGCCTGGGCCCGCTGTGTCTCCATCATCTGCTGAAAGAGAAGGAACATATGATGTGTATCCGTCGGTATCGGTGGTGGTGGCGGCAGCATCTCCGGAATGACGACCGAAACACTCTGGAGTGGAGGTAGTAGACCTCCCTGTGCAACTGTCGGGGTCTCCAGAATAGTAGAATCTCTGGGGCAGTCTCATGAACCTCCTCCTCAGCCTGATCAGATCTCTTGGGCAAGCTACTCGATCCAGTGGCCTGCGGGTGCGTCTTCGTCATCCTGGAGACAAATTGAAACAAAGAGATCAATATGGCACATGAGTAGATTTATCAAAGAAGGTCAGTTAATTTAATATAAGGAAAATAATCATGATAATCAAAAGATCGGAATTTCCTAGGTGTGATTGAGAAACTCCTATCATATCCTAGGTCCTACGTCCTAATTGCAGGCTCGTAATTAGTACTCTAAGTCGAGCACCATTACGAGATCGCACTAATTACGACACATGACCTGCGTAGGCCACCACAAAAATGTGTCACGACCCGTACCCTTATGAGGGGCACGAGCACGTGGGTACGTCCAGCCTACGCCGTAGTATCGGCTGTAGAACACTGTATATAACGCCTGTAAATACTACGACTAACATTATAAAGGTACCTGTGCAGTATATACTCTCTGAATGGAGGTGACATATCAATACAGTCTCAATCACAGAATAAAACTAAGGTAGATAGCTCAAAAAGAGAACATATGATAGATGAAAGAGTAAATAAGTCCAGAGTCCAATACAAGCCCAGATATATACAGCATCACAGGGTCTCAAAATATAATGTAGAAGCTACAGTCTGATAAAGCTAGCTGGATCGTAGTCCAGCCAAACCTAGCTAATTTATACTACTCTGGAAGTACAAAATCTAGTGGCTCTACTATAAGGACACGATCCAAGGCTACTCCATCTGACTCGAGCCCATAATAGGTCGAGCAGTCCGACTCAGAATCATCTGTAATATATCATAACGGTATCCTGTCAGAAAAATGAGCAAGTACAAGCACTAACAGCAGTTCCATGTGAATTGACAATTTCTATAAGAGACAGTATAATAAACTACAAGACAAAGATATATGAAGACTTGGGAACCGTTCGGAAGCTGAGTTACAACCCTTAAACCAAATAAGGACCGGGGTTGTAACTCCTCTCCCGAGCAGAACTTAGTCTCCAATCAAGGTACAATGTAAAGGCATGTAGAGCATGTGAGTAACTGTATATCAGGCATGGAAAGGAAATACTGAATGTAGAACAGAACAGGATATACGATAAGATAAAGTAAATATAAAATGTGACTTGAATTATTAGAGTGATATGTGATCGGCTTGGGATAAGTGACAGGACAGGCTATCCACTTGGCCCGACAATCTACGGTGACCTCAACGGAAAGTCATGCCGGCCAACCTGGATAATGAGCACAAGGCAAAAGGATCTCGCTATACCCTTCGTGAGGGAAGAGTGGCGCGAGCACATGAATAGTGACAGGGTAGCTTGGATCACATAGTCCCTAATAATTCTCCATCCCCGAATAGTACAATAGATCTGGACATGACACGTCATGGCACGTGATTCCGTAAGAGGGTAGCAAATCTCCTTAAAAATTGGTGTCTATACAAGTACATGGAACAAGACAGAAAGTGTACCAATATACCCAGAAATCTAGGAACAACATCTCATGTCATGATCCAACGAGTACTAGTCCGTGAACTATCATGACTGAGAATCAAGTAAGACACTACGACTGAATCGGATATAGCAGATATCAAGACAATGAAAACTATCAATGAATGTACTCGTCTGCTGTCCCGAGCTGTAGGGTATATCAATGCTCAAAGCGGTAATCAGAAACCTAAAGATGAGATACTGTATGTTAATTTAGGTTTAAACAAGTTTAAGAATGATTCACAATGAATGATATGCAATCTAGGTCAAACTAGGTCTCACTGAGTCATACTAAGTCATGTCAAGTCAAATCTAGGTCAAATCAAGTTATATCAAGTCAATCTAAGTAAGACCAAGTCAACCCTAGGTCTTACCAGTCATCACAGGTCAAAACAAGTCGAAGAAAGTCAAACGGGGTCAAGAGTTGGCCTATAGTTGACTTTTGGTCAACTGGTCAACCCTGGTCAACTATGGTCAACTCTAGGTCAACCCTAGGTCAAACTGGTCAAATATTGACCAACAGTTGACTTTTGGTCAACTGGTCAACTCTGGGTTGGATTTGGTCAAATCTAGACAAATTGTTGACTCACGGTTGACTTTTGGATAAAAAGTCAACTCTGGGTCAACCGAGCCAAAATCGGTTCAAATATGACATTTATAGGGTGTACCCAACATGCCACCCAAGTTTCAAGTCAATTCGAATACCCGAACTCCGTATCTCGAAATTTCCCGATTACCCCTTAATATTTACCCTTAAACCGTTCTAACTTGACGCCAAGTGGCCTTCCCTTAGGAATTCCACTCCGTGCTTCCTAGGGTAGTAGGGTACTAGCCTATACAACCATTACCTACCAAGTTTTCTAGGGTAGGTGGACATCCAATCCATCTTACGGTCCGAATCGCCCATTTACTCGTTATCTTGAATATTTCAAGATACGGAATGGTGCGGTGCGATACCAACTCCCCAAGCCCACACGCAACCCCGATTCCAACTCCGAAGCCTACCCACAAAATCTAAATCATATTATCTAAATCCCCTCCAAGTTTCAACGCGTTTCAAATCGCGGAACTCAAATTCACCCCTTCACTAAAACTAACTCAACTATTCATTCACTCATTCAATCTCATTCAACTCTCACTTTTCACACCCTCTTGGGACAATCTTTGGGGGGTTATTTAGTGGGCTAATTAGGGTTATATAGGGCTATATATATATATAGGTATACATATGTATATATATGGGTATATATATAGGGATATCTATAGGTTGATTTGGGGGTCAAAGGGGGGGAGGGGGGGAAATGTGCCTATGCTGCTGCTACTGTTGCTGCCCACTGCTGTTACTGCTGCTGCAGTTTGCTACTGCTGTGGGGGCTGTTTGGGGGGGGGGGGGGGGAAACAGCCCCTTACTGCTGTGGGTGCTCCCCCTTTCCCTTTCACTAATCTCTCACTTATTCTCCCTCTATTTCCCTCTCCCCTCTAACTCCTCTAATTCTCTTCTAAATCTCTTCTAATCTCCTCTAATCCCTCTCTATCATTCTCATATATATATATATATATATATATATATATATATATATATATATATATATATATATATAATATATATATTTTTAATATATTTTTTAATATATATATATATATATATATATATATATATATATATATATATATATATACATATTTTTAATATATACATATTTTTTTAATATATATTTTTTTTAAAAAAATATTTTTTTAATATATATATATATACATATCCATATATATATATATATATATATATATATATATATATATATATATATATATATATATATATATATATATAGACACACACACTTATATGTATCTATATATATGGACACTCACACACACACGTGGACACACACTCTCACATGGACACACACATACTTATGGACAAATACACACATACATACATATATATATATATATATATATATATATATATATATATATATATATATAGACACACACATATATATATATATATATATATATATATATATATATATATATATATATATATATATATATATATATATATATATAATATATATATGTGTGTGTCTATATATATATATATATATATATATATATATATATATATATATATATATATATATATATATAATATAATACATGGATTGGTGGCTTCCGAGGGAAGGATCCTTCCTCGTGATCCCTCTCCCCTCCACCGACCGGTGGCCGGCCGCCTCCCGGCGATCCTCCCACCGCAGCGAGGCCAACGCCCCCGGCCCCCCTTTCTCCTCCAGCGGCCTGGCATCCCCCGGGCTCCACTCCTGCGGGGCCCCATTGCGTCCCGCGTCTGCCAGTGTTGCGGCAGGCCTGCCTTCGTCCCCCCCCGGCCTCGTCGCAGCAGCCGCCTCAGGCGTCGTCGGCGACGCCGTCCTCGGCGCCTGTCGTCTCCCCTGGCACCTTCCATCCTTGGCCCCCCGCCGGGCTCCCTCGCCGCCGTGCGCGAGGCGCTGCCTCCTGGATCCGCGTCGCCTCCGGCCGCCGATCCCCCCTGCGCGCCGCCCCCCTCTCCAGCTTGCGGCGACCCCCTCCGTTCCCCCTTCTCCGCTCAGTCTCTCGGGGCCCCCGGCAGCAGCCGTCCCGGTTGAGGCCCCCCCCGCCCCCCTCCCGGCGAGGCCTCCCTCGGATCCTCCGGCTCCCGCCCCGTCAGGTCTTTCCCCTCCGGATCCCCCATCCCAGGTGCACGTTCCCCCGGCAGCGGCCACTATCCCGTTAGTCCCTACCGGCGCGCCCCTTCCCACTTCGGCCGCAGGCTCCCTCTCTCCGCCTCCCCCCTCCGCGCCTCCCTCCGCCATTGCTGGACCCTCCGTCTCGCCCGGCGCTTACTGGCAAGTTCCTGGCTCCGACCAGTGGTACTGGATCCCCTCCCACCCTCAGGCGGATGCGATCTTCCTCGCTCTGGGCCTGAGGCGCCACCCCTAGCGCTTCGTCGGTGGCCCTCCTTCCTCCCCGGCTTCTCCGGCGGGGACCCCCTCCCGCTGCGGTTCCCGCCGCCGGGTCGTTCTCCTTCCCCTTCGCCTGGTCGTGCGGTGCTTCTTCTCCCTCCCGGCCCTCCCCGCCCGGCGCTCCTCCTTCCCCTGCTCTCCGGCCGCCCCTTCCGGCTCGGCCCTCGTCCCCTCCAGCTCCCCGCCGCCCTCCTGGCTTCTGGAATCGGCCGCATCCTTAGCCTCCTCCGTCCCGCCCTTCGTGGCTGAGCCCTCCCCTCATGGGTCCGGCTCCCTCGCGTGGCTCCCGCAGCGCTCCCCGCCGAGTCGTCGTCCCTTCCCCCTCCGGCAGGCCCCGGCTGGCTCGCCCTGCCCTTCTGCAGTCAGGCGCCCCAGCGCCCTCCGCTCCTCGGCCGGGCCTCGCTGGTGCTCCATCTCGCCGGCGTCCCCCTGCCGGTGGGTCTGCGCCACCCCTGCCGACGTGTCCCGCGCTGCCTCGGGCTCCCGCCCTCGGGCCCCGCGCGCCCCGCCGTGGCAGCGCCCCCCGCTCGCCCTCTCGCCGGCCCCTCGGGCACCGCCCAAGCTTCCTCGGTCTCCGCGCCCCCCCTCGGTCTCCGCGCGCGGAGCTGGCCTCTTGGGCCACGCACCAGAGCGACACGCGTCCCTCCCGCGCCCCGTAGGGCCGCGTGCTGTCCCCCTCCCCCCCGCGCGTCCCCCCGGACTCCGCCGTTGCAGCTCGCCGTCGCCGCGGCGTCGCCCGGCGCCGGGCTCACCCTCCCTCCGTTGCCGGCGGGCTCCCCCCCCCGGCGGTCGTCCCTTCCCTGGATCGGTCACGGGACTGCGTACGGGTGGCCCGAGGCGTCCCCTCGGTTTTCGCGCTCCCTCGTTGGCCACGCGTGCGGTTAAGGCCTCGGGCCCCGCGTTGGCTGCCACGTACCCCCCCCCCCCCCCGCGTTGGGTGCCGCGCTTCCCTCCATTTCTTTTTTCGGTTTTTAGTTTTTGAACTTTCAAATTTAGCTGGTTTTGGGCCATGCGGGTCTGGCCTTAGTGGCCCGGCTCTGCGTCTGGGCTTTGTATCCGCCCCTTGCGGGCTTTTTCAATGAATTTCCTGTTTTTGCAAAAAAAAAAAAAAAAAAAAAAAGAAATTAGGTTTGTGACAAAAAAAAAAAAAAAAGAAAAAAAATATATATATATATATATATTTATATATATATATATATATATATATATTTTATATATATATATATATATATATATATATATATATATATATATATATATATATATATATATATATATATATATATATATACACCACTCTAAAAGATAAAACCATAAATAATCCTTAAACTAGATTTTAGGAAAACCTACCAAATCTAGGGTCAACTTATAGAGAATGGTCTCCCCTATAATAAATGTGAAAGAATAAATGCAAAAAGAGGAATTAAATGAGAGTTAAAGGATTACCTAATTGAAGATTTGGAAGAAGAAGAAGGAGTTGGAAAGAAAGAATTTAAGAGAGAAGAAGAAGACTTAGTGATGAAGGAAGGAGAGGTGGAGGGGGTGCCTATAGGGGCCGGCCATGAAAAGGAGGGTGGGGGCACTTGTAATTACAAGTTTGCCCCTCCCTAAGCCTACATGCAAAATAATCCAAAAATGGATTTTGGAAATTACTAAAATTAATTAAAAATCATAATTAAACTTAATTACTCATGGGGGACTAGTCCAAACTCCTAAACCTAGAAGTTTAGTGTGGTGGGCCATGGTTAAATAACATGCTAATTACGACTCAAGTCGAAATTCCCCGGGGTCCCGAATTAACTCGGAATGCGATAAAATTCGAACCCGACTCCTATAATAATTAAATATTAATATTCATGAAATAAAATTCTCAAAAATATTATAAAATAGAAAATTACCATTTTACCCCTAACTTGGAAAAGTGAGGGTGACAAGTATAAATTAATTAGTTTATTATTAGTAAAATTAATTATTATAATAATAATTATTAAAATATTAGGATTATTATTATTATTATTATTATTATTATTATTATTATTATTATTATTATTATTATGATAGCCATTATTGTTATATAAGATTATTATTTACAATTATATTTTGTGATTTATATTACATTAGTATCTTTAAACTATGTTAAAATACTAAGTTTTGGGGGCTCACCATATGCAATTCCAAACAGTATTCAAAAACCCTAAATATCTTTAGAATATTACTTTATAAAGTTTTGGCCTAAAGATATATATATATATATATATATATATATATATATATATATATATATATATATATATATATATATATATATATATATATATATATATATATATATATATATATGTATGTGTGTGTGTGTGTGTGTGTGTGTATTTAAAAAAGTTTAGAGTTTGCCTGAAATGATGCTTCTAGATTTTTAGAGCTTTTATCTAAATGTATTTTAACTAAATAAAAATATAGTTAAATATTTTGTAAAATAGATAATATTTAAAATATCGTGACTAATCAAAGATAGTTTTATATCATAAAATAAGTTATGGAAATTTCCAAATATATATTTATCCTAAAATATTTTGGGGCTAATAAATATTAGTTTGCATAAATAGTTCTCTAAATTAGTATAAGTATCCATCTCCGCAAATTCTTCTCAACTACCAACATCGATCATGACTAACTGTATACTCCTATTTTCTCGTGAAATCGGACTCTTCCCCATCGGATATGGCGATTAGGCAACTAGAACCTTACAAAATATCGTACCACACCAGGAGATACCACAGGCAAGATACCTTGCCATTATACTATTTTTTCAGTTTGTATTTTATTTCATATCACTGTTCATTTAATTCCAGTTATTACAGTTCTTGATTTGCTGCCTGCTCAGTGATATTAGATGTACTTTGTTATTATCCTTTGATTACATATGGACTTAGAGTTAAGAGACTACCGGTTGTAGTGTATTGTACATACCTCGACACAGTTGTACCACGAGTATATATGAGATGAGTAGCATGTAGAGGTCCTTGCGTGTTGGCTGATCCCCAGTGCGTATGCGTTAGGACTAACTGCTAATAGGAGCATATTAGGAGACATAGCAGTTAGTAGAGAAACATGGTCGTGGATGCGACTTAGATAGGTACATTGGGTGGAGAGGACAATACCTGATGTATGGGCTTCGATTGCACTTCCTTTGTAACCCGGAAGCTCCGCTGGAGATACGGGTATGATTAGCCTCTCAGGTTGGCCACTGTCGTTTTTCAACATCATGCGCTTAGGTCACTGGTGCTCAAGTGGGGACCTTACCAGATCCTATTTGTAACGCCCCAGAACAAGAATACTGGAGAGCGGAGGCATACATAGCCAGCTACGTATATGAAAGTGCAACCCACCTTGCTATACAGTCACGGCTGTCTAGATACATGAGGGTTTAACTACAAGTCATCAGTCTCTTATGGTCATGAACAAGCCTATTGTCTCAATCTCAAGCAAGTAATAATAGTACAAGATGTCAGAGCACCAAATATACAATAGTAAGGCGTCCCACACATTACATATTTGGATGATCATGAAGCTAGTCATACAAAATGTGAAGACTAGCAAGCGTTTCAGTCATACATGATCAACCCTAGGATTTGTCAATCATGTTACAGCCCGTAGGCAGACAGTAAGTAAAGTGCACTATGAGCTAACACATGCTCGCCGACTAAACGCCTTAAAAAAATATTTATATAATAAAGTGGGAGAACAAAAGGGAAACCCACTCGTTGCCTTGGTTACGCCTGGTGGTCACCATCTGGCTGGAAGATAGAAAGATCCTCTGGAGCTGCTCCGGTATCTGGCCACGCAAAATCAGTTGGGTCAGACCCCAGAAAGAGCAAGTGCCACAAGGAGGCTTCACTAAAAAACTAAAACCAGCAATTAGCACAGAACATAAAAAATATAATAAACTTAAGATATAGAAATCATGATGATATACGATAAGATAACCATAGGACTATTCAGATAGCCAGGTTACAACCCTTAAACCAAATAAGGACCGGGGTTGTAACCCTTAATCTGAACGGAACTTGGTTTCCCACCATTTATCGATAAAATAAAGCATAAACATTCAGGTCATATTACAATCTTGTACAGGTTCAGGACATGACTAAACTGGGCTAAACTCCATCCAATCAATTGCGGCCAAGCAATGAGTATGGCTTGATACTTTAACTAACTAGAGTTATCACTGGCCTAGTTACTAACAAGATGTAGTGAGATTACTCCAATAGCCACAAGCCCTGCAGACCATCCAGGTTATCCAGGTCGAATATTCGTTCAAGAAGGGTGCAACACATGTCAGTGTACTGAAAATGTGCCCTACTCGTCGGTAGGCTACAAAACCACTAGCGCGCCCAGATAACAGGATTGCCTGTAGCTAGAAAATCTCTTCATGACTATTGGATCATTCTAGTTATTAGCCTTAGTCAATTTCAGTATGTGCCCCCTGACCGTGGTACTCAGGGGTTCCTGCCCTAGACATGATGCATTATAATACTGGTTCATTTGTACAAACACAATCGTCCAAGGTATCCAGGTCAATCATTCTTGTCATGTCATGCTAGTCGTCGCAACAGCTTATCGAGGTATATCATATCAGGTTTACTTATCAAGAGTGCGCCACGACGGGCCACTATCATGTAATGTTACTTGTCATGCCTTGTCATGTCATGTCAATTACTTGTCATACCATGTCATGTACAATTATCATTTCAATCATGTCAATCAATTCATGATTATCAAGTTCATAAAAAAAGACGTAAGGATATACCTGGGCAATGGCGTACGCCATAGGGGCTCAAGTCTCTACGCGCGTACTACTACGCTAGGCCAAGGGGCCTTAAGCGTAAAAGTGGACGCACGCTAGCAAGAGCAAGGTGAGATAGCTCTACGCGAGCAAGGGTGCACGTGGGTGGGATTTACGCGAGCCAGGGCTTTACGCTAGCAAGCCGCAGGCAAGCAAGGCTCTACGCGAGCAAGCTCAACGCGAAGAAACACTCGAGCAAAACTTTACGCACGCGAGAGTCTGCTCGAGCCAGAGTCTACGCGAGCACGATTTTATGCGAGCGGGAGGGCCCGAGCATAAAATTCGAATGACTTAGCGTAGAACGGAGTACGCTGGCACGCAACTGCGTGTGCGTAAAAGGCTGAATAATACACTGTCATGTAAAATATGGGCGTAAAAAGCTAAGACACTACGCTAACACGTTAGAACGTGTGCGTAAAACTTCATATTCTCCTCATGGCCAAGACAAGCAGACGTAAAAGCTCACGAATTCAAGCAAGCCTCATCTCGGTCAAGTCTCGATGAAATCCAACCATTCAAGAGCCAAACTTGCGTAAAATCGAAATCCCTACTACATGGAACTCTCCATTTCGGAAACAACCAAGTTTATAAGATCAAAACTATGAAGATCAAAAATGCTAAAAACTTAGATCTACATGAAATGAGCCATGAAATTCGAAAATGCTAAATACAAAAGTGACTTAGAATCTCATGAGTGTTTGCCATTAAATCTTTTAATTGAAATTTCAATTACAAACAGAACAGTGTTACAATGTAGGACTTAGATGTAGTCGTGGGAGAACACTTTTGTTTATCTGGGTCCCTATGTCGATGGAGCGAGTGGTAATGTGTTGACTCCGTTGATGATCTGATGACGATTCTCGGTTCTCTGAAGGTCTGAGTTGCTCTGGGTGCTGGAGCTTGCGGAGAGGAAGAAGACGTTGAGTGTCTGTATCTGCCTCTCTCACTGCGTGTAGGTCTCTGTCTGTCGGTATGTCTTTCTGTTCGTTCGTGGGTCCGGAAGAAGGAAATAATCCCTCTATTTATAGCTTGCAGGCTGGCTGCTCATGTGCGCATATGTAGGATGTGCCTTTACGTGGGGACACCATATGGTGATTGCTGATGGAGGCGCATGGGCGATGTGTTCTGAATGAGGAGTTGAACCCTTCTTGTTGCCTTTGTGGGCTGCGACCCAGCTGACACGTAGCAATAGAGAGTTTCTTTCAGTTGTTGAGATCTTGGTGATTAGCACCCATTTATCGGCTGAACTGAGTCAAAAGATACGTGACGCATATCCATAGCTCAAAGATCTCAGATTTGGTGGAGAGTAATCTGATAGGATGTGCCTAGGATTGGGCACATGAGTAGACTTTAGCTTGTAACCTTTATGAGTCATGAACCAGTCTGAGCGCATGGCTTTTGAGGCGCACATGAGACTTCAGTAGTTACTGTCCTCTGTCTTTAGGAATCAGAGAAAAGTCTGAGGCACATGCAGAGATTTGGATGCATGGCTGAGGAGGCGCATGCAAAATGGTTGGACGGCCACGTGGCTTGTAACCGCCGGAAGATAGTAATGATGATGTTGACGTCAGCGATGCTTCATTTTCTAAAAAAAGCTGTCAACTGTTCAGTCCTCGGGGACTGTCTGCTGTTGTCAGTCTTCAGCATTTAATATTCTTTGACGGGTGATGGGCTGTTGAGTGTGCACGTCGATCTACGTACAACTAGGTACATGAGGGCGTATAGGGCGCTTCCTTATGAGGTGCTTGGTACTGATAGGCGCGTCTGTATGATGCGCAATCTGACCAGCACATCCGTTTATATGAACGTCTTTATTGGTCCGACTGTTACGTTCTTCGAGTGCTTTAAATAGCCATTTTTGACTTAGCTGAATTCGAAGCGTCAGGTTCATCACCATTAATGCAAATTTATTATACGGAATTCGGAGAGCCAGCCACTTGGCGCATGGGTTTGATTTGCCTGGCCTATAAATAGTGGCAAGGAGAGAGTTTGCTTCTCGTTCTTTTATGTCCTCTCGAATGAACTTGTTTGCTCGAGCACATTCTGTTGACGAGATGCTCCCGAGGGTGAAGATGCGGTGACTTGTCTTCGTTCATGCACTTGAAGGTGACTGTTACATCCAAAAGTTAGGTTCGAGGGCTTCTGAGGCAGGCGGAAGGGGCCTATTGCATCCAAAGATTGGGATACACGAGCCTCGTCTCCATTATGCTGGAAGAGCCGCAGATCGGAATTGCGGTGCCCCGATCATCTTCCTTAGGCTTTGGAGGCTTTTTCTTCTGTTAGAGTAGGTGTTGCCCATTCTGGTTGTGTTGAAAGCCTCCTTTTGCCGCAGAGGAGAGCTCTTTCTCCCGCTAGGGTGGGGTTGATCATCCACCCTTGCTCAATAAATGCTTCATTAGTCGAAGCACCCTATCGGGTCGAAGTAAGGCGCATATGTTGAGACTTTATTGTGCGCATGACTGAGACACTGAAGGGATGCACATAACTGAGCTGCTGAAGGGATGCGCCTGACTAAGATGCTGAAGAGACGCGTCTGACTGAGACACTGAAGAGATGCGCCTGACTGAGATGCTGAAGAGATGCGTCTGACTGAGATACTGAAGAGATGCGCCTGACTGAGACGCTGAAGAGATACGCCTGACTGAGAGCGCATGACGGTTGCTGCTCCTGGATATAGACTTAGGGTCTTTTCTTTTTGTAGAAGTTCTCCTTTGTACAGCCTTTTTTAGACTTGTAATAGACTTTTATATGAGATAAAAATCTTCTTTTAATGCTATGCTTTTGCTGTTTGCTGTGCCAAGTACTTCTTCTGAGCTTCCTGACGTATGTAATGTTAGGCGCATAGGATTTCTGGTCCTAAAATTCTAAGCTTCTACAAGACCCCCTTCAAAGTTTTCAAAACTTTTTGTCAAGTTTTGGAATACTTTGAATAAGAAGCATGGTGGTGTCTTCGATGGGGCGCATGACTGTTCGGGCGCATGGGTACTCCGCAGATCAGTGTTGGGGTGCATGTTCATCTCTGTTAATGCAAATGATAATGCTTCGAAGTAACCAAAAGGATTAATGATGATCTTTTTAGATTTATTTGCAGTTATCACTTCATATATCCCGAGGCGGCGGCTGATGTCACTCCTCATCGGTTTTTGTGTATGCCTAAGCCTACAAATAGGCGTCTGATAGAGAGAGAGGGTTTTTCTCCACTTTGCTTTCTTCTTCTCTAGATTTCTTCTTTTGAAAAACCCTAACTTCTTCTTTCACGAGATGGCCCCCAAGACTTCTCGCGGTGGTGCTGGCAAGGGAAAGGAGCATACGGAGTTCATCGAGGAAGACGCTCCTGTCACCATCGTGACTCCGGCCAACGTTCGGCATGCGGTGACGGGTAGGTGTGATCTCCCAACCTTTTAGACGAGTTTGGAGCACATGGATGAGTTGCATCATGTTGCTGTGGCCTAACTCTTTATCGCCGACGCGCATGGACGTCTGTCCTGATGATGCGCTGAGGTTATTTCGCTGATGCACATGGGTTTAGGCCCTAATTATGCACCGAGGTTTTACTTCTGACGTGCATGGGTTTAAACCATGATGAAGCGCTGAAGCTTTACTGTTGACGCACGTGGGTTTAAACCGTGATGATGCGTCGAAGCTTCCTGCTGACGTACATGGGTTTAAACCCTGATGATGCGCCAGGCTGCTTGACACTCCCAATATTTGGTCTTCTTAAGGCTTCTGTGTTGCCTGAATTTTTTTTGCTGTATCAGTGTCGATGACTATCCCTTTGCTGAATAAAGTCCTTCTGGATGCTTCTCTTTGCCAAATAGGAGTTGATTTCGACGAGGAGGTTATTAACCCCGCGAAGGCTGCTATCCTACTGAATCAGTCTTCCGAGAGACTGCTGCAAATCCAGGATCAGTCGTCTGTTTTCCTCCAAAGCATGATGGAGAGCGGCAAACTAAAATCTGCCGAGTCCGAGGATGCAACTTTCTTGAAACCTGCCTTTCTATTTGGTGACCGCTTGACCTCCACCGAGGCGAAGGTACTGAAGATCAAGGAAGACTGGTTCTTCTCTGCGAAGGGCATGGTTCTGTACATGCGGCAACTTGAACGCCAATTGCCGTTGACGGCCTTCTACCGTTTGGCTTCCACGAGAAGGATGCCATGGGAACTTACTCCATCTCAAGGAGCGGCAGTGGGGGGTACCCTTTCGATTGATATTTCTTCGAATCAAAGGGATACCTTGGCCGCCTTGCGAGCCGAGCCCTCGTTCAGTTGCCGAACTTTGCGCCTTGGGAGCCTTTATAGTGATGTCCCTAATGACACCTTTGCCTTTGGTGCTTCGACCTTTGCAAACCGGATGCTAACATCGAAGGTCATGTATCCGAAAGGTGGCTTTAGGGTTGAAGGTTGGTGTCACCACATGTCGAAGTGGGACGAGTTGACCCTTTGGGTGTTGTCGAAGTTCAAGGCTGAGCTTAAAGAGATTGGGCTGACGGCCGCTATCCGTGCCATACAGGCCGGCATGGATCTCAACAAGCATATGTTCCTTGAACTCTTAGAAATGTTTAATACCCACACTGGCACTTTTTTACTCCAGTAGGGGAGTTGGGATTGGCTCTCCATGAGATGTACGAGGTGTCCAAGCTTCCCTGGGGCTCGGAACCGTACGAGGAATATTTCCCGACAAATGAAGAGATCATAGTTCTTGAAAAGAAGGACCCGGAGATGACGGCTGTTTTCAAAGAGGTGGCGAGCCATCATTATCTGATGCAATGGAAGGACAAATTCAAGACACAGCCTCACGTGACTGCTTGGAAGGATTACGTCTTCAATCATGACCTGGCGGATTCTTCGAATATTCGGTTTACGACTCTGCAGGGGCTGAAACCCGCAGAAGTAACCTCCAAAATGAGCCGACTAGGCAAAAAAGCCCCCCGTTCAAATAAGAGTGGCGAAGATGTGTACAGCTGTTTCTGGCATTACGTGTACCGGATGTCGTCCAAGGCAGTGTTGATTGCCTACTTGATGATATAGCTCCGGGACTGTGTGTTTTTAGGTGGGTCAGGCTCTGTGGAGAGGGTAAACCGAAACCTCATTTTGCCAACAGTAAAACTAGTTTTTGGTCGTCCTTTGGCTTTTTTCCCCGCGATGGTGTGTAACCTGCTGCGGGGTTTGAGGGATTTTGCTGACTATGTGGTCCGTGAGAGGGACAGGAAAGACAACTTTCCCCATGCTGAGCAACTATTCCATTATCTGATGGGATAGTTGATTCTACATCACCCGAATGTGATGAGTCCGGGTCCTGAAGACGGTCACGTTGAAGGTGACGCCTTTATCCGCCTCTTCTACAAGAGGAAGTGGCTGCACACCGGCGTCCCCGTCTGTAGGAGAGTCTTGTCTTATCTTTAGGGGTGGGAGATTGTCAAGGTCAGTCCCATCTTCAAAGATTTTGAGGCTGACCATGATTTGGAAGACTCTGGTGATGATGCAATCACTCTGCCGAAATGGAGGTTTCGTTGGTTGCAGAGTATTCGGTCTTTCCACTTGGTCTACCGCAACCAAAATAGGTGTTATCTGGAGCCATATCTGCCGAGCCGGTATGCTCGCCAGTTTGGTTACACCCAGCTAATGTTATGAAATCCCAACAACAGTCTGGGATTTGCTGGAAGTTTTCTGGATGGAGCCCGGGGTTGACAATAGTACAATACCGGGTGCACTGGGGTTCGTTTCAATAAACCAGTTCACAACCCTCGGATACAGATCCTGTATTCGGCCGTTAAGCTGTATTGTGCCATGAATACTGTGTCTCCTGATTATGATAAGGAGACTAGTTTCATCGTTGGAACTCAGCTAGAGGCTACGAAGAACATATTGGCGGCGACTCGGTCATATCGTCCACCAGAGTTGGCAGGCTATCGGGCTGCTGCTGCAGCGTTAACAGGAGGCATTCGGTAAGATCCTCCACCTGGAAAGAGGCACGCTGACGCAGAAGCCGGTTTGTCTGCACCAAAAAGGTTGAAAAAGCGACGACTCCAAAGGTGGAGGCTACAGGAGTGCCGCCGGTAATGCCAATGGAATCAGTTCCTGCTGAGGTAAAGACGTTCTCCATAATCTTGCTCCTTCTGTCATTTTTGTGACATATGCTTTCATTTTGTAGGAACCATTGAAGAAGAGACCCCGAACTCCAAAATCAGGTGCTAGCAGACCAAAGGAGGTGGCGGGCTCATCTGAAGAGCGCATTCCTCCGATTGTGATGTCTCCCGTA
This sequence comes from Iris pallida, assembly GCA_029216955.1. Taxonomy (NCBI): domain Eukaryota; kingdom Viridiplantae; phylum Streptophyta; class Magnoliopsida; order Asparagales; family Iridaceae; genus Iris; species Iris pallida. The sequence continues at coordinate 15,710,596 of JANAVB010042018.1, forward strand.
GAGGAGAATCCGGACGATGTCGTTCCTGCAGAGATTTTAGTATCTTTAGATTATATTGGAAGGGACGCTGAGGATGCAGCAGTTCCCGAGAGGGTGCAAGCCGCCGTGGGGCCTCTGACATTGAGGACCAGCAGATAAGGGGCTTCCGGATGAGGAAGTGGACTGGAGTTCATCGTCTTCAGATGACGTTCCTCAAGAGATGAATGAGCCAGTTACGGGAGCAACAGACATGAATGAAACAGAGGAGAGGGCTGATTCCCATTCTTGTCATAATGAAGGGAGGTCGATTGTAGCATTGCCGAGTCCTACCCCAGACTCAGCAGCGGAGGCTGAGGTGGCTGCCGACCGGGAGGTAGCGACAGATTCTATCCCCGCGGAGGGATTCGATAAGGAAGGTGAGACTCGTCCGCCGAGCCTGACTCCAGGGGAGCCGAGGTAGGAAACAAGTGCTGATCTCGCTGCTTTGCCAGAAGGGGAAGGTCCCGTGCGGCCTGCTGATAGTGTGTTGGATGCGGGGGAGATAGCTCCTGGCGTTAGTGGTCCCCCCGAGCCTGAGAAGGGTAAGGGTTTGCTGGAACCCCCTGTTGCTCCTTCCACTTGGGGTATGATATCGACGCCCCTCTCGGCTCCTTCGACTGTCTTGGCTCCTCGGGCCAGTGGCGAAGTTCAAGCCCCTGTTGAAGGAGAGTCCGTTGATGCCGAGGTTCCAACCTCGCAGATTGTGGTTGGCGGGTCTTCTTCCGGGTCGCTATCTAGAGCAGCTCCTCCAACTCCTACTATGACGCCGCATGTGCTGGCGGATGCGGATGAGTACGTAAAGTTTATCATTGAGGCGATGTACAAGATGCTGTAGAGGGGCGTATCGACAGTGATAAATACAAACGGGAGTTTTGCGATGGCAAAAACTATGACGCTCCCTCACATTGGTCTGATACATTCCTACCAGGGCCATGACCAGATGGCCGAGATTCTGGAGGCATCGGTAGCCGAGCTCGACCAGCTGCTTTTCGAGTTTCAGTGTATCCAGCAAAATAATCTCTCCGTCTTGATAGAAGCAGAAAAGGAGAAGTTGATCGCTGAAATTGAGTCATCTTATCAGGCCATCGTGGCCGTCTGGGAACGCGAGTTGGCCGAAGCTGAGGCTGCGGTGGAGAGGCTATCTCAATCTACGCAGGAGAAGATGGAGTTGCGAGCTACGTTGGACGCTAGTATAGCGGAGGTTAATGCCAAGATTCGCCTCCTTGAAGACCAACGGGCTCAACTCTTGTTAGATGCTGAGCGAGTCTAACTACCAATGAGGCTCCAGTCTCAGACATTGATACCCGCACTTGTCGATGAACGGGAACCTCCATTCTTGGACATTAATACTCGTACTTGTTGACATGGCATAGGCCGTTTGTCAGGATAGGTTATTTTTAGGACAGACCAAGTCTCGACCAACTACCGTGACGTAGTGCTGAATCCTGAGGGGTACTGCCAATGAGGCTGTGAGGCCAGCCAAAGCGTCAGCCTCCAGGTTTTGTAACCGGGGTACGTGTTCTAAGAACTTGGTGAAGGTTGAAATAATGTTCAATACAACTTCATGGTAAGGAACCAGATCTTCATGGCGAACTTCGTATTGCCCTCTGATCTGGTTAACGACGAGTTTTGAGTCGCCGTAGGCTTCCAGATGATCCACCCCCAGCTGTTGTGCCAGCTGGAGTCCCATGATAAGAGCATTATACTCGGCAATATTGTTGGAGCACGACTTTGAAATGGAGTAAGCACGCTGGATGACCAGCTGATCAGGGGAGACTAAGACTACCCCACTCCGACGATAATTTAGCCTTTGGGGCCTGTTCTTGAAGCGCCATCGAAAAACATCCGCCAGACGGAGCTTTCATCGGTGACGTTTGATTCTAGGACGTCATCCGGGATGTCTTTATAGAGTCTGGAGGACTTTGGGATAGGGTGCACGGCTAAAAAGTCGGCCAGAGCTTGACCCTTAACGGCTTTTTGTGGAACGAATACCATGTTGTATGGTGTCAACAGGATCGCCCATGTAGCTAGCCGGGAGTTCAATGATCCTGGCATCGTCATGAGAACCCTGAATGGATTGACTAGGGAGATGACATAAAATGTCTGGCCCGAGACATAATGGCGAGTCTTCTGAATGGCGAACACCAAAGCCAGACATTCATTTTCAACGGGGTTGTACCGGTGTTCGGCCCCGATCAGTGTCCTACTGAGGTAGTTGATAGCTTGCTTGTAGCCCGCATCGTTGTTCTGGGCCAACAAAGTGCTGAGGGAGTGATCCATCGCATGGACGTAGAGGAGAAATGGTTTGCCTGAGACGGGCGCCACCAGGACTGGCGGGCTCTTTAGGTAAGCTTTGATGTCATCGAAAGCCTTCTGACATTCCTCTGTCCAGACGTAAGAGACTCCCTTCTTCATGAGCTGAGTGAAGGGTTGATATTTTCTGGAAAGGTTTGCTATAAACCTTCGGATGTATGCCATACGCCCCTGCAGGCCTCGAAGTTCTCGGAGGTTCTTCGGAGGGTCCATGTCAAGGATGGCCTTGGTCTTCTCGGGATCGACATGAATGCCTTTCGCCGTGATAATGAAGCCCAGGAACTTTTCGCTAGAAATCCCGAGGAAGGATTTAGCGGGGTTCATCTTGAGTTGATGCGCTTGCTTGAGATCGAAGACTATCTTTAGGTCTTGTTGGTGATCACCTTTGAGACGGCTCTTGACAGCGATATCATCAACATAGCATTCGACTGTCTTGCAAAGATGTTGACGGAAGATGGTACTCATAGCCCGTTGGTATTGTAACATCCAGTTTTCCAGAAGAGGATAATTTTGAAATTTTGTAATTATAATTATTGTTTAATGATATTTATTTCATATTATGATTTTTAGTGATTTTTAATTATTTTTAAAGTATTTAAATTCATGACTTGTGATTATGGTGTTTTGCTAGTGAATAGTAGAGACTGCCTACCCTAGAGCCTAGCCATGTGATTAGGGTATTTAGAAATTTTTTGGGGTTATTTGATTTTATTATAATTTATTTGAATTTATAGGAATTTTTAGAATTTATTTTGGAATTGTTTGAATGTGGGTTGACTAGGTTGACTTTAACTAGCAATGACCATGGTAGACCAACCTAGGAGCTAATCCTAGTTGAGTTTGGACTTGGTTAGGTTATGCAACCCTAGTTAGACTAGAGTTGACCTATGGTTTGATTATTTGACTCAAGTTAGGATTTAAGTCATAAGCCATGACTTGTGGTTGCACCTTAATCAATAACTTAGCCTTAAAGGCCCATAGGCCCACACCACTAGCTAAACCCTAACCCTAACAAGTCTTGGCCAGCCACTACACCCATTGGGAATCCCTCCCTATAAGTATCCTCTTAAAAATTAGGGCTAGCCTCTTAGGAAGAACAAAGTTTTAGAAGAGGTGAGCCTCCATCTTCAAAAATCCATAGTAATTCCATTTTATCTCCTTTTTCCCTCCAATCAATTGCATTAGATCCTAATTTTAGTTTTCTTGCTGTTTGTGGTGATCAACCTCAGCTTTGGGGCAATTTGGAGAAGTTTGCTAGCAAGAGGAACCCCCCATTTGAGGCTTTTCTTACATTTTGACACCAATAGGTAAATCCTAATCCACCCATTAAAATTCTAGTTTCTTTACATATAGACCTAGCCCTAAGTGTCCTGGTCCTATAGGTATGCCTAGACCTAGGTTTTGTGTCCATTTCGTGTCCTAAATGGACACGTATCAGCCTATAGACCTAGGTGTTTGATGAAATGTCCCAAAGGATATTTCGGTTGAATTTTAGGATTGTGTTTGAATAAAAAATTGGGGTTTGATCTCGCTTGTGTGATTCTTGTGTTCTGAACACGTTTTCGTGTTGTGTCGTGTCGGATTTTGGACGCGGACACGCGGTCGTGCACACGCACGCGCAGGCAAGAAGCTTGCCCTGCTGCTCGGGTGGCATTGCTCTGTGCACACGCCACTTTGGCTCTTGAAACTCAACACACACGTTGTGTCCATGACTGACACGAGGTTCCTCGAGTTTTACGAGTCCTTGTGTCGTGTCGAACACATATTCGTGTGTGCATGGGTTTGTCACTGTACAGTCCAGGACAGTGCTGATTTGATTCACTGTTTTATTCGATTTTGAATGCTGTTAACAATGTGTTTAATTGCTATATTAATCCTAATTATGATATATAACCTATGTTAGATTTAGTACATGTTAATTTAGGTTTTTTTATGTGATATTGGGTTTTGAATGGGGCTATTGGCATGTTTCCTGAAACTTCACTGATACTTGGTTTTCCAGTTTATTCCTAACCAAATTCCCTGATAAATTTGATGTTTCAATACCTGTTATTTTCCCACAAGTTTATAGTCCATGTTTATTTCATGTTTTACTTTCGAATTTGACTTGTTGGGTGTGTTTTCATTTAACTGATTAAGACCTGAGATTTTGGGGTTTTTTTGATAAGAGTTGGCTCATAATACTGTTAATTCATGGTGGAACTGTTTTTGACTAAGTTTGAAACTGGTTATTATATTGTTTTGTGTGATGTTGGTTCATTCTTTTATGATGCAACTGCTAATGCTTTCAATGTAAATCTGTGAGTGTAATGGGCTGTAAACTGTTGGTGTGTTTTACTGTTAATCTGAAACTGAGTTTTTCCATTACCTGAGAGATGAATTGATTTCCCTTCCTTTTGAATTGGCTGATAACCTGAGAATGTACATTGTTGAACTGTAAACTGTTTTACTGAGATTAGGGACTTGTTAATTGGTTTTTGTATGTGATTCATGAGTCTATTAAACTGCTGTATAATGTTAAAAATCTGAGATTTATACTCTATGCCCACACATGTTTACATACATTGATTGTTATACTAAATATTGAACCTGAGAGCACTTGTTCAACATTGAAAGTTCTGAAATTCCTACTCACCTATACACTCACTCTTTACCATAGAACACAAAAACTGGATTGTATTCCTATGTAAACCCTCACACTTTCACATACACATGTAATGGACACCCTATCCTAATTTTTCCCTGTATACTACACCCTCTATAATATTTCTGTCATTTATTTCCTGGAAACTAAGTCACACACTCCCATATGCATATAACTAAGAATGATTTTCCTAAAACCAGAGGGTCTATTCTTCCTCCTGAGATTGTGTTCCCTGTTAAAATGAACCTGAGTTTGCATTCCCCCTAATAAACTGAAATGAACTGGTTTCCTAATATCAGATATTTACTGTGGTTCCCAGATTTCCTAATTCGATTTTGAGCATCATTTTAACCTACTTTTAACTGTTAATTAGCATGGTTTAAACCCCAAGGTGAATCACCTGTTTGTTTTCTATTTGTGTGTTGATTTTTGGATGAATTGGTGATGCCTAGAGCTCAAACTGGATGGTTGTTATGGACTGGAAATGAACTAGGATTGGGTTATGCTGTGGACTGAAATCTGGGTCTTTGGGGTTCCTGTTTTGAACTGGAAATTTCAATATGAGTTTTCTTATTTCTGAAATGAATGTTGTTCATAACCACTGCTAGTATTCACTGATTCTTCCCTTCACATGTTCAATATCTGTACACCTATTAGACTGAACACTATACACAACCCTATATATATACAAACTGAAAACATGATTTGTTCCCCCATATACACACATATGTACACACTAGCTTAAGTACACAAATCTGAGATTCAAACTGAGAATGCTTGAGGTCATGAACCTGAGTTCAAGGTTTTTTACTATGTTGAATATTAACTCAGTTTTGAGCTTATTATTGTGTAGGGATAATGTTAACTGATTTTCAATGATAATATTGCTATGACAATCCTTCACACATGTCTACACTTTCCACTCACTGTATTATAAACTCTGTATACGCTGTTTCTCCTCTCCATGCCTTCACATGGCTCACCCACTCACAAACACACTTTCCATTATCTAAAATCTGAGTATTTTCCTGTATATCACACACACACCAAGCAATATTGACACTAGACACTGTCACTTAATTTTCTATGACATTGCACACCCACACTTTAGTCTACATCTTACCCCTCACTGTATAGCCTATAGTTCACTGATTTTTCCTATTCCCATTGGTACCACACAATCATGTATCTCTCTAACACTTTTGCACATGCCACACACACATGTTTACATCACATTGACACTCTATTGACACTTTGCCAAACACACATGAACACATACATGCCTTGCTCTCTCTCTCTCTATAATATATACTATACATGGCTAAATGTGTTAATGTGGTAAATAGAAATTTTCCTATATTTATATATATACATGTATGTGCATATAGATAGATATATATAATATGAAATATATGTGATGTGGACTATAGGGCATAAGGCCTATATGTATGTTATGAATACACCAATGATTGTGTGATGGTAGTCTAGTATGACTTGTGATTGGTGTGTGATTGCTAGACTAGGCTTGGTTAGGCCTAGTGAGACTTATTAGACTTGTTTGGGTTAAGTTTGACCTAGTTGACCTAGTTTGACTAGTCTAGTTGACTAGAGTTGACCGAGTGTTGACTTTAGTCGAGATTGACTTAGAATCATGTAGAATGCATAGTAGAACTTTATTATATCATTTTAAACTTGTTGTGACCTGTGCTGTTCTGATTAGGAGCCAGACACCTCTCCTCGGACAGTATATTTACTTCAAACATTCAGATACGAGGCGAGTACATTCTCTGATCACTTCATATCCTGCTTAGAATTATTTTCTTGTATTAAATTACTTTACTTGATACTGTCACGTTGGTCACACGGATTAGTACAATATGGATCCCTCCCTGAGATGTTATCCCTTCAAGGAGCATCAGGAACTCTATGTTCTGTGCATTTCACTTACATAGCGTATCATATGCTTCTTTGGTTCTTTGATCACTTGTGACATATACCCATATGATCACAGAGTCTTCTTTGAATACTTATCCCATTTGTGGGACTACTATGTATCACCCTTTGGTGGCATATCACCTTTTGGGGGCTTATCACCTTTCGGAGGCTTATCACTTTTTGGAGGCTTATCACCCTTCGGAGGCATGTCACCCTTTGGGGGCTTATCACCTTTCGGAGGCTTACCACCCTTCGGGGACTGTTACATAGAATCATAACATAACCTGGTTAGATCCTTGTGTATTAGTTGGGGGTACGGAGAGTATAAATAGCCATGTGAACAATTCTAAAGTAGAATAGCCATATACGCCTCTTTAGTATAACCATGTACAAATCAAGCCGTTCACATGTCGACTTTGTGCTCTAAATCACTAGTCACTGGTAGCTCTTTACTTATAGTAGATATTTCTATTACAGTTCTCTCTCTGTTTACATACTGTATTTCTTCAGTATCTATATCTTACTTTACTGCCTGATTATATTTTCTAACCTGCTATGAACTGTTGAGATGTACTGTACTCGCTCCTGTCCTGACTGGACCTGTTGAAAATATTACAGAGGACGAGGAGGAGGCCTGGGAGGATACCTTCTACGGGACAGCTCTAGCTGAGGACATCACCCCCACTGCCTAGACTAGTTTAGTTAGGCTTTATCTTATTTTTATGTTGTCTTGAGACTGTTAGCTAGACTTTACTTCTGTTCAGAGATGTGGAGTTGTACATATTCTTTCATATTCAGTAGCTGAGATATGTACTCTGGATATTTGCTGGGATATTACCTTAGACTTTTCTATCTTCTGTTTTTCCTTGAGTTCTATATCATATCGTGCTTTCTTCTTCCTTAGTTGTGATTGAGTTCATTTACTGCTTAGTATTATACTGCTAGATGTATATTGACCTAGGACAACGTTCTACCACCAACACTGCGGCGTAGGCTGGGCGTTGTGACGTTCTCGTACCCTCACAGTGGGTGCGGGTCGTGACATATTTTTAGTGGTGGCCCATGTAGATCGAGTTTATATAGTGGTATTCGAACTAGAGTATCACTACAGGCTACAGTAGGATTAGGATATATATTTGAAGGTACTCAATCACAGTTAGGATTCCTTGAAAGATTCCTGGGATTAAGAATCTTATTTAAACTTCAATTTGAATCATTTCCCTTGTTTTGTTGCTCTCACTCCTTGATTATTGAATTTGATTTTGTTGGATCGTTGTTGATTTCATTTTCCTATCGAGATAAATTTTTATGGCTTGAGTTACGATATTTTTCTGATAACATATGTCGACGGAAATACAGGGATGGTAAACGTCTGCTTGGTTATGGAACCTAGAGTTTATCACAGCTATATTAGCTGGCGTGGCGGAAACATAGAGACCTGACTTCGGATGTACGTATCTTGGTTATGAGATTTGGAATTTCTCGCAGCTATACTAGTCGACATAGCGAGAATTCCAGACGACATGATTATAGAGGTGCATGCCCCTGTTATGGACTCTACCGTTTATCGCAGCCTTGCTTACTAGCGTGGCGAGGATTCTGAGTATCATGATTTTTGGGCAGACGCATATGATTATCAGATTGTATCTTGGAAAGGTTCTTAAATATATCGTCTCTATCTTTATTCCAGTTATTATAAATTGTTTTCCATCATCAAATAATTTAGGAGTAGAGATATTTCAGCTTTATAGAGCTTATGCATATGTAGTTCTTTCTTAGTGTGACGATTTGATGACTTGTGATTAGGCCCTTGTCTTAGGAATGATAGTAAGCCTGGCTTTAAATAGTGATTCTTGTAGCTAGTTCTCCTTTGTTGGTATTTACTAGTTTTCAGCCTTGATGATTGATTTTTTTTTATTTTTTTTTCTTTTTTTTTCAGTATGGCACCTGTAGCTCCCCTTCCCAGAAATTTCGAGATATTTTTATTTTTGATTTTAATGGTGATTTTTGAATTTTTATAAATAATTATTTAGTTAATTATTACGGTAGATGATTTTAGCCATGGTTGAGATTTGGAGTACAAGGCGACTAAGAACCATGGCACAGATAGTGCAGTGGCATGCTTTGATTGGTGTATTAGCCCTGGTAGGAAAGGCCGAGCCATAGTAACGTCCTAACTAGGAGAACCAGGCCAGGTTACGTCTTAACCACTAGATAATTAAATTGTTATTTATTTTATGTTATTAAATATTAGGAGACCGGTTGTGCCAAACCAGTCGGGACTGGATCCGAACTGTGCCCAAAGCCCATGTAGGTATCCAGTGTACACAAGATCCCATGTAGACATATTCTTGAGTAGATACAGTGCCGATTATGGGATAGTGTAATTCATTATTGTTATTATTATTATTGTTTTATTATCAATACTATTAAGATTATTATTATATAATTCTATTATTGATTATATATAAAATATTGTATTGCCTGTATAGAAATTGTGGTATAGTTATATATATAAATAGGTATAAACCCCAGGGTATACATATATTGATTGGTAGCTATATTCATAATTTATTTATACATACGTATATGTGTATATATATATATATATATATATATATATATATATATATATATATATATATATATATATATTTTATATATATATATATATATATATATATATATATATATATATATATATATATATATATATATATATATGTGCATGTGTATGTATATTATTTATATTGAATATGTGTAATTATATATATATACATATTATATGTATATATATGTGTATATATATTTATGTGTATATATATATATATATATATATATATATATATATATATATATATATATATATATATATATATATATATATATATATATATATATATATATACATAGGTATTTATATGTGTGTATTTGTATATATAAATATATTATATACGTATGTGTATGTATATACATATATATATTATATATGTATTTATGGGTAGTGTAAATATATATATATATATAAAGGTGTACAGATGAATGTAAGTATATAAATATATGTATGAGTATATAGATATATAAAATATACATCTATGTACGTATGTGTGTATATAAATATATGTATAAGAGTATTAACTAGAAGTAAAAAAGAAGAAGAAGAAAGCAATACTAAGGAGCAGCCAGCTGTGGGCCAACCGAGCCCACAGCCAAACCCTAGAGGCCCCAGGCCAAGGCCACACCCGAGCAAATTCTTTCCTCCAGCTAAATCCGAGCTCAACATGCTCGAGCTTACCATGCCATACCTGAGCCCAAGGAAAACCCGAGAGCAGAGCGTATAAGTATAGGTGGATCGAAACCCTAAAATTTCTCAACATGGGCGCCTCCCCAACATCCCTGACGGCCACCTGACACCCCGCGCGTGCGCGCCAGCACCGCCGTGGGCGGCCGTCGGCCGGCGACGGAGTCGGCCACGCGCGCTCAAGCAAGCCGCAGCAACAGCAGTAATGGCAGCAATCGTGCCGACTTCACGACGCACAATGGATCGTTTGTCGATCCACAAACTCTGGTATGACCCTCATATAACCCTTGTTAATCTTGATCTTTTAGTTTATAGGTAACTGCCATAGGTTGGTCGAGAAACCGACGCAAAGTCGGAGGAAAATCTGTCCGAAAAAGAATACTATTTCAGTCCAATCACCCAAGTTTGGCGATCGATTATGATCGATCCAGCGACTTATTAGAAAATCTATTTGAAGAGACTTTTAGACAACATATTGGTCTTCATCACCCTTCTTGCGAAATTTGAAATCATCGACTGAGCATCGAGAAATCGAATCCCAAAGTTTTCCAAAAATCTGTTTTCAAAACTTAAAAATTCATCCACACGACATGCGTCACGCCAATCCGGACGACGTGGTCGCGAACCAAAGGCATCGAAAGCTGCGTAACGGCTTCGTGGTCGTATGGGCTTTGACGGAATTCAAATTGGTCGCGTGTGCGCGACGAATTTGATACGTATCCGTCAAAATTCACCGTATCGTGTACTTTACAAATTTCTCAATTACTTTGTGCACACTCGTCAGATCGAGACAAAACTTGTGCCAATAGGACCGTGTCGTTTTTCTAGTCCTGCATGCCAAGTTTGGTCCAAATCTGAGACAGTTGAATCGAACGTCGTTTTGTGGGCCCTACGGTCCCACTCAACGGGCGATTTTGTGCACGGCCCGCCGGAATCCAACGTCGGACATACGGTTGGGTTCATATCAAAAAATCGGATCCGTAGACATATAGTTTGATGACTTTAGAGACCGTTGATTCTGGCACGCTTTTCGGTGCAAAGCGGGTCCAACGGCGGATACCGTTTTAGCCTAAAATTACTGTTTTGCCTCTGTGTCCAGAATAGGACTTAAGGACAGGCAATCCTAGCTAATTTGACTATTCTGAGACTGTTGGCATTATCTGTTTGAGCTTTCGAAGACATTTGTGATGACTTGGACTTCATGGCTTATCAGTTTACTATATATTTGTTGGATTTGCGTGCAACCCCCAGGCAAGTATACCTTGCCTTTCTACACAGATTTATTTACATGCACTGTCTTTTATTATTATCCAGTTTTCATCATATTTTTGCCATGTATCTTTCATACCCTGTTTTTGTGCTTGTATCATTGCTATATAGACAATGTTCACTGTTAGCCTTCTATCTTATTGGACGATTTCATTGAGCCTTGATCGAGTCATGTCATGAGTCGTGAATCAAACTACTGTTTCCTCCGTGTCTTGAACATTGAAGCTAGCCTACGAGTCCATGATAGGGACGAGGGTTAGTAGTTATTGGTCCACACCTGCGAGTCCACACTAGGAACGAGGGTGATGCTAATCTGCGAGTCCACACTAGGGACGAGGATTAGTAGTAGATGCTAGCCTACGAGTCCACACTAGGGACGAAGGTTAGTGGTATAGGGTTACGCCTGCGAGTCCACACTAGGGACGAGGGTGATGCTAGCCTGCGAGTCCACACTAGGGACGAGGGTTAGTAGTAGAGGCTAGCCTGCGAGTCCACACTAGGGACGAGGGTTAGTAGTTCAAACCTGTGAGTCTACATTAGGGACAAGGGTTTGAGTATTCGTTTCGGTTATCCGTTGACATCTTGACATGAGTTCTCTAGTCCTTGTTCAGCAGTTTATTTTCGTGTAGACAGTGTATAGATTCGTGGTTTATTCATTGAACTGTTTTACTTGTTTATTCTGTACTTTTTTCCATGCATAATAAACTGTTAGAAAGGCTCGTTTTTATGTATCTTACTAGTCCTCTGAGGACCTGATGATCTCTTCAGGTTTAGCGATTGCATGGAGTTAGTTAGCAGAGCAGGATGATAGACGATTGCGATGTTTGATACAGGTACTTGCTTGTGGTATTTCTTTATTATCCTTTCGTACTTTATATTCAGTACCATGATATACTCTGTTTATTTATAGACTCATATCATTCTTAGAGTCTACTCGAACAATATGCTAATAGACTGCAGACCATTACCCATACTTGTTCATTCTTATTTTATATGATTCCTGTGGATTGAGATACAGTTTAGATTAGACATGATATCCATGACCTTGACAGCTTATACGTACTCGAGTCGGGCTGGAGTCCGCTTAATACGTAGCTGGCTTGCTCACGAGCTTGCATTCGAAAAGCGGGTATGGGTCGCGTCGCCTGAGAGCAGCTGCAGCTACTGAGAGTGTGCTTCCACCTCCTACTGTTCAGGAGGTAGTTATCCCTCTATCTGATCAGGGGGTGGTGGCACCTCCTGCCATTGAGGAGATGGTGGTAGCCTTGCCAGAGAGTCTTCCTTCATCTCCTGTCGTTCAGGAGAGAGCTGCAGATTTGCCTGAGACCGAGAGCCTTCCCCTACCCCTTGGGATGGTACTCCCTACTGTTCCACCCGAAGGTTTGTCACTTGACGCAGCCCAGATGTTTGGATATTTCCAAGGGAGGCTGCTGGAGTCATAGAGAGTTCATGAGGAGGCCATGAGGGAGCAAATCCAGAGGTTGCTACGTCTGCGGGACTCTGTGCTTCTAGGAGGAGAGCCTAGCTCCAAGAGGGCGAGGAGCAGTACCCAGTCCTACCCAGAGTTTGAGGAGTACCCATTTATCCAGCCTATATCATCATACCCAGCCCAGTCTCCTGTCCAGCAGAGGTCAGCTGAGCCAGAGCCTATCTTTGCCTACTGCAAGAAGTCTGGATACAGGTGGAACAACTGTACAAAAAGACTAGGATTGTGCCTAATCTGTGGCTCAGCTGCACACTGGGTACAGCACTGCCCTTCTATACCTGCCCCAACCAGGTCCCTGCTTCCAGGAGGGAGTTCTGGTTCTCAAACCCAGCTGGAGGTGAGTTTTGACCTAACCTTAGTATTTCCTTCTTGAGAATTTTGATGCATCCTTTGCTTGTATGTTTTAATACCTTGTGATTTCCTAGTACTGTAGCGTAGTTAGTATAACTAGATGAGACCCCAGACTGATATTGCATGCCATGACCCCATAGGTTACACTTTCCAACTGTATGATTTAAGATAGATTTCTGAGACTATGATTGCTAGGGGCTTAACCTAGAAGAGGGTGCGATCATCTTAATTTCGAGGACGAAATTTTTATAAGGTGGGTAGGATTGTAACACCCAGTTTTCCAGAAGAGGGTAATTTTGAAATTTTATAATTATAATTATTGTTTAATGATATTTATTTCATATTATGATTTTTAGTGATTTTTAATTATTTTTAAAGTATTTAAATTCATGACTTGTGATTATGGTGTTTGTAAGCCCCCTAAATTTCTACTATGATTTTTTTAATATTTTTATACTTCGTATTTACACGTTGCATACGAGTTCGCATTTTTGCGTAGCATGCGAGATTCGTATTTCGTATTGCTCGACAAGTGCGAATATGTGTCGAGCTACATATTTTAGAAAAATACATTAGTACATTTTTGGGATAAATAATTTCCTTTGTATAAAAGAGTATTTTGATCGTCGTTTAAAAATAAATAGTAAATTGAAAATTTGGTTTATATGAAATGTTTCCAAATGTTTTGCAAAATGTGAAATATTTATTAACAAATCTTGATATTTACAAAAGCTAGTTTATGATTTAATATTTAAAGTACTTATAGTGATTTTTGAAATTAATTATTTCCATAAATATTTAACTATGAAAATAATATTTGAGATTTTGTTAAATTTAATATTTGATTAAATAAGGTAAATTAAATAGCAAAAGATTTTATTGACTGTATTTAAAATATTTTAAAATTTATTATAGAATTAATTTGGATTTGGATTTGGTTTGAATTGGCTTTAAATCTATTTAAATTTCATAATGATTTATCTATTGGGGGAATTTAAACAATTCCAATCCCTATCCAACTGGGAATTCCCATCTCCTATAAAAGGAGAGGTACTCCAGAATTTTTCCATCCACAGATGTGCATCGTGTCTGTGTCTCCCATCCACTAAAATATCCCCATTACAAATACAGATTTCCATCTCGTGTCCGACAGTCCGGACACCATCCCCCGTCATCCCCGTGTCACGCAGGACACCACCACGCTATCCCTGTCGTGTCGGACAAACCGACGCGACGATACCCTAACCAAACTACATCAAATTTCCTAGTCGCCATCGTCGCCACCACCACTCTCCTGCTCTCACACCATCTCTTCGCCACCAAAATCCGACATCTCTGCCGCACTTCCGGCCAAAACACCCCCACCAACACTCGTAAAGGAGGAAGAAGGGAAGCGAACCCTAACCTGAGCTGCCGCATTCCGAGCCCCCGGCCGCAGCGCAGTAGCCGCCGGTGAAGACCCCCTCTCAGCCGCACAGACGCCGCCCCCTCTCCTTCCTCCTCCACACCGCCGATGCGCTGTGCCCCATCACCTCCACCAATCCTGACTCTGGCCGGCCGACCCCGTATCGCACAGTCCCGATGACCTCGTCACCGCCTCCTCCACATCTCGACCGCCCACTTCCGATCTCTGCCACCGAGCTCCTGGCCGGCGAACGCCGACCTCCACCACCCGAGAACCACCCGCCGACCCAGAATCAGGTCGCCATGGGGTTTCCCCTCTTCGACCGGAGCGCGCCAGATCCACCACCAAACTTCGTCGTCTGTCGCCGCTCCCCGTCACCTTTCCGGCGACAGGCCGCCTCGCGCCGCCGTAGCTCTCTACTCTCCGACCCTCCGAACCGCTTCCCCTTAGCGCCGCCCATCCGCCGTGCCTTGAGCCACCGCGCTCACTCCCGATCCAGCCGCTCCCTTCCGCGCGCCATCGTGCGTGGGGCCACCGCCGACCACCGTGCCCTGCCACTGGTTCTCGACCGCCCACATCCCTCCGCCGCTGCGAGACTGTCGCCGTTCATCCTTCGCGACCAGCGATTCTGCCCTAGTGCCCAGATCCGTGAGCCTGGCTTCCCGTTCTGGCCTCGTCGAGATCGCCGGTGGTTCCTTCGGCCGAGCACCTCGGCCCTGCTCCTCCGCCAAAACCGCCAGTAAGCCTCTTCCTCTCTTTCCCACACTCCCTCTCTCTCTCTTAAACTGAGAAAAAGAAACACAGTAGATATTTAAGTTAGTATTAATTATTATTATTATTATTATTATTATTATTATTATTATTATTATTATTATTATTATTGCTGTTATTATTATTATTAATATTATTGTTATTTGTATTATTATTAGTAAATGTTATTACTGATATTATCATCATCATTTATTGTTATTAGATTTATTATTTTCAGTTTATTTATCATTAGAAATAATATTTTATTTATAATTTATGAGTATTATTTGTTATTTTTTAAAATATATATATATATATATATATATATATATATATATATATATACTAGTAGTATAAATGCAGTATTAATAATCGCATTATTTTAGAAATTCTAGAAATATATTTTGTCAATATTATTATTAATAATTGCATTATTTGATAAAGTCCAAAACCATTTTTTCAAACATTTTTTTTCCAAAAATTATTTTAACTAGTAAAAAGGGTTTTTCGAAATTATTTATTTCAATAATTATCTCTACTAATAAGATAGAGTTTATCTTCATAGAAATCCTATTTTTGATAAACTTACGGTTTTAGCCTAAATCGATTTATCCATATTTTCAAATTTTATCAAAAATAAATCCTATTTTACTAGTAAACATGGTTTCAAGTATTATACGAAATGGTATATGTATTCTTCACACAAATTCCCTATTATCGTCATTGATCATGACTAATCTCATGTTTCTATTTTCTCGCGGTTTGAACCATTACATCGACCATGGCTATTGGACTATTGAGACATGTCAGAGAACACCGCACCACACCCAGCGACACACCGGGCAAGATACCTTGCCATTATACTGTTTATATTCAGTCTGTATTTTTATTACATATCACTGTTCATTTATTTCTAGTTCTTGATTACTGCCTGCTCAGTGATATTAGTTGTACCTTGTTATTTACCCTTCGATTGCATATGGACTTAGAGTTAAGGGACTACTGCTAGCTTAGTGCATTGCATAAACTTTGACACGATTGTGCCACAAGATGTGTGAGTTATGAGTAGCATATAGTCTACGGACTTGCGTGTTGGCTGATCACTGATGCGTGCAGGACGTGCGTTAGGTCTAACTGTCAATAGTTATATATTAGAAGACTTGACGGTTAGTAGTGGTACATGGTCATGGATGCGACATGATAGGTGCATTGGGTGGGGAGGACATTACCTGGCGTATGGGCTTCTATGCACTTCCCTTATTACCTGTGCGCTCCGCCGGAGACGCAGGCTCCAGGTGCCCTCTGACGTTTTCCAGAGCGTTATGGACGTAGCCCTTACACATGATGCCCTCTGACGATCTTCGGACGTTACGGACGTAGGCCCCTGGTGCCCTGTATGGGGACTATGCCGATCCTATTTACAACCAGGGCTCATGCGTCGAAGGATTGTTTCTCAAACAGCATGTTCACTTTAGTTGGTTAGTTTACCTTATTTATGTCTTGTCACTTTCTTTGATTGTGGCATATTTTATATTCAGTATTATATGGCATGTTGATGTATCTTGTTACGTCTCTCTGAGGACCTGGTTATCTCGCCAGGTGTGTGTTCTTGTATTTCTGCAGGTGCTCTAACTAAGGCCATGACTTGCGCTCTATTCTTCGAGATGTTGCTCTTGGATCGTCATCTCCTTTGCTCTACCAAATTCCTTTCCTTGTATATTTCGTTCTTATTAAAATCTGTTGGTAGTGGACTTTGTCTCTGCCCAACAATTGTATACATGACAAATTCAAAGTTGATTTTATATTATTATTTATCTTGTGGATGGGATTTAGTACCTTGGTTACTGCATTTACAGCTTATGTATATATACGAGGGTCCATATACTTCGTATGTATACAGCTGGCATGATTACGTTTTAGTCCTACGTATTTTGGGACTGGGACGTTACATGTTTTTGTGGAGGCCCATGCAGGTCCAGTTTGCCGTTTCGGTTACATAAATGTACCGAATAGGCCTGCAATATAGGATTAGAGTTTAGAATCTCATCCACCTACTTGACTTCCTTCCTTGACTTCAAATTTCGAACTCTCGTTCGACCTCCTTGATTTGCATCTTGCTTGACTCCTTCCACCGTAAATTCTTAGTTTAATGTTGAGTAAGATGACTACACTAGTATATGCCCATAGGTTAAACACATGGCTAGATGGATTGCACTGACAATTAATATGCATGGAGATTTTATTTGAGTTGTAGAGGCATTTATTTTCCTAGAAATATGATTCTTAAGGATTAGTTAATTTCAAGTTGGGTAGTAGCGTATTACCGCCTCCACAGGATAGTTGGAATTTTATTTTACTATTACAAGGTGGTATACACAAGAGGACAGCTAGATCACGAAAACAAATTTACGATTTATGATTTTTAGAAATTATGAAATAGTTTATGATTTATTGGGATATGAAACCGATTTGGAAAACATCTTTAAATTGTGACACATGGTTTACGATTAAGTTCAAGTTTGGATTGAATATGTTAAAGTTTATCTCGAATTTATTACAGTGTTTTAAATTATAAGTTATGATTTTGTAATGACTAGAGAATATGAAGGGTTTATGATTTACAGTTTGTTAGAGAGCTTGAGATTTTAAATTGATTCTACGATTTACGAATTATAAGTATTAATTTTGAGCTTGAAGAGATAATGGTAAAAGTTTTGTTTAAAATATTTTTGGAAGATATGAAATCGACTTGAAGGAAAAATTTAAATATTGCTCATATGATCTATGATATATAAAGTTATTTAGATTTCGAGTTTAAAATCTTGATTATGAATATTTAAATTTTGGAAAAAAAGGGGGGAGTAGTTGTGACATATTGGAAGCTAGATATACACATTTGAAGGATATAGAATTAAATTCGGGAGTTATTTTAAATGTTTCATTTTGTAGTGTGAAATTCGACGGATAAACTTATTAAATGTTGAGTTTAAGATTTTGGAGAAAAAAAATTTCAATTTACGATACACAAGGGTTATTTTGAGATTGGTTAGGAATTTAAAATTTTGATTAAAGTTGACAGTCTAAGATAACTGAAAATTTTGGCGGAGTATCTTGGAAATTTATTGAGAAAGTTTCGAGGAACTTGAAATTTTTAGATCACATATTGGTAGAAGACCAAGAAACAAGTAAGGTCACCCTAGTGAGATAGAAGTATTCCACATTAGATTGCCATGCCACCTATGACTATGATATGCATATACACAAGTATAGTCAGTCATCGACCAAACCGATAAATATATCCTTGACTTACTCGACCTTCCCTCAATTCTAGATCATTATTTGTGACCATCTAATTGTTTGAAACTTAGAAACGATTAGAGTCATTCCCTTGACCATACCCTTATTGTAACACCCAGTTTTCCAAATGAGGGTAATTTTAAATTTTTTGTATTTAATTGAATTAATAAATATTATTTGGATTTTTATTGTATTATTAAGAATGGTGCGATTAAAATATTATTTAATTGATTGCCATGTATTGTGATTAGCCTAACTTGGTTTGGACCCAACCTAGATTAGTCATAGATAGTCCCAGCTAACCATTTTAGTGATTATTAGTATTAATTATATTTATTATAATTAATATGATTTTTAGTGATTTTTGGTGATTTTTTAGTAGAATTGATTTTGACCCTATAGAGACTTTGACTTAAGTTGACCTTGTAGACTAACCTAGTGGCTAACCTAGGTCTTGACTAAGAGATTAGGATTTGAGAACCTAGGATGACTTAAGTTCATGAGGATGAACTCATTGGGATTAATTTGGTGAAATTAGGAGTTAGTTTGATATAGAAATGGCTTGTGAAGTCACAAGTCATTTTATGACTAATAGGCTTTATGGCCCATAGCCCACACCCATTGAACCAAGCCCTAACCCTAGGAAATCTGACCAGCCCACTATGGTCAGCCCTTCCCTATTTATATGCTCCTAAAATTAGGGTTGCATCTTTAGGAAACTTTGCCATTTGGAAGAGGTGAGTCCCCATCCTTGTAAATCCCTAGAAAATCCATTTCTTCTCCAAATTCCTTCAAACAAATTGCATTAGGACCTAATGATAGTTTTCTTGCTATTATTAATGATTATTTTCAGGGAACACACAATTTGAGGAAGTTTGGTGGTTTGTGGAGCTCTTCCCATTTGGGGATTTTGAACCATTGTTCACCTATAGGTATAACCCTCTCTATTTCATTTAAATTCTGTAAAAATTTATTTCTAGGTTGTCATAACCCTAACCTAATAGTAGGATAGGCTAGCCCTAGAATTTGGACCCATTTCGTGTCCGTATCGGACACGTATCAATGTGTCTAGGTTAGTGTTCGACGAAATGCCTCAAAGGGCATTTCGTTCGATTTTTGTGATTTTGTTTAAATGGAAAAATCCATTTTAGTCTCGCTTATGCATTTCTTGGACACTGAGCACGTTTTCGTGTCGGGTTGGGCCGACACGAGCGCGTGGACACGCGGTCGTGTACACGCACGCGGGGGCAGTTTTCTCCCCTGCTGCTCGGGTGAAATTTCTCTGTGCACAGAGGGTTTCGACCCTTGATTTTTGACATAGGGCTTGTGTCAATGACTGACACGAGGCTCGCCAAGTTTCATGACTCCTCGTGTCGTGTCGGACACGTTCTTTGATGTGCACGGGGAAACCACTTGGGTGCGTGGGTTCTGGATCGTGTGCTGTGTGTAAATCGATTTTAAAATGTTTTTAATTATGTTTAAATGATTAAATAGATCTTAGTTATCATGTTAAATCTCTGCTACACCATGCTACACATTTGTTTGGGTTTTAAATGGTGTTTGGGTTCGTATTTGAATAGAACTGTGTAAAAACTCTGATACTTAAGATACTGTATTCCCCCAGTTTTGAAATGATTTGAAATTCCTATTCCTGTTACGTTCTCTCAATTTAAATTGAACCTACATGTCATGTTATATGTTAGCTAAGTGTGAGGTATGGAAAATTGGCTTGGGGTTGTGTATATAGAATTTTGACAGTTTGGTTGTTCAACAAGGTGTAAACTGTGAGATCCTGTGTGAGGATCAGGAATTATTTCCTAGTGTCATGTTCTCCCCATTTGATATTTTCCATGTTGCTTTGTTAAATTCCAGTCTAATTGATTTTTGATTCATTTCATTATTTTCCCTGTTTTGTTCACTCTTAACTGGAATTAATTTACTGTCCCTGTTTTACAGTTTTCCAGTTTTTGTATAATGAGTTTTAGCAGTCCTTTAAACCTTCTTAACACAGTTAATTCCATGTTCTTGAACCCCTAATGTGTTCATCTAAGTATTACCTACATGTATGAGGTTTTGGGGTCAATTTGATGTGGGTTGGATTCAAAAAAATCTGGGTTTATGATTAAGGGACTGTTTTGAGTTATTTTGACATTTGGAAACTGTTTTACTGCTAACTAAGATGTCACATTTGGAACTAATTAAATGACTTTGATTCTTGAGAGTTAAATCTGAACTGAATATGGGTTTTCATGTTGGGGCATGCTAATTAGTTATGGGTGGTTCATGAGCTTTTTTTCTGAAATGTAATGTTAGGTGCAAATCTGAGTTTTAGTCCTAACCTGTGATATCATTGCCACTGTTCCTGGGTAATATGTGAGGGTGGTTGTTCTTAACAGAGGTCTTCCCTTTCCTTAAACTGTCAAACTAAGAATGGTTTTTAATATACATTGCCAGTGTGTAAACCTGGGTATTCAAGTGTGAAATCTGGGAATGATTGTTGTTCCCCTTCACTGTTTTTTTTAGCAATCTGAGATTAGCTCTTGACCACTGAATTACCTTCCTCCCTGCATGCACAGTTTAACTTCACTACTATAACTGAATGAGTATTTTCCTTATTAGACTGTTTTGGGTTAGTTAAAGGATTCATGATATGAGTTAGCATTCCCTTTAAACTGTTGAACTGTTATTTTACTTTTGTAAACTGAGCTAGTTAACCCTTGATTTCAATTGTAACTACTACACTATCCAAGAATACATGAAACACACTCATTATTGACTGATTTCTACCTGGGAATTGGTCCCTGTATTCCAGTTCTGATCACCACACCACACCACAATTTCACTCACAGTTTTTAGCCTCACATTCACTCACACACACATGTCCTCTCTAGCTTGACACACACCCTCATGTTATGGTACACCAACACACACCTTTGTATTGATTCACACACACATATACTAGTAGTTGTTCCTCTCCTTTCATGTATATGCATTACATTTTGAGTTGTTATATATAGGATTCCTATATATGATTTTGTATATATATATTAGATATATAAATACAGGCCTTCCTATATATGTGTATGTGTAATTTAATATATATGGTATATATGGTGTCTTGATATGTGTAATGTTGTGTGGGGTTGTGTTATGATGTCATAGAGTATGGAATGTCATAAGGCTAATGTAGTATAGGTAATAATGTTGTGTTGTAGGTTATAGGGTGTTGGATAGATGTATCCTAAATAGACTTTTAGTCATAATATAACCTAGAATAGACTTGTTAGAACCTAGAAAGGGTTAGTTAGACCTAGATTAGACTTATTGACTAGTGTAGTTGACCAGAGTTGACTTTGGCCTAGATTGACCTAGAATCATGTAGAATGCATAGTAGGACTTCATTATATCATCTTAGACTTGTTGTGACTTGTGCTGTTCTGATTAGGAGCCAGACACCACTCCTTGGACGGTACTTTTCATATTGGACACTCAGATACAGGCGAGTACATTCTCTGATCATTTCGTATCCTGCTTAGAATTATTTTCCTGCTTTAAATTACTTTACTTGATACTGTCACGTTGGTCATACGGATTGGTACTATATGGATCTTTTCATGAGATGTTATCCCCCTCGGGAGCATCGGATACAGCATGTTTTGTGCGTTTCACGAACCATCACGTATCTCTTTGCTTCCTCTGATTCACGAACCGCCTGTGACACATGTACTCTCATGTTCACAGAGCCCCCATGAATCACCTTCACGTACCACTCATTTTATGAGCCATGTGAAGTTTCATGAACCTTAACATAACTTGAACGGATCCTTGTGTATTGATTGGGGTTGGAGGAGTAGAAATAGACATGTGAATATTATCCAAGTAGCTGTAGTCATGAACCACCCTCTTAGCTGTAGTCATGAACCTCCTATGCCATTCACATGTTTATATTTTACTCTGACTCACTAGTCACTATTAGCTCTCTACTTATAGTAGGTATTTTCCATTACAGTTTTCTCTCTCTGTTTATATACTGCATTTCTTCAGTATCTATATCTTACTTTACTGCATGATTATATTTTCTAACCTGCTATGAACTGTTGAGATGTACTGTACTCGCTCCTGTCCTGACTGGACCTGTTGAAAATATTATAGAGGACGAGGAGGAGGCCTGGGAGGATACCTTCTTCGGATAGCTCTAGCTGAGGACTTCATCCCACTGCCTAGACTAATTTAGTTAGGCCTTATCTTATTTTCATGTTGTCTTGAGTCTGTTTAGCTAGTCTTTACTTCTGTTCAGAGATGTTGAGTTGTATATTTTCTTTCCTTCTGTAAGCTGAGATATGTACTCTGGATATTTGCTGGGATATTATCTTAGACTTTTCCATCTTCAGTATTTCCTTGAGTTCTATATCATATCGTATTTTCTTCCTCCTTAGTTGTGATTGAGTTCATTTACTGCTTATTATTATATTGCTAGATGTACGTTGACCTAGGACAGCGTTCTATCGCCGACACTGCGGCGTAGGCTGGGCGTTGTTACGTCCTCGTACCCTCACAGTGGGTGCGGGTCGTGACACTTATCTATGTGACTATTTTCTCTCTAGAAACTGCGCCTCTAGCTTATCTTAACCAAATCTACGAGATTTTTAATTTTGTGCCCTAGCCTTTTGTTTTTTAGCATTAATTAGTACTTTATGAAAAACCTACTTTCTATTTTGATCATTTGGCGTTCCCCATCGTGACTTTGATAATTGGAGCACAACACTGGACTTTTCCTTCAAACAAATTTTACATGCAAGACCTAGACGAGCTCACCTTCATATAGGTATATTACGTCCCACTAAAACACGTCCCCTTGTACTCTATTTATATGGTACGACTTTCCGGCCATAAAGACTCAACCATAACCCTTACCATGGTACCAATATACTTTGACTATATATTTGGGCTCAATCTCGACTCAAAATCTTCGGCCCGACTGCGATCTACTAAATCCGTTAAATGCTTAACCCTGTGTTTTTATCTTGACTGCTTAACCCTTGTCATTTTATTTTCTTGTATTGATTTACTTAGACACATAACACCGTTCACACTCCAATATTACCACCCTTACCTTTCTCCCTTCCAATTAAATTGCTTTCTCATATTTCAATATGATTTCTCCATTGTTTATGCAACCATTGTTCCTTGTATAATTCCCTTATGTGAAATAAATTTTGATCATGACAATCTTGAGTTAGTAGAAGCTAGATTGGAGAACCCCACAGCATGGATAAATAATGTGGTTGGTTAAGATAATTATGAAATTATGAGCTATAGGTGGTACATAAATGGGAATGTGCGATAAATCCAAATATATGAAATAAGGATTGATATACGGTGTTTTGATGAAACACTCAAGAGTCAATAGACTTCTCGAATTTCAAAAGCTGGTTTGGAGGTAACTAAATATCGGGTGAAGAATCTCCTAGAGTGTTGGTTGTTTAAGAACCAAATTTATATACTAAATTTATGGATGCAAATTTTTTTTTATAAAGACAATGTTGACGTTATGATGATTTTATTTTTCAAGGGTAACCAATTGTTGGAGAAAGAAACCTTTATATTTTGATTAAGTTCTAACACTACAAGAAAACATGGTTTTGTGACATGTAAAGTTGTCACAGAAATTATGAAAGTCGTCACAACACATCTTCTGTGACGAGTACAATGACGACTTATTTTCGTAGCCTATACCTCCGTAGCTAAAATTATAGGTGACGACCAAAAGTCGTCGTCACAGAAAGTTCTCTACTGTGACAAGAATATGTTGTCAGTGATAGTAAACTTTCCGTGACAACAAAATTCATCACTAAAAATATTATAAGTGGCGCACAATATTGTCACAAAATAGTTTTTTAGTGTAACTAAAAATAAATAAATTTTTTTTTGACAAAAATAAAAATTATTTTTGTGACGACATTTGCTATCACAAAACAACTTTAGTAACACTTTTATTGTTGTCACAATAAACGTATATGTTTAGTGACAAGTACATGTCATCATTGTAAACACTTGCAGTAACACATTTATTATTGTCACCATAGTGTACACTTTATATGTTTGATGGAAATCAATTGTCACGAGTATTTTTTTTGTCATTGTCATTATACATTAAAAACACAAGAACATAATGTAATATCACACAATTCTTGTAGAAGAGGGTATGCATGATTGTGCTCATCTTCCAAGAACACCCCCATCGACTTTCCATTGTAAACCAAAACTAACCTTCACAAATTCTAAAAAGCATTTATATAGACGACTAACTCTAAAGTAATTATAGATGACAACAACATAAAAAGTAATTATAACAATTCTCAAAAAGTAATTATATTGCTCCACAAAATTCAGTACATATAACATAAAGAGAAGTAATATTGGTACTTATAAAATAAAGAGGATCCAAAGTAGCTGGTACATAAAACCTAGAGTTTTTATGGTACATAAAACCATAAAGGATATCAAACGAGTAAAGAATAATATGTAGTTGATTAAATTAAAGGCTAACAATGATGGAAGATCAGCATCTGAAATGGCCTCACTAAGCATGCGCTCATGCTCTTGAATATTCTGCTTCATTTCTCGTGATAGTTTCTCATGTCCTTAAGTTTCGCTATACTCGGATAGTAAGCTCTGGCGACAAAAAGCTGATCTTTGAGTCTTTTAACAACTTCATCTTTCATTGCTTCCTTATTTTCTATGGACCAAAGACAGTAGCTTCCAAACACTAGCTGACAAGACTTCTCAGTTGCATCATCTGTTGAGCCTTTGGAAGTATTTTCCACTTGTTCATTAACCTGAATACAATAAACAAGTCATTCTGCAGGCCTAAATATTGAAACACCAGAAAGGAACCACACTTCAAATCATACACGATATTGCTGTAACATGCATGTCAGCTTACCATAAAAAACAAACAAACTAATATTAGCAAACATGCCAATGGTTTATAATGAGATTTGACTACTAAAATATCATCTCTTAAAACAGAAATAAAGAGAAATATTGAATTGAAATCTAATATGACATGGTTTCACCAAATCTGGAAACATTTTGCTGCTAAAGAAAACTCATCAACAACCTCATGCAATCGTTCACTATTATTTTCAAAAACCTCAATATTAAATCTAACGGTGAGCATTTGCACATAAGAGTAGACATAGTCTTGTATCTGTCGAAGTAATAACTTGTCGTATAGGCAGACTTGCATGTAACCACCAAGGATTCAAATTCTCAGGATACCAGCAAACAGCAAGATCACCGAATTAAAGTTCCTTATCTTGCATACCTTCAGAGTTCATACTCGCTGCTTTGGATAAAGAGGCAGTATCTTTGCGTTGCGTAGGGAGTCTTCGATTAAGATTCCTCGGATTGGTAGTGTCATCGTAATAGATACCATTGGTGTTGCCTGTAGTGTTATTTGTAACTGCCTGAAATCATGAAATCACTAATATTTCAGAAAATTGAACAACTAACTCATGTCTTCAAATATAGCCCACTCCATACAAAAGATAACAAGGTTACAGAATTCAAATTCAGATTCAAGTTCAATGCTGTCAAAAATAAGAAGTTTTATGTTCTGATTTTATGTTACAAAAATAACTAGTTAAAAACTATAAATGCAAAGGAAACCACAAAAATCAAATGTTAAAGGGAATATATTCTGTGGAAATATTTTCATTAAGTAGAAATGCCTTATACTGCATCAAAAAACTATAGCTTTTATCACAAAAATCTATAAATATAAACTGATGATCAATTGCATATGCAGCTCCTGTCTTGGAGATCATGACTTGCAGAACCAAGCAGGTGTTTTGCATCATCGCCTACGGAATCCAAGATGTTATCCCAGTCCACATGGACATCTCTTGGAAAATATGGCACGAGCGCAAAAGGTAAGGGTGAGACCTTCTCAGCAATCTTCTTTTTAGGTAAAGAAGATTGCGAAGAAAACCCAAATGCACCACAAATTTGAGTTCCAGCTTGGATGGCACAACCCCAATAACGTAAAGCAGACATTACTGAGGCTGATCTGCTTTTATCCATTACAAGGTAGCATCCAATCTTTGAAGGATCACTAATGGAGAGTGATGACTTCTGTAGAACATAAAGGTTAACAATATTCATATCATGCCCAAGATTATGCCATTATGGTATAAATATACCAGAAACCAACATGAACACTTGGAAGAAGAAATTACCTCTAGGATTAGTTCAACAACATTCTATATCTCTGTGCTTGTTTTCCCATTGCTGGACCCAGGATTTGTCGTCAGTGATTCATATGTTAGTTTCAATAACGATGGGAAAGCCACTCTTCCAATGTCTGTCTTCTCGGCCAAGTTTCGGAGATGTTTCAGGTACCATCTGTCTTTGATGAAAATATGTCAGTGTGAGTTGAACTGACATCAACAGGATTATAAAATCCAAGATCAACAATCTCAACCTAGCTCTCTCGGTTGCACCAATCAATCTCAACGTCTCATCGGTGCTAATGCCATCATAGACCACTATATCAAACTCTCTCCTTGACTGTTTCGTTCACCTGGGAGAAGACCCACCAGCTTTTCTATTGCTAAGGCTAACAATATGGCATCCATACCAGGTAAAACCCCAAGTTCTTCTCCTACCACCTATTCTATATGAAAAGAGAAGAAATCAGGATACCAGTGTTCCCAGCATGAAATAGAAAAGAAATGGCAGTAAGTCTAGAGCCATCAGTATTCTATCTTTTACATGCCCACCCCCTCAAGAACCCCTTGAGTCAAACCAAGACGAGCATCTACTTTCTTAACACGTTCAAGAGGATCAAGAAGCATCTACACAATTAAAAAAGGAAGAAGAAATAATTCACAAGGGGATATGTACATGAAATAATTCACAAGAACCCCTTGAGTGACAACAAAAATTATTTATCACAGAAATATCCCTTTTAGTGACAAGTTTTACACTTGTCACAGATTACTTGTCACGGAAACCCGAATTTCTTGTAGTGCACTATGCCAAATTGAAATAATTTAGCACTAACAGCAAAAATATCAAGTGAAATAATTCACAAGGGGATATGTACAAGAGATAATCAACTTTCATGACCATGACTTGTCTGAGCCAATGGAGCCCTAACCCCTAACAAGTAACAACAACTTGGGATATGTACATGAGATCAGGAATTCCAGTACTGCTCTGTTCTTGCATTGTTTAACTTGTTCTCAAGTAATGTACTAAACCTACCAACCTATCATAAATAAAAAGAGAAAATGAATATGCAGTTGACAACCACTGACATAGCAGATGTATACTTGTTCTTGGTTAATAAAACTCAAATGTTCTACGAATCATATTCTTGCAAATTCAGTTAGTAAATATCACAATTTAGGGAACAACTCTTCTTAACAAGCACAAAAGACTTAGAAATCTCTAAACCATAATAGTACATGAGCTAAACTATTAAAGGATAAACCAATTCATAACAGTATATGAGGAAGTTTGAGATGCTGACCTTGTAGGGCTGCAAGTTGACTTGTTAAGCATTTTTTGATATTAAGCTTGCACTCGTTTCAATCGTCAGACTTTGTAGAAGTTGGTGTTAGAATGTTCTTTATATGTAACAAAAATAGAATACTATGAACCCAAAACACCAGAGTATTTAATTCCATATCTAGTTGATTATGGGTAGTATGTTAAACTGAATTCAACTACTTCAAGCCAGTATATAGAAAAAAAATTCAGCAAACAAAAGAAATATGACTTAATAATAGAACTACAGTTTGCAACAAAAATAATTTCAATTAAAGCCCTTTGAACAAGAGCTTGCTTAATGTGCACCCCCATGATCTATGCAACATGTACTGATAAACAAGATCTATGCAGAGAAATGGAAGGTTGTCTTTTGATACATGAGAATAGGTAGGCATGGTCTCCTCAACAATTAATTCACAAGCACACTTAGTAGCACATGAGAATTAGGTGCCACACATAATTATTTACATGTGGATGGCAACAGAGGTGCAAAAATTGATGGCAGATCCTAGTCCAAATGGGGTTACGTCTATGTCAGACATGCATACATATGCCTTTTTCTTTAATAACATAAGCCATTTGTCTGATTTCAAAGCCTTTTTTCATGGACATAAAATTCTTCTACATAATCAAACTAATACGAACTATGCATAAAATTATAGCCGAACTAATATTAATTTTTCATATATTCTTAAATATTAAATACCAAAACCAAAAATTATGAAACTGTAGAAAGTGAAGTTCATAAAAAGGAATCAATACTAAAATCGAGGTTCAGAACCTTGAGTTGAAATACTAAGAGTCATGAGAAGAACTTGGGCACTTGATGCATTTCATCTAACTGATAATGAGATTTTATAATTATAAAGATGGATATATTTATTAAAATTGCAAGAACTAAGTGTTGGCCCATTGGTCATATGGTCAACCTGATTTTAATAATTGATCAAAACTCTGTCTGGATATACGAAGCTTGTTGGGACATCTCAGCTTCTTGGACATAAGCAAGATTGGATATTCACTCCGTTCAAGACTGAAGATCTGTTTGCCTACTTGAGTCTGTACTTCCTATGCAATGTAATTTTCATTTTATTTGAGTCTAGGAATACGTTGTACACCGAGTCGTACTGGCAAATAGGCCATCCCCAAAATAGTTCAAAATGTTTTTAAAATGACCTATCAAAATGTTTTCAAAAAGGTTTTCAAAATCACCAAAATCTATTTTTAAAAACCCTAACCTAACCCTGACAGAACTCGGCCGGAGTTCGGCCAGAGTTCGGCCAGAGTTCGGTTGGTGGCCGTTTGATTTTTGAATTCTCTGGAACTTGGTCCTCCTGCAGTTGCGGATTTGACCGAGATTTGCTCATCGAGTTCTGCCCGAATTCTGCCCGAATTCTGACAGAGTTCTCCCTTTGGAATTCCTATAAATAGAGATAGATTTCGATCATTTCAATTCACTCATTCACTTTCAATCTTCTCTCTATCTAAAAAGCTTTCTGCCTTCCAAAGAGTTTTCTAGAGCTTTCATTTTCAGATCTCAAGCCAGTTACAATCCTCTAGTCGATTTGCCAGTGCGGTACGGTCTAGAAGTTTCTGAGAGATTGTAATCAGAAGGCTTGATTGAAGAATACCTCTTCACATTTGAAGTTGGACGAGTTCTTCGTATCAAAGCTCGCGTTGTAGAAGTTGCAAGGACTTCGTAAGAAAACTTACAGTTTTTCCTATAGTGGATTCAACTGTAGCAAGAGTTCTACCGACTGGATTAGTCCTCAACAGAGGGATACCAGTATACATCGCTGTCTTTGCGTTTGCTTTCTGAACTCTGCCTTTACATTATTTCAACTGTGATTGTGTTGCTAACATTTTTTTTAATTAGCATTATTCCGCTGCCAACTCTATTCACCCCTCCTCTAGAGTATTACGCTTTACTATATCGTTCCTACAATTGGTATCAGAGCAGGTGTTACAGGTAAAGCAAGGTAACAGTGCTATTATTTATTCATTATTTATTAGATCACAGCACATTACATGGCTACTATGAAATTCACAAGTGAAGGTCAGGCCACAAACAGACCCCCTCTGTTTGATGGTACTAACTACACTTATTGGAAAACACGGATGAGTTTCTTCTTAAAATCTCTTGATTTTGACTTATAGGCTATTGTTCTTGATGGCTATCAGAAGCCACCTCGTATAAATGTCGAGGGAGTTTTGGTTGAAAAACCCCAAAGTAGTTATACAGAGGAAGAAAAGAAAAAGGCCAGTCTTGACGCACGTGCCATTAATGCTCTTTTTTGTGCCTTAGACAGAACAGAATTTAACAGGGTATCTACATGCACAACGGCAAAAGGTGTGTGGAAGCTTCTCGAAGTTACACATGAAGGCACGACTCAAGTCAAGGAGTCAAAAGTCAGCCGACTTACTCAAGAGTACGAGGCGTTCAAAATGAAGCCAAATGAAACAGTCACACAAATGTTCGAGAGGTTCTTGGATATTGTAAACCCTTTGTCCTCCTTAGGCAAAGATTACAGTAACCACGAAAAGATTCGCAAACTCCTGTGAGCTCTCACCAAGAACTGGATTCCGAAGGCTACAGCTATCATTGAAGGAAACGACCTCACCACAATGTCACTTGAAGTACTCATGGGTAAGCTACTCACTCATGAACTGGAGCTACAAGATTTTAAAGAACCTGCACCAAAGGAGAAGACTATCGCCCTCAAGGCTCAGCACAGAAAAGCTGCTGAAGATGACTCAGACAGCAGTGGATCTGACGCTGAAGATCAAGCTCTCCTAGCAAGGAAGTTCAAAAGATTCATGAGACATGAGAAGAGAGTCAAAGAGAACAACAACAACAACAACTGGTATCAAGAAGATGCTGTCTGCTATGGCTGTAAGAAGAAGGGACATATGAAGAAGGACTGTCCCATCAACTTATCATCGAGCAAAAAGAACAACAGGTATGAAAAAGGCAACCTGAAAAGATCAACGTCTCGGAAATATGCCAACACCAGCATATGGCATGAGAGTGAAGCTAGCGACTCAGAAGATGAACATTCAGAGGACGCTGCAAACATCTGCTTCATGGCAATCGATCAGGTACCTACTGAACCTGTAGAAACATATGATGACTTCACCTTTGAGCAATTAGGAGATGCCTTCAGTGACCTGATGCTTGACTACAGGAAACTGCGTAGTAAATATCAGACCGCTAAGAAGGTACTCAAAGAGTACAAAGGAGAAATAGGAAGACTTATCGACCTACTAGCTGAGGTTAGAGCTAATGTTAGTGAGTCTGGTGAGCTTCCCTCTATAAAGCTCTTATTACACGAGACTAAACAGTCATCCGAAGAAAAAGACAAGATTATAGACCAATTGAGAGAAGATCTTTCTAAAGAAAAGAAAAGTCTTCAATCTGCACAAATCAGAATGGAATCACTCACTTCTGATTATACTAAGTTATATGACACTTCCAAAAGGTTGGAAATTAGGTTAGGAAAACAGCCTGAGCCTGCTGCTTCCTATCCTAACACGTGTCACATACCGAGAATTCGGAACATTCCCAAGCCAAACACTGTCAGACCAAACCATACAAAACCTTTACCCCAAAAGGTTAAGCCCAAACATGATCATAGGTATGCATTCTTCTATACTAGAAAACCCAAACCTACCAACCATGCACACCACTCAGCTTTCAACACTCGACATGCACAATGTTATTATTGTGGCCTCATTGGTCATATATCATCTGCATGTAGAATGAGAAAGCTTATAGATTTAAATGTTTATGCTTGGATACCTAAAGCTAACAATTCAGGACCCTACAAGAAATGGGTAACAAAGGTTTCATCTGCAAACTGTTTTGTAGGTGGAACACCCTTCACATGCTAGAAGCAAATGGATCCTCGATAGCGGTTGCTCACGGCATATGACCGGTGACGCTACCCTATTTGCAATACTGTCGAAGAAGAAGAAGGAAGGCTATGTCTCCTTCGGTAATAATTTTAAAGGGTATTTTATTGGTATCGGTGATGTTGGTAAGTCTCCCTATCCCGTGATTAAAAATGTCTGTCTGGTTACCGAGTTGAAACATAATCTGCTCAGCATAAGTCATCTAGCTGATCATGGTTATGGTATCAACTTTGGCAAAGACAAATGTACTATAGTTGATAGCTCAACTGGTAGTACTATCTTTGAAGGAATCAGGGAAGACAATATATATGTTTTCTATCTGTTGGAAGAAGCTAACATTTCAGGTAGATGCTTAATGGCCAAAAGTGATGAGAGTCATCTATGGCACATGAGACTCGGTCATATAAACATGGATACAATTTCAAGATTATCCACAAAGAAGATAGTACGCAGTTTACCAGACATAACATTCAAGAAGGATTCGGTATGCAGCCAATGTGAAAAGAACAAGGCTACCAGATCCACATTCAAGTCTGTAAACGCAGTATGTACTACTAGACCTCTACAATTGCTACACATGGATTTATTCGGTCCTAGCAGAGTTGCTAGCCTCGGAGGTAAATTATATGCATTTGTTATTGTAGATGATTTTTCTAGATACACGTGGGTATATTTCTTGACACGCAAGAATGACGCATTATCCGAATTTGTCGCCTTTTGCAAGAAAGTATAAAATAAAAAAGGTTACATGATCACTCGTATTAGAAGCGATCATGGAGGCGAATTCGAAAATGCTGATTTCTAGCAATTTCGTGACACACACGGTTTTATACACGAGTTCTCCTGCCCTAGAACTCCACAACAAAATGGAGTTGTGGAACGTAAGAACAGAACTCTAACCAAAATGGCCAGAGTGATGTTAAATCAATTTAGCCTACCCAAATACTTCTGGGCTGAAGCTGTCAATACAGCTTGCTTTGTGCTCAATAGAGTTCTAATTCGACCTAAATCGAAGAAGACTCCATTTGAGTTATGGTTTGATAGAATTCCTTCAGTTTCATACTTTAATATTTTTGGCTGTAAGTGCTTTATTCTTAATACTAAAGACAACTTGGGAAAGTTTGACGAAAAGGCCGATGAAGGTATATTTCTAGGTTATGCGGCCAAGAGCAAAGGGTATAGAGTCTTCAACAAACGTACCATGATCATCGAAGAATCAATCAACGTCACTTTTGATGAAATAAACCAAATGACTCTCGATGACAGTGATAAAGATCTGCCTACATCAAGCTCAATATCAGCTGAACCTGAACCAAGCTCTACACTAGCTGAACCCCCTAGAGGAGATCCAGGAACCAGCTATCTACAGAGTCTACCGAAAAGGTTAAAATTCACAGCTGATCATCCACAAGATTTGGTAATTGGTGACATTACCAAAGGAGTAAGTACTCGATCATCCAGTAGAGATATTGTTTCTAGTGTTGCATTTATTTCACAGCTAGAACCTAAATCTATTGATGAAGCATGTAGTGATAGTTTCTGGATAGATGCCATGCAAGAGGAATTGAACCAATTCGAACGGAATCAAGTTTGGGAACTTGTTCCCAATCCTATTGATCATCCGGTTATTGGCACCCGTTGGGTATTCCGAAACAAACTGAATGAGGATGGTTTAGTAACTCGTAACAAGGCTCGACTCGTAGCTCAAGGATACAATCAAGAAGAGGGTATCGACTACGAAGAGACTTATGCCCCAGTTGCGAGATTAGAATCCATTCGAATGTTATGTACATTTGCATGTTTTCATGATTTCAAACTTTTTCAAATGGATGTAAAAAGTGCTTTTCTAAATGGCTTTATAAAAGAAGAAGTTTTTGTAGCACAACCTCCGGGTTTCACGGATTTCAAAAATCCTGACCATGTTTTCAAGCTGAAGAAAGCCTTATATGGTTTAAAACAAGCCCTTC
Organism: Iris pallida; assembly: GCA_029216955.1. Lineage (NCBI taxonomy): Eukaryota > Viridiplantae > Streptophyta > Magnoliopsida > Asparagales > Iridaceae > Iris > Iris pallida. Next base: position 15,744,805 of record JANAVB010042018.1, read on the forward strand.
ATGCTTGGTATGACCGTCTAAGCTCTTTTCTACTTGACAACGATTTTTCAAAAGGAAAGGTTGACACTACACTATTTATTAAATCTTTTAATGGCAAGCTGCTTTTAATTCAAATCTATGTTGATGATATCATTTTTGGATCCACTGATGAATCTCTTTGTCAAGAATTTTTTAAGTATATGTAGAATGAGTTTGAGATGAGCATGATGGGAGAGCTAAAGTTCTTTCTCGGATTGCAAATCAAACAAACCAACAATGGGACGTTCATTAATCAAGCCAAGTACACAAAAAATTTGCTAAAGAAGTTCGATCTGGACAATGTCAAACCTATTGGCACTCCGATGGCAACTTCAACAAAGCTTGATTCTGACGAACAAGGCAAGCCAGTCGACACACGTAAGTATCGAGGTATGATTGGTAGTTTACTTTACTTAACTGCTAGTCGTCCAGATATCATGTTTAGTGTTTGCATGTATACACGTTTTCAAGCTAACCCAAAGGAATCACATCTGACCGCAGTTAAGCGTATCTTCCGATACCTTAAGGGCACTTCTTCTGTCGGCTTGTGGTATCCTAAAACTAAATCCTTTGACCTTATTGGTTATTCGGATGCAGATTTTACTGGATGCAAGGTTGATAGAAAAAGTACTAGCAGTACATGTCATTTCTTAGGCAAGGCTCTAGTCTCTTGGTTTAGTAAAAAGCAAAATTCTGTAGCCTTATCAACAACAGAGGCTGAGTATATCGCCGCAGGACGTTGTTGCGCTCAGATTTTGTGGATAAAACAAACCCTAGAAGACTTTGATTTATTTTTCACACATATTCCCATTTTCTGTGATAACACGAGCACCATTAATTTGACTAAGAATCCTGTATGTCATTTTCGTACTAAACATATCGAGATTAGACATCATTTTCTTAGAGATCATCATCAAAATGGAGATATAAACCTTGTGTACATAGATACTGAAAATCAATTAGCTGACATCTTCACTAAATCTCTAGTGGAAGATCGTTTCAATTATTTACGTCGAGAATTAGGAATTTTGGACGTCAATAATATTAATTGATTTTATTTTATGATTATACATCATTATGCAAAAACTGTGTTAGAGACAAGCTAATAAAGAGTCTGTCTGTCACCACAACTACGGTTGAAGCGAAGCGGTACTTAAGAGTTCCCCGGTAAACCTCCGCCAGCTGGGACAGTACTCCTACAGCTAATCTGAGACAGTCGCTGTGTAACGACATTTAATTCATAAAATATTATTAATTATGTTATTTGAAGGCTAAAATAACTAATCTTTGAATTAAATATTTACAACGAGTCAATTCCGACATTCCAAGTTTTTATCATTTATTTTTTTTGTACTTTGTAGTTTGCTATCAGTACTTTTATCTTCATGGACATGTTTTTGATGTTTCATTTATGACATCTCAGTTTATTTCAGTATTTTATTTAAAGCACTATTTCTTTATACTGCTTCTCCATTTTAAACTGCCTGTGAAATAGCATGCCTGAGATTTTTTTTATGTTTTTGAAGCAATACATGCCTGTGATGATAATTTGTAGAAATATTACATGCCTGTGATGCTATATCTCTAATTCTTATACTATATTTCTTTTATTTTGTTTTCTAGCTATTTGTTACTTATGCATTGATTGCGGGGGAGTCTTCTGCATTTAATGCGGGGGAGCCTTCTCTTGTGCAATTATTTTGCTAAGTGACAAAGGGGGAGAAAATTAAAAATGATCTAACATTTTTTTTGAGTTAAATACAGGTTATGAACAATTTCTACTTTTTGATATTTTTCGAACTAGCTTAATGTTATATCATTCATAGTTTGTCAATTATCAAAATATGGGAGATTGTTGGCCCATTGGTCATATGGTCAACCTGATTTTAATAATTGATCAAAACTCTGTCTGGATATACGAAGCTTGTTGGGACATCTCAGCTTCTTGGACATAAGCAAGATTGGATATTCACTCCGTTCAAGACTGAAGATCTGTTTGCCTACTTGAGTCTGTACTTCCTATGCAATGTAATTTTCATTTTATTTGAGTCTAGGAATACGTTGTACACCGAGTCGTACTAGCAAATAGGCCATCCCCAAAATAGTTCAAAATGTTTTTAAAATGACCTATCAAAATGTTTTCAAAAAGGTTTTCAAAAAGGTTTTCAAAAATCACCAAAATCTATTTTTAAAAACCCTAACCTAACCCTGACAGAACTCGGCCAGAGTTCGGCCAGAGTTCGGCCAGAGTTCGGTTGGTGGCCGTTTGATTTTTGAATTCTCTGGTACTTGGTCCTCCTGCAGTTGTGGATTTGACCGAGATTTGCTCATCGAGTTCTGCCCGAATTCTGTCCGAATTCTGACAGAGTTCTCCCTTTGGAATTCCTATAAATAGAGATAGATTTCGATCATTTCAATTCACTCATTCACTTTCAATCTTCTCTCTATCTAAAAAGCTTTCTGCCTTCCAAAGAGTTTTCTAGAGCTTTCATTTTCAGATCCCAAGCCAGTTACAATCCTCTAGTCGATTTGCCAGTGCGGTACGGTCTAGAAGTTTCTGAGAGATTGTAATCAGAAGGCTTGATTGAAGAATACCTCTTCACATTTGAAGTTGGACGAGTTTTTCGTATCAAAGCTCGCGTTGTAGAAGTTGCAAGGACTTCGTAAGAAAACTTGCGGTTTTTCCTATAGTGGATTCAACTGGTAGCAAGAGTTCTACCGACTGGATTAGTCCTCAACAGAGGGATACCAGTATACATTGCTGTCTTTGCATTTTCTTTCTGAACTCTGCCTTTACATTATTTCAACTGTGATTATATTCTGTGATTGTGTTGCTAACATTTTTTTTAATTAGCATTATTCCGCTGCCAACTCTATTCACCCCCCCTGTAGAGTATTACGCTTTACTATATCGTTCCTACACTAAGCACCTTGAGCTTGGACATATTCATTTGGGAGCTTGACTCTTCTCTGTCGATTATCTAATTAAAGAGAATTAACTTGATTACTAAAGCAAAACAGTGGGACGGAGAGTGCCTATATATATATATATATATATATATATATATATATATATATATATATATATATATATATATATATATATATATATATATATATATATATATATATATATATATATATATATACATAGACATGCAGCAAATTGAAATAATTCACATGGGGATGTGGTTGCAAATTGGAGTAGTGAGGAGGTAAAAGTTCGATAAAAATCTCTCTGATGAAGTGCGTTATGATTCGAAATGGGAAGGGTTTATTGTGATATGTGAGGGCCTTTTCTCTATCCCTGGTATCTCAACTTGGCAAACTATGTGTTAATAGCTTAATATATCTATTGGTTTATCTAATAATTTGGTTTCTATAATAATGACACCAACATCATAGCTAATGGTAAAGGCTTCCTAAGTTCCAGTTCAAATAGGCTGAATAAAACTGGATATAGGGATATTATATGTTAATTGTTAACTTATACTTGTTATTATAAAATCTAAAGAGAAGTTGACATATTATTTTGAATTCATGGAGAAAAGTGACATGACTAAAAGTGAAAGAGCATGGAAAGGTCACACAAGAGAAAGCAACTTGGTTGTAATTTAATATGGCTAGATGCTTAATTAATGGACATGGGAAAAATAGTATTCTTAGTACATGTCAGTACCCGTATATGAAAATGTTTGTATCAGGTACTTATCCATATCCGCATCACTATTATTATAAAATAGGAGCTTTGCGCTGTTGTCAATTTTGGAGGTTTTTCAGAGGGATATATTGGTAAGGTTTATTTAACGGGCAGACGGGTTGAAATACCAATTAGACACTGGAAACTCCGAAAAGTAACTAATGCATTTTATTTTCATGGACATTATTATTAATTTTTTATAAGGGAACATCAAAATTTGATCATGGCTAGCCGAAATTGGGACTAACACATGTTTGAGGGCGCGAAATTGCTAGGGCTTTGATTTCGTGGGAAAAAAATAGAGGGAATTGCTAGGATTCTGTGGGACAGGGGATGAAAAATTGGTATTTATGGATATATATATATATATATATATATATATATATATATATATATATATATATATATATATATATATATTTTCATACTGAAAATGACGTTAAAAGTTAAAATTTCCATCAAAGTTCCAATTTTTATAACCTAACTCGAAAAAAAGGCAGCAACTTTGACAAACCTGTCTCCTCGTCGGCCCGCGTCCGCCACCCCTCGCACCTCTGCATCGATCCCCACTGCATCCGGTAGCACGAGTTCTGCTCTATTACCGACAGATTGCTCCAGTCCCCCTTGATCCTCGGATTGAAGTGCAGGATCCTCGACGGGGCTTCCCCGTCGACCGTCCTCCGCCCCTGCAGCTCCATTATGAACTGCGACACCATCACCGGCTCCTCTCCTCCCTCCGTGATCTTTGGGTCGTGCTCCGGGTACAGCAGATGTAATGCCTGTTGTTCGTATTACGTATTTGGAATACGTATACATATTTTATCTTTTATTTGCATATCTCCTTGGTTTGGCTTGGCTTGTTTACTCTCGGTTTGGGTTGGCTTGGTTCGGCCGGCCCAATACTTGGTTCATCATGGGCCAAGGGTGGAACACCTTAGCCTATGCTTCTCCTTCATTTCTACCACAACCCCCCTACCTACCACCACCTTTGATATTTATTGCCATTTCTTCTTTCTCTCTCCCCATAATTCTCATTTACTTCTCCTTCCCCCACCATTACTCTTCTCCACCAACCAAGAACACCATAGACAAGTGCAACTTGCTTCCACAAGAGAACTCCTTTTGATGGTTTCATTAGCTTCTCCTCATGATTTTAAACCACATTAGAACTTGTCATTTTCCATTTTGAGGCTTTAATTCTTGTAGATCTAGAGTTTTGCTATTTTCAGATTTTTGGTGTTTTGATCTATCAAACTTGCTCGTTTTCAAGTTTTGATGGTTCCATGTTTTAGAGAATTTTATTCTACCCAATTTTGATCTTTGGAAAGTTGGATTCGGACTTGTTTTGACCAAGATTTGGACAATTGAAGCTTAGATTCAACTTTAGAGTTCTTGCTGTTCTTGCCATTTGGAGAAGACAGTGAGCAGTGAGCAGAGAGCTAGCTTTTAGCTTATACCGCTGAGCTGTACGCTGCTCTTTAGCGAGCGTACGCTACCTTGTGTACGCTGCTCTTTAGCGAGCGTACGCTACCTTGTGTACGCTGCTCTTTAGCGAGCGTACGCTAGCCTTCGTACGCTGCTCTTTAGCGAGTGTACGCTAGCCTTCGTACGCTGCTCTTTAGTGAGCGTACGCTCACCTTGATACGCTGCCTGTTGGCAGCGTGTCTTGAGCGTACGCTAGCTTGAGCGTACGCGTGCCTTGGTACGCTAGCTTAAGTGAGCAAGGCGTACGCTGGCCCCTTTCGTTTGCTAGCTTGAGCGTACGCAGTCTTGAGCGTACGCTAGCTTGAGCGTACGCTGACCTGTAGCTTGAGCGTGCCCTTGTGTACGCTGACCCTTGCGTACGCTTTCCATTGGAAGTGTACGGATCCTTTGGTACGCAGACCTGAGCGTATGCTAGCCTGAGCATAGCCTGGCTTGAGCGTAGCCTGATTACCCTTTATCTTCTATAGCCCTGTATATTTAACGTCCATTTTATATCCTTACGCCTTTTGTCATGAACTTGATAATCATGGATTTGTTTAATATGTTTGGAAATGATACCTGAGCATGACACGATAGTGACCCGTAGTGGTGCACTCCTGACATAATAACCTGACATGACCTGATAGTGGCCCGTCGTGGCACACTCCTGACAAGTATACTTGACATGATAAACCTGACATGTTATATCTTGATAAGCTGTTGCGAAGGCTACCTGACATGACATGACCTGTATAAATAACCTGGACACCGTGGGCGATTGTGCTTGTACAAATAATCCAGTCCTGTCTTGCATCATGTCTAGGAGGGGACTCCTGAGTACCACGGTTAGGAGTACCTACTAAAATGGACTAAGGTTAACAACTAGATTAATACATTAGTCATGAAGAGATTTTCCAGCTACAGGCAATCCCGTTACCTGGGCGCGCTTGGGATCTGTAGCCTGCCGTCGAGTAGGGCACATTTCCAGCACACTGTCATGTGTTGCACCCTTCAAGCTACTTAAGGGTACATGCGTTTCCTGGACGATGTACCCACCTGAATTCAACCCTAATCTCTCGACCTGGGTGACCTGGATGGTCTGCAGGGCTTGTGGCTGTGGAATAATCTCACTGCATCTTGTTAGTAATTAGGCTTATGACAACCCTAGTTAAAGTATCAAGCCGTAATTCTTGCTTGGCCGTGAAGTGATTGGACGGAGTCTAACCAGTCTAGTCTTGCCCTGATCCTATTCCAGACTATTGAATGGCCAGAATGCTTGTATTTACTTTACCGATAAATGGTGAGAAACCAAGCTCCGTTCAGACGAAGGGTTACAATCCCGGTCCTTGTTTGGTTTACGGGTTGTAACCTGGCTATCTGAATAGTTCCATGGTTATCTTGTCGTATATCATCCTGATATGTTTCCTTTTATTCCAGTCCTTATTTTATTTATATTTATATTCCTGTGCTGATTGCTGGTTTTAGTTCTTAAGTGAAGCTTCCTTTGTGGCACTTGCTCTTTCTGGGGTCTGACCCAGCTGGTTTTGTGTAGCCAGATTTCGGAGCAACTCCAGAGGATCTACCGACTTTCCAGCCAGATGGTGGCCACTAGACGGAACCCTGGCAACGAGTGGGTTATTTTTGGCTCTTCCGCTCTATTGTAAAAATATTCTTTTGAGGCGTTTAGCCGACGAGCACCTGTTTAGCTCGATTGCACTTACTTACTGTCTGCCTACGGGCTGTAACATGATTGACAAATCCTAGGGTTGATCATGTATGACTAAACTCTTGCTAGTCCTAACATTTTATAACGACTAGCTTCATGATCAGCTAAATATGTAATATTTGGGACGCCTTATTATTGTATATTTAATGATCATACATCTTGTGACTCTTACTTACTTGCTTATGATTGAGACACTAGGCTTGTTCATGACCTTAAGAGACTGTTGGCTTGTAGATAAACCCTCATGTATCCTAGACAGCCGTGACCGTATAGCGAGATGGAATCCATTTCAATATACGTAGCTGGCTATGTCTGCCCCCCGCTCTCCAGTATTCTGGTTCTGGGGCGTGACATGGTTTAAGTTGTTGCCCATGCAGGTCTTGTAAATCAAGATATGTGAGGGTTTACCGAATAGATGTCTCAATTAGTATTCGTCCTTGATTTCTGTTCGTATCTTCTGAATCCCTGGATTCTTGTCCTGATCATATGCTTGTATCGTTGCTCTGTCCTGGTCCTTCCTTATTGTTTCCTATGTCATCTTTTTCAGCGGCATAGTACCTGACCCGGCCGATCAGCAAGGCGGAGCACCTCTCGCGGACCAGCAGCAACCTGGAGATCAAGCCCAGCATTTCGGAGTAGCCTCCAGAGTTGTGCCTTCTGGCAGAGAGTCACCAGTCCAGCCAGTTCAACCTGTAGAACATGATGACGGCACTTTGGTAGGATTCGTCAGGACCTTGATAGCTTTCCAAGACCGGCGTGGAGATACCTTGCACCAGGCAGTGGCGGATGCTTTGACAAGAGGTGGTCATCCAGGGAACAGCGCGGCCAACAGCTTCAAGCACTTGAACCCTCCATTCTTCGACGGTAGTAAAGATGCTATCGTGGCAGATGCATGGCTTCAGGACACAGAAGTGATTCTAGAAGCAGCCAGGACCCCAGAGAACGAGAAGGTGGCCGTTGTGCGCCTGCAGTTGTTAGATCTTATCCGCAGCTGGTGGGCAGCGCAGGCCGTTGGATTAGCAGCCCCCATTGCTTGGGCAGTATTCCGGGAGAGATTCCAGACCAAGTATTTTGATGCTGTAGCTCGGTACGATCTACAGACGAGGTTTACCAATCTGAAGCAGATGGACAGGACGGTCGACGGATATGCGGCCGAGTTTTCCAGGCTTAGTCGGTTTGCTCCCACTTTGGTGGCAACCGAGTATGATAGAGCCCAGCGGTTCCAGCAGAGACTTCACCTGGAGATCTTGTTGGCAGTTGAGCAGTTTGAGCATCAGACTTTTGATGCAGTCTTGAGAGCAGCCCGGAGGCATGAGTATACCTCCCAGAGGATTGTGGATAGGGCCGGAGGTCGGAAGAGATCTCATGGCCAGATGAATCAGTCTTCAGCACCAGCCCCGACAGCCAGGGCCTTGACTATTGGATCTCCGAGGCGAGCGGCCTCAGTAACGTCGGTTCAGCATTCAACTCCGACGCACCCTCAGCAGCAGAAGCAGAAGCAATCTTCCGCAGAGGGTTGTTCTCATTGTGGAAAGCCAGGCCATGTGGTGGCAGAATATCGCAGGGCACAGAGATTGTGTCTGGCTTGTAGAGCACCAGACCATAGGGTTGGATCCTGCCCGAACAGGGGTGGTTCATCCTCGTCCAACCTTTCTAGTTCTTCGGTGAGAGGACCCACACCGGTCCAGCAGCAGCAGTATCCATTGCCGAGGCCCTTGCCACCTCAGACCCAAGTGTTCCAGCAGCAGAACCCCCAGCAGTATGCGCAAGCCCAGGCCTTGAGTCAGAATAGCAGCGAGGGTTTCAGCAGAGGGGACCAGCACCCCGAGGGCACGGTCAGGCTATGGTGATGACCGTGGAGGAAGGATTGGCACCAGGAGAGGTAGTGGCAGGTACTATTCTCGTCAACTCCTTTCCAGCTTCAGCTTTATTTGATTCTGGTGCATCGCATTCATTTATGTCTGCACGATTCGCGACACAGGTAGGATTGGAGCCCGAGTCATTATCAGTAGGGCTCAATATACTTACTGGTAACGGACTTGTGGGAGTAGATAGAGTGTTTTCCTCGTGTCGGGTCGTAGTTAGCGGTAGAGAATTCCCCGCTAGATTGATAGAATTCCCGATGGCCGATTATGATATGGTCTTAGGGATGGATTGGTTGAGGAACCAGTATGCTAGAATAGACTGCCATATTGGTAGGGTTGTTTTTAGCATTCCAAGAGAGCCAGAGTTTTCTTTCTCTCGAGGCGAGGTTGAGCCTTCTCCTCCGATATTACGGATGGCAGTAGCAGCAGTTCAGTTGCCCAGGATAGTCGAGGGGTTCCCGGATGTTTTTCCAGAGGAGCTTCCAGGTATGCCTCCGGAGCGGGAGATCGAGTTTACTATAGACTTGATTCCCGGGACAGCCCCAGTGTCAGAGAGAGTCTACAGGATGGCACCTTCAGAATTGGAGATCTTGTACAAGATGATTGAAGAACTCAGAACCAAGGGATTCATTCGTGCTAGTGGATCGCCTTGGGGAGCCCCGATGCTTCTTGTGAAAAAGAAGGATGGTACATCCAGGTTATGTATCGATTATCGTACCTTGAACTCAGTGACAATCAAGAACAGATACCCTCTTCCGAGGATAGATGACTTGTTTGATCAACTCAAGGGGGCATCAGTATTCTCGAAGATTGACTTGCGCTCAGGATATCACCAGATCAGAGTCAGAGAGCAGGACATCCCGAAGACAGCTTTTAGATCGAGATATGGGCATTGGGAGTTCCTTGTTATGCCTTTTGGGGCGACCAATCCGTCGGCAGTATTCATGGACCTCATGAATCGCATCTTCATGCCTTACTTGGATCAGTTTGTGATCGTGTTCTTGGATGACATCCTGGTCTACAGCAAGAGTGAGGCGGAGCATGAGCAACATCTTCGTATAGTTCTTCAGATCCTCAGAGAGCACCAGTTATATGCCAAGTTCAGTAAATGCGAGTTCTGGCTCGATCGCATTTCGTACTTGGGTCATATCATCACTCAAGAAGGAGTAGAAGTGGATCCCCAGAAGATTGTAGCTATTGAGTCATGGCCAGTACCCAGCACAGTTGCAGAGGTTCGTAGTTTTTTTGGATTGGCTGGCTATTACCGGCAATTTGTTTCAGACTTTGCTCGGATTTCAGCCATTGATACAGTTGACCGGCAAGGATGCGCAGTTTGCTTGGACAGCAGAGTGTCAGAGTTCTTTTGAGCAGTTGAAACGAGGCCTGATAACAGCTCCTATTCTCACGCTTCCAGATGGGACCGGAGGATTCTCAGTGTACTGTGATGCTTCAGGCAGAGGTTTAGGATGTGTTCTGATGCAGCATGGGAAGGTGATAGCTTATACGTCACGACAACTTCGTGATCATGAGAGGAATTACCCAACCCATGACTTGGAGCTGGCAGCAGTGGTGTTTGCACTTAAGTTGTGGAGGCACTACTTGTACGGAGATAGGGTGGAGATTTTCACCGACCACAAGAGCCTGAAGTATGTTTTCACCCAGAAGGATCTTAACATGCGTCAGAGGAGGTGGCTGGAGCTTCTTGTGGATTATAATGTCAGCTTGCAGTATCATCCTGGGAAGGCCAATGTCGTAGCAGATGCATTGAGCAGGAGAGCGGGAGTTTATTTCCTAACAGCGCAACCAGAGCTGTTAGCAGATCTTCAGAAGATGGGTATTAAAGTTGTTCTCCCTTCCAGTGTGGCGTTGATGGCCAGCATGCAAGTTCAGTCCACTATAGTCGAGAGGATCCGGATGGCACAGTCGGCAGATTCTAAGCTTCAGCGACTCAGAACAGAGTATGAAGCAGGACGAAGACCAGAGTTATGCATTCATGAGGATGGTACACTTTGACATGGTAAGCGTTTTTGTGTACCCAGCGGAGATATCCGGCAGAAGATCATGTCAGAAGCGCACAGTTCGCAGTATTCTATCCATCCTGGCAGTACGAAGATGTACCGTAATATCCGGCAGCATTTCTGGTGGAATGGCATGAAGCGGAAGATAGCTCGGTTTGTCTCTCGGTGTTTGGTTTGCCAACAGGTTAAGGCCGAACATCAGAGACCGGCTGGACTTCTTCAGCCCTTACTGATTCCAGAATGGAAGTGGGAGCATGTGACCATAGATTTCGTGACTGGATTATCTAGATCCCCAGCTAGTAGAGATGCTATTTGGGTCATTGTGGATAGGCTTACCAAAGTGGCTCACTTTCTCCCGTTTAGAGTTGGTCAGTCGACGGCTCAGCTAGCGGAGATATACCTCAGGCAGATTGTCATATTGCACGGAGTGCCAGTCAGTATCACCTCGGACCGAGATTCAAGATTTACGTCGCACTTTTGGCGTAGCTTGCAAGAGAGTTTGGGGACTCATCTCCAGTTCAGTTCAGCATATCACCCGCAGACGGATGGCCAGTCGGAGCGCACGATCCAGACTCTTGAAGACATGTTGCGGTCTTGCACACTTGACTTCGGTGGTTCATGGGAAGATCATTTGCACCTGGTGGAATTCTCATACAACAATAGTTTCCAGGCCAGTATCCAGATGGCACCGTTCGAGGCACTGTATGGCAGGAAGTGCAGATCCCCGTTAGCCTGGGATGATGTTGGAGAGAGGCAGATGCTTGGTCCAGAAATGATTGCTCAGACCGTTGAAGTCGTCAGGCGAGTCAGAGATCACCTTCGAGTTGCCCAAGATCGCCAGCGTCATTGGGCCGATTCTCATCGGCACCCTCTTGAGTTCTCGGTCGGCGATCATGTATTCCTGAGGATTTCGCCTAACCGTGGCGTCATTCGTTTCGGCGTACGGGGCAAGCTTAGTCCTAGGTATATAGGACCGTTTAATATTCTGGAGCGAGTAGGAGATGTATCCTATCGTCTTGCTCTTCCACCGTCGCTAAGCGAGGTGCATGACGTGTTCCATGTATCCCAATTACGACGGTACATCACGGACCCGAGCCACATCCTGGATCATTCGGAATTGGTTGTTGGTACCAACCTTTCGTATGAGGAGAGATCCGTGTCTATATTGGATCGAAGAGAGAAGATCCTCAAGAACAAGACTATCAAGTTAGTCCGAGTTGCTTGGGATCATCACTCTTTGGGGGAGTCAACGTAGGAGCGTGAGGATGATATCCGATCACGATATCCCGACTTGTTTGACTCGTGAGGTATAATGTCTTTCTTATGCCTCATGCCATCAATTCCTTGCTTGCATGATTGATTGATTGTCTAGTATAGCTTTCCTGTGATTAGTATAACTTGTTCTTATCTCTCTAGCCTCTTAATTAAATTTCGAGGACGGAATTCTTTTAAGGTGGGTAGAGTTGTAATGCCTGTTGTTCGTATTACGTATTTGGAATACGTATACGTATTTTATCTTGTATTTGCATAACTCCTTGGTTTGGCTTGGCTTGTTTACTCTCGGTTTGGGTTGGCTTGGTTCGGCCGGCCCAATGCTTGGTTCATCATGGGCCAAGGGTGGAACACCTTAGCCTATACTTCTCCTTCATTTCCACCACAACCCCCCTACCTACCACCACCTTTGATATTTATTGCCATTTCTTCTTTCTCTCTCCCCATAATTCTTATTTACTTCTCCTTTCCCCACCATTACTCTTCTCCACCAACTAAGAACACCATAGGCATGTGCAACTTGCTTCCACAAGAGAACTCCTTTTGATGGTTTTATTAGCTTCTCCTCATGATTTTAAACCACATTAGAACTTGTCATTTTCTATGGCTTTAATTCTTGTAGATCTAGAGTTTTGCTATTTTCGGATTTTTGGTGTTTTGATCTATCAAACTTGCTTGTTTTCAAGTTTTGATGGTTCCATGTTTTAGAGAATTTCATTCTACCCAATTTTGACCTTTGGAAAGTTGGATTCGGACTTGTTTTGACCAAAATTTGGACAATTGAAGCTTAGATTCAACTTTAGAGTTCTTGCTGTTCTTGCCATTTGGAGAAGACAGTGAGCAGTGAGCTAGCTTTTAGCTTATGCCGCTGAGCTGTATGCTGCTCTTTAGCGAGCGTACGCAACCTTGTGTACGCTGCTCTTTAGCGAGCGTACGCTACCTTGTGTACGCTGCTCTTTAGTGAGCGTACGCTAGCCTTCATACGCTGCTCTTTAGCGAGCGTACGCTAGCCTTCGTACGCTGCTCTTTAGTGAGCGTACACTCACCTTGATACGCTGCCTGTTGGCAGCGTGTCTTGAGCGTACGCTAGCTTGAGCGTACGCGTGCCTTGGTACGCTAGCTTAAGCGAGCAAGGCGTACGCTGGCCCCTTTCGTACGCTAGCTTGAGCGTACGCAGTCTTGAGCGTACGCTAGCTTGAGCGTACGCTGACCTGTAGCTTGAGCGTGCCCTTGTGTACGCTGACCCTTGCGTACGCTTTCCATTGGAAGTGTACGGATCCTTTGGTACGCAGACCTGAGCGTATGCTAGCCTGAGCATAGCCTGGCTTGAGAGTAGCCTGATTACCCTTGATCTTCTATAGCCCTGTATATTGATATTTTATTAGATATTTAACGTCCATTTTATATCCTTACGCCTTTTGTCATGAACTTGATAATCATGGATTTATTTAATATGTTTGGAAATGATACCTGAGCATGACACGATAGTGACCCGTAGTGGTGCACTCCTGACATAATGACCTGACATGGCCTGATAGTGGCCCGTCGTGGCACACCTGTATAAATAACCTGGACACCGTGGGCGATTGTGCTTGTACAAATAATCCAGTCCTGTCTTGCATCATGTCTAGGAGGGGACTCCTGAGTACCACGGTCAGGAGTACCTACTAAAATGGACTAAGGTTAACAACTAGATTAATACATTAGTCATGAAGAGATTTTCCAGCTACAGGCAATCCCGTTACCTGGGCGCGCTTGGGATCTGTAGCCTGCCGTCGAGTAGGGCACATTTCCAGCACACTGTCATGTGTTGCACCCTTCAAGCTACTTAAGGGTACATGCATTTCCTGGACGATGTACCCACCTGAATTCAACCCTAATCTCTCGACCTGGGTGACCTGGATGGTCTGTAGGGCTTGTGGCTGTGGAATAATCTCACTGCATCTTGTTAGTAATTAGGCTTGTGACAACCCTAGTTAAAGTATCAAGCCATAATTCTTGCTTGGCCGTGAAGTGATTGGACGGAGTCTAACCAGTCTAGTCTTGCCCTGATCCTGTTCCAGACTATTGAATGGCCAGAATGCTTGTATTTACTTTACCGATAAATGGTGAGAAACCAAGCTCCGTTCAGACGAAGGGTTACAACCCCGGTCCTTGTTTGGTTTACGGGTTGTAACCTGGCTATCTGAATAGTTCCATGGTTATCTCATCGTATATCATCCTGATATGTTTCCTTTTATTCCAGTCCTTATTTTATTTATATTTATATTCCTGTGCTGATTGCTGGTTTTAGTTCTTAAGTGAAGCTTACTTTGTGGCACTTGCTCTTTCTGGGGTCTGACCCAGCTGGTTTTGTGTGGCCAGATTTCGGAGCAACTCCAGAGGATCTACCGACTTCCCAGCCAGATGGTGGCCACTAGACGGAACCCTGGCAACGAGTGGGTTATTTTTGGCTCTCCCGCTCTATTGTAAAAATATTCTTTTGAGACGTTTAGCCGACGAGCACCTGTTTAGCTCGATTGCACTTACTTACTGTCTGCCTACGGGCTGTAACATGATTGACAAATTCTAGGGTTGATCATGTATGACTAAACTCTTGCTAGTCCTAACATTTTGTAACGACTAACTTCATGATCAGCTGAATATGTAATATTTGGGATGCCTTATTATTGTATATTTAATGATCATACATCTTGTGACTCTTACTTACTTGCTTATGATTGAGACACTAGGCTTGTTCATGACCTTAAGAGACTGTTGGCTTGTAGATAAACCCTCATATATCCTAGACAGCCGTGACCGTATAGCGAGATGGAATCCATTTTAATATACGTAGCTGGCTATGTCTGCCCCCGCTCTCCAGTATTCTGGTTCTGGGGCGTGACATGGTTTAAGTGGTGGCCCATGCAGGTCTTGTAAATCAAGATATGTGAGGGTTTACCGAATAGATGTCTCAATCAGTATTCGTCCTTGATTTCTGTTCGTATCTTCTGAATCCCTAGATTCTTGTCCTGATCATATGCTTGTATCGTTGCTCTGTCCTGGTCCTTCCTTATTGTTTCCTATGTCGTCTTCTTCAGCGGCATAGTACCTGACCCGGCCGATCAGCAAGGCGGAGCACCTCCCGCGGACCAGCAGCAACCTGGAGATCAAGCCCAGTATTCCGGAGTAGCCTCCAGAGTTGTGTCTTCTGGCGGAGAGTCACCAGTCCAGCCAGTTCAACCTGTAGAACATGATGACGGCACTTTGGTAGGACTCGTCAGGACCTTGATAGCTTTCCAAGACTGGCGTGGAGATGCCTTGCACCAGGCAGTGGCGGATGCTTTGACAAGAGGTGGTCATCCAGGGAACAGCGCGGCCAACAGCTTCAAGCGCTTGAACCCTCCATTCTTCGACGGTAGTGAAGATGCTATCGCGGCAGATGCATGGCTTCAGGACACAGAAGATGCTTGAACCCTCCATTTACTTAATATGTTTGGAATTAATAATTGAGCATGACGTGATAGTGACCTGTAGTGGTGCACTCCTGACATAATAACCTGACATGACATGATAGTGGCCCGCCGTGGCACACTCCTGACAAATTACACTTGGCATGATAACCTGACCTGATATATCTTGAATAGCTGTTGCGACGGCTACCTGACATGACATAATCTGTTTAATTAATCCTGACACCGTGGGCAATTATGCTTGTACAAATAATCCAGTCTTGTCTTGCATCATGTCTAGGAGGGGACTCCTGAGTACCACGATGAGGAGTACCTACTGAAATGGATTAAGGTTAATGACTAGTATAATTCATTAGACATGAAGAGATGTTCTCCAGTTACAGGCGATTCCGTTATCCCGGCCGCAAATGTTTGGACTTGTAGCCTGCCGACGAGTAGGGCACATTTTCAGCCAACTGTTATGTGGGGCACCTGCCTTTGTCACTTAAATGATTGAACTCTATTGTCACTCTAATGCATTGTACTCTCTAGATTGTCACTATAATGATTGCCTGGATAACCTGGATAGCTGCAGGGCCTGTGACTACTTGGAGCATCTCATTGCATCTTGCTAGTAACTAGGATTGTGATAACCCTAGTTAGTTAATGTAGAAAGCCGTAGGCAATGATTGGCCGTGATTGCTTGGATGGAGTCTAGTCCAGTATACTATTGTCTAGAAGTGATTGATTGAAAGATTATACCGGAATGATTGAATGATTGTCACTCCAGATTGTCACTATAGTGATTGTCACTCCAGATTATCACTATAATGATTGTCACTCCAGATTGTTATTATAACGATTGTACTCTATTATCACTCTAGTGTATTGCACTCTTCATTGTCACTTTTATCATTATACTCTCTTCTTTTACCTTAATGATTGGCACCTTGAGCAATAAATGATCAGAGACTAAGTTCTGTTCAAGTAAAGGGTTACAATCTCGGTCCTTGTTTGGTTTAAGGATTGTAACCGGGCTTCCGGAATAGTACCTTCATTTTTTTTTCATATATTGTCCAGCTATATTTTATTTAACATGATTTTCCAGTTCTTTTATGTCAATGATGCCTCACTTAATTATTTTCTGATTGGGATAAGTGCATTGGTAGTGCACAAACCTCAATCTGTGTTACTTATTATTTTCTTACATGTTGAATGCTAATGATTTGTTGGTTTTAGTTCTTAAATGAAGCCTCCTTTGTGGCACTTACTCTTTCTGGGGTCTGACCCAGCTGGTTTTGTATGGCCAGATATCGGAGCAGCACCAAAGGATCTTCCTGCTTTCCAGCCCGATGGTGGTCACCAGGCGTAACCAGGGCATCGAGTGGGTTTCTTTTGTTCTCCCCTGTAATATTGTAAATTATTCTTTTGAGGCGTTTAGCCGACGAGCAAGTGTTAGCTCGATTGTACTTACTTACTGTGTGCCTACGGGCTGTAACATGATTGACAAGCCCCGGGGGTTGATCATGTATGACTGAACTCTTGCTAGTCCTCACATTTTATAACGACTAGCTTCATGATCATTCCGGATATATAATGTATGGGACGCTTGTGTATTTGGTGGTCTGACATCTTGTAATTATTATTAGTTGGTTGAGATTGAGACAATAGGCTATTTTATGACCTTAAGGGACTGATAGATTGTAGTGAAACCCTCACATATCTAGACAGCCGTGATCGTATAGCGGTGTGGATTCCATTCCATTATACGTAGCTGGCTATGTCTGCCCCCGCTCTCCAGTATTCTGGTTCTGGGGCGTGACAATATATAACCTATGTTAGATTTAGTACATGTTAATTTAGGTTTTTTATGTGATATTGGGTTTCGAATGGGGCTATTGGCATGTTTCCTGAAACTTCACTGATACTTGGTTTTCCAGTTTATTCCTAACCAAATTCCCTGATAAATTTGATGTTTCAATACCTGTTATTTCCCCACAAGTTTATAGTTCATGTTTTACTTTCGAATTTGACTTGTTGGGTGTGTTTTCATTTAACTGATTAAGACCTGAGATTTCGGGGTTTGTTTTGATAAGAGTTGGCTCATAATACTGTTAATTCATGGTGGAACTGTTTTTGACTAAGTTTGAAACTGGTTATTATATTATTTTTTGTGATGTTGGTTCATTCTTTTATGATGAATATTAACTCAGATTTGAGCTTATGATTGTGTAGGGATAATGTTAACTGATTTTCAATGATAATATTGCAATGATAATCCTTCACACATGTCTACACTTTCCACTCACTGTATTGTAAAGTCTGTATACGCTGTTTCTCCTCTCCATACCTTCACATGGCTCACCCACTCACAAACACACTTTCCATTATCTAAAATCTGAGCATTTTCCTGTATATCACACACACACCAAGCAACATTGACACTAGACATTGTCACTTAATTTCCTATGACATTGCACACCCACACTTTAGTCTACATCTTACCCCTCACTGTATAGCCTATAGTTCACTGATTTTTCCTATTCCCATTGGTACCACACAATCATATATCTCTCTAACACTCTTGTACATGCCACACACACATGTTTACATTATATTGACACTCTATTGACACTTTGCCATTCACACATGAACACATTACATGCCTTGCTCTCTCTCTCTATAATATATACTATACATGGCTAAATGTGTTAATGTGGTAAATAGAGATTTTCTTATAGTTATATATACATGTATGTGTATATAGATAGATATATATAATATGAAATATATGTGATGTGGACTATAGGGCATAAGGCCTATATGTATGTTATGAATACACCAATGATTGTGTGATGGTAGTCTAGTATGACTTGTGATTGATGTGTGATTGCTAGACTAGGCTTGGTTAGGCCTAGTGAGACTTATTAGACTTGTTTGGGTTAAGTTTGACCTAGTTGACCTAGTTTGACTAGTCTATTTGACTAGAGTTGACCGGGTGTTGACTTTAGTCTAGATTGACTTAGAATCATGTAGAATGCATAGTAGAACTTTATTATATCATTTTAGACTTGTTGTGACCTGTGCTGTTCGGATTAGGAGCCATACACCTCTCCTCGGACAGTATATTTACTTCAGACATTCAGTACGAGGCGAGTACATTCTCTGATCATTTCATATCCTGCTTAGAATTATTTTTCTGTATTAAATTACTTTACTTGATACTGTCACGTTCGTCACACGGATTAGTACAATATGGATCCCTTTCTGAGATGTTATCCCTTCAGGGAGCATCGGGTACTCTATGATCTGTGCCTTTCACTTATATAGCGTATCATATGCTTCTTTGGTTCTTTGATCACTTGTGACATATACCCATATGATCACAGAGTCTTCTTTGAATCCTTATCCCATTTGTGGGACTACTATGTATCACCCTTTGGGGGCATATCACCCTTTGGGGGCTTATCACCTTTCGGAGGCTTATCACCTTTCAGAGGCTTATCACCCTTTAGGGACATATCACCCTTTGGGGGCTTATCACCTTTCGGAGGCTTATCACCCTTCGGAGGCATATCTCCCTTTGGGGGCTTATCACCTTTCGGAGGCTTACCACCCTTCGGAGGCTGTTATATAGAATCATAACATAACCTGGTTGGATCCTTGTGTATTTGTTGAGGGTACGGGGGAGTATAAATAGCCATGTGAACAATTCCAAAGTAGAATAGCCATGTACGCCTCTTTAGTATAGCCATGTACAAATCAAGCCGTTCACATGTCGACTTTGTGCTCTAAATCACTAGTCACTGGTAGCTCTTTACTTATAGTAGATATTTCTATTACAGTTCTCTCTCTGTTTACATACTGCATTTCTTCAGTATCTATATCTTACTTTACTGCCTGATTATATTTTCTAACCTGCTATGAACTGTTGAGATGTACTGTACTCGCTCCTGTCCTGACTGGACCTGTTGAAAATATTACAGAAGACGAGGAGGAGGCCTAGGAGGATACTTTCTACGGGACAGCTCTAGCTGAGGACATCACCCCTACTGCCTAGACTAGTTTAGTAGGCTTTATCTTATTTTTATGTTGTCTTGAGACTGTTAGCTAGACTTTACTTCTGTTCAGAGATGTGGAGTTGTATATATTCTTTCATATTCAGTAGCTGAGATATGTACTCTGGATATTTGCTGGGATATTACGTTAGACTTTTCTATCTTCTGTTTTTCCTTGAGCTCTATATCATATCGTGCTTTCTTCTTCCTTAGTTATGATTGAGTTCATTTACTGCTTAGTATTATATTGTTAGATATATGTTGACCTAGGACTGCGTTCTACCGCCGACACTGTGACGTAGGCTGGGCGTTGTGACGTTCTCGTACCCTCACAGTGGGTGCGGGTCGTGACACGTATGTAGCACCAGCGTTCTTCAAGCCAAAGGGCATCACTGTGTAGAAGAAAATATCCTTCGGAGTCCTGAATGACGTGTGTTTTGCGTCATCGGGGAACATCTTGATCTGGTTGTAGCCCGAATACCCGTCCATGAAAGACATGCGTTCGAAGCCACATGTATTGTCGATCATCATGTCAGTGATTGGAAGCAGGAATTCGTCCTTCGGGCAAGCAGTGTTGAGGTCCCTGAAGTCGATATAGACTCGTATCTTTCCGTTCTTCTTAGTGACATAGACGACGTTGGCCACCCAATCCGGGTATTATTCTTCACGGATAAACCCGCTGGTCAGGAGTTTGTCCACTTCTCGATCGATAGTGTTCATGATGTCAGGACAAAAATGTCGCTGTTGTTGCTTTATAGGCTTGGCATCAGGTAAGATGTTAAGCCACTGCATCACGATCTGAGGATCAAGTCCCGGCATATCTTCGTAACTCCAGGCGAAGACATCGATATAATCTTTAGCCAGTTGGATTAAAGATTCCTGGTCTGGTCCCTTTAGACTCTTGCTGATGAAGATGGGTTTGGAAGAAGATCCATCCCCAAGGTCGATCTACTCGACTTCATCCTCGGTAGTGGTTTCGCGTAATTCAAAACGAGACTCCCACTGTGCTCCTAGGCATTGAGCCCAAGGTTCTTCCTCAAAGAATTCTGGCATTTGGTCTTCGCCTTCATCTTCTTGAGATTGTGGAGATGCCATGTTGTCTGATAGCACCTTCTTGAAGACTGAGCCGTTACTGGTATCGGAATCCCAAGTTGATGCTTCGGACGAATGAGAATGTTCTACTTCTTCCGCCTCCGAACTCTCTGGAGTTGCCGGTGGCGTGACATAGCCTACCCCCCGTCGAGTTCGATGATTATAATCCTGCGGCTTTCCTTTAGGTGTTGGGAGCCGGAGAGGAAGACGTCGACCCTTGCCGTTGTTCAGGCCTTTGTTGCTTTTTAGATCGTAACCCATCTTTTGGATGAGGTACTTTGCCTTGTCCGTGTACCGATAGACTTGTATTCTGCCGGTATCTGGTTCTGGCTCGAGTGGCAGGAGGTCTTGATGACGCTCGACTTTACCGAAGATGAGGATTCTTCGTCTCGATTCCGCGGTAGGACTACAAAACAGACCCCTTGGGACGGGACTACTCGATTTACATAATTGACGGTCGTTATTTGTGTTTGCAACGACCGTAGATCGTTATCTAATGTATACATGGCATTCTAATGTGGAAGACTAGAATAATTAAAAGACACTCTATTATTGATGAAACACAAAAAAATTTCTCGCAGGATTACATTGTACATAGAGGGTATATCTACATCAGCAGATATGTACTCCCTTAGCTCTTCATCTGTGAGTACTGGGGTTGGTTCGGGAGAGTCCGCCACAGCTTTGACCTTGGGGTCCGAGAGGGCTATGTTGGCCTTCTCCGGTAGCTTGGATGAGACGGATGATTGCGGAGGCTTGCCTTTATGACGCACTTTCAGAGGTGCCTCAACTGCGCCTTTAGTGATTGGTGTCTTCCCCTGTACTTTTGCCACAAGGGAGCCGATGTTTGAGGCGGCTTTCCCTTGAGCCGTATCTTCAAGGAAGCTTCAGTGGGTGTTCTACCTAGAGCAGTTGGTACTTTTCCAGGTAGCTTGATGGTCATGGGAGGCAGCATCTGA
Organism: Iris pallida; assembly: GCA_029216955.1. NCBI lineage: Eukaryota > Viridiplantae > Streptophyta > Magnoliopsida > Asparagales > Iridaceae > Iris > Iris pallida. The sequence continues at coordinate 15,766,408 of JANAVB010042018.1, forward strand.
GGCGGTTTCCCTTTGAGTCAAATTTTTAAAGGAGCGTCGAGAGTCATCTCTGGCTCCATGTCCGGCTCTGCTGCCATTTCTGCTTCATCGTCAGCATCATTGGCTTCCCCTTCGTTGGAAGATTTGTACAGGGTAGAATCAGTGAAGTAGGCTTCGACCCCCTTGAAAGGGTCAATGTCCGCGAACTCTGTCCGGATGATGTCATTGGTGGACACGTACTTCATACATTGGTGGAGTGTAGATGGCACCACCATATACTCATGCAGCCACGGACGACCCAAAAGAAGGTTTTAGTTGACGTCAGCATCCACGACATAGCAAGTCACCTCGGTTCGGAGGTTACCGATATGACACTTCAGCCGTATTTTGCCCAGCGGCTCGCTTTTGCTGGCATTGAAGCCGATGATTGTAGTGTTAGAAGGTGCCATACGGTACATTAGGATCCCCAGTGTTGAGAGTAGCATCTTCGGGATGATGCTGAGGAAAGACCCTTGATCGATCTGAATTCACTTCAACTTGACGGAACCGACATACCCTGTATAATACAGTGGCCTATTGTGTCGGTTGTGCTTGAGCAGCATGTCTTATTGGGTAAAAGTTATGTTGGGGATAATTTCATCCACACAATGGTAGTGCGCACATGTTATCGTGGTATCCTCAGGCTGCTTGACCTGACTGATGAAGGATTCGGCATCCTTCAGGGCTTCACAGAGAGCTTCACGAGTGTCCTTGGAAAGACGAAGAAGCTCAAATAGATATAGGCAGACGGGAGTACTAGCAAGTTGTGCCAGTATGTCAAAGTTGTGGGGCTTGGCTAGCCCCGAAGCATTTTCCTTTCGCAAAGGCTTGTCGAAATGGGCCTCTACATGCTTCTGTTTATTGGCCGCTGGAGGCTTGGATGGAACTCCTTCTTCCTGGGCAGCAGGAACGGTGCAAGGAGGCACCACCTTGACGGCTGCTTCGTCGGGTTGGGCGTTCTGATGTTAACACGTCTGTACAGGAAGAGCCTCTTCTGTGGAGGAAGAGACCATACGGCAAGACTTGATCTTCCTGCCCTTGGTTTTGGAGGCAGAGCGTACCTCCGATTGAGTAACCTCAGAGACGAGATCGGGGTGAACCCATAAGATCTCTCCCCGAGATATGGTGAGTGGGATGAGTCGACTCACGTTGTCATGAGTAGGAAGAGACGCGTCAAGTCGTCGAAGGAAGATATGGAGTTGTCGGGGAGACTGCAGTACCAGTCGTAATCCACTCCTTTCAGTACCCCAACAAATATGCTGGTGAGTAGCTCGTCTTTCTTCGGGAGATGTCCCGTTTGAGACTGGAAGTACGTCAGATAGCAGCATGGAGAGCCCTTCCCGTCGTATGGCGTCAATGTTTGTGGTTTATATTTGGAAGGATAAACTACTTTGTTCCATTCGAGGGGGTATGGTTGTGGGATCCCCATCTTCTGGCACTCCTCATGTCTGTTCTTGGACTCAAAGCGCTCGTGCAAGTCCCTGATCATCTCCACCACGTCTTTCGTGGAGCTGGGAGTCGGGGAAGGTGGTGCAGCCTGGAGTTGAATATTTGATGGCTCCGACGTCCGAGGTGCTTCACGGTGATCTGTATCCAAAGATACCCGTTGAAGGGGTACACTTGATTCTCCATTGGCCCCTGGGTCAGGACCGGTAGAAGGTGCCCTGGCCAAAGCTGACAGTTTCTCAAACACTGCTTGAGTCAGTATTTGCATAGAGGCAGAGAGGGTTTTGAGTCCTCCCTCCAAGGTATCCATGCGCTGGACGAGATCTGCTGGTGGCGCATCTGACTATGTATCACCCCCAGTCATGTATACGGTCATGATGTGGCTGGAAGTGGATGGATCGGTTGAGGCTTCGCTTTCGGCCTCGCTCTCTTGTAGAAGAGGAACTTCCCCCGGAACTTCGTCTTGGCTACCCCCAGCAATGTTCTGGAGGACACCTTCATCTTTAGCAAGGGCCTGACTACCCCCAGTTCTATCTTGGAGGACTTTTTCGTCTTTGAGACGCAGATCCACAGGGGATAGACTACCCCCAGATACGTCCGGAAGGCTAACTTCGTCTCCAGCATGAAGGTCCACAGGGGCTTGGCTACCCCCAGATATTTTCGGGAGGCTGACTTTGTCTCCTGGATGAAGATCCACAGGGGCTTGGCTACCCCAGCTTCCTCTGAGATTTTCTTTCTCCCTCTAGTGCCCTCAAACACTCCCGAGGACGGGACAACTGTTTTGGTCTTCCTCGGGTGGTTCTTGGATGAGGACAAAGCCGATGAGATGCCAGTCGCCTTCCGAATTGATGGAGAGTTGGAGACTACATTGCAAGAAGCAACCTGTAGTTCTGGCTCCATTTCAGCCGACACCTTCTTTCCGAGGCGATGTTGGAGACGTGTTGATGATTGCAACCGCTGGAACACCGACTGCCTTGGTGGGACTACTGTTTTGCAACAACAGTCGATGGTGACTACAACACATGTGGGACCTGTGAAGGGTGCATTGTGCTTGTCAGTTGACTATCCTGATCGACGTTTGTGAGTGATCACGTTACGTAGATCGTTGGAGGAGAGTGCCACCTTCGCACCCATCAGGTGCCTGGCAAAGCCAAGGGCCGGGGTGGTCAAGTGAATGCTGCGCCCCCTGATCCAACGCAAAACATGCGCTCAGATCAGTAGTGGGGGAACAATATTTAAAGTGACTTGAATGAACCTCAGACGCACAACCAATAGAGATGTGGGAGTTCAAGACAACAGGGTTTGCCTTGCTCGACTTGGTTGCGAATGCAGCAGATGCGCCCAAGTGAGACAAGGACTTTGAAGGTCGGCTCGTCTCTGGCGCAGAAGCACCCGAGTTGACCTTATATAACTTTCCATCAGCAGCGCGCATGATTGTGAGCGCATGCTTCTGGTTTACTGCCGATATAGCACGTTTGAGGCGCATGGCCCGTGCTGCCTTGGACTTCTTCGTACCAGCCTACTGGGGTGCATAGTACTCAGAGTCCAAATTCTCTTCGCCATTACAACGAGTGAGTCTGTCAAAGACAGAGGCCTTCTTTGGTGCATCAGAGGTGATGCGCAGGGCATTAGCTGCGCCCTCGCTCCGTCGACGCATCTTTCTTATCTGAGAAGGAGATGGCTGGGGAATGTGGTCAGCACCATGCTTTCCCGAGAGATATACTGCACTGGTGGGAGCATCCTGGCTGCTGAGGTCGTCAGCGAGAAGGGTGGACTGCATCGGCACATCCCCTTCTGTTGTGGTGCCAGGGGTCTCGACCTTGCGTACCCAGACTTGGCGAGTCTTCTTCGGCTTTGGCAGCCGCTTCGAAGGACTTGCGCTGCCTTCAGAGATGAACTCCTCATACGCCTGTTGATTGAGGCGTACGACCAGCATCTTGTAGGAGGATCCCACCTTCACGTCGTCGGATTACGATACAGCTTTCTCGGTGGAGGAGAAAGAGGTCCCTAGCAGAGTCGCCAGCTTGTTTGCTATTAAAATCTTTTGATTGAAATTTCAATTACAAACAGAACAGTGTTACAATGTAGGACTTAGACGTAGCCCTAGGAGAACACTTTTGTTTATCTAGGTCCCTGTGTCGATGGAGCGAGTGGTAATGCGTTGACTCTGTTGATGATCTGACGACGGTTCTCGGTTCTCTGAAGGTCTGAGTTGCTCTGGGTGCTGGAGCTTGTGGAGAGGAAGAAGACGTTGAGTGTCTGTATCTTTCTCTCTCACTGTGTGTAGGTCTCTGTCTGTCGGTATGTCTCTCTGTCCGTTCGTGGGTCCGAAAGAAGAAAATGATCCCTCTATTTATAGCTTGCAGGCTGGCTGCTCATGCGCACATATGTAGGATGCACCTTTACGTGGGGATGCCACGTGGTGATTGCTGATGGAGGCACATGGGCAATGCGCTCTGATTGAGGAGTTGAACCCTTCATGTTGCCTTTGTGGGCTGCGGCCGAGCTGACACGTAGCAATGGAGAGGATCTTTTAGTTGCTGAGATCTTGGGTGATTAGCACCCATTCATCAGCTGAATTGAGTCAAAAGATACGTGGCGCGTATCCGTACCTCAAACATCTCAGATTTGGTGGAGAGTAATCTGACAGGATGTACCTAGGATTGGGCGCATGAGTAGACTTTGGCTTGTAACCTTTAGGAGTCATGAACCAGTCTGGGCGCATGGCTTTTGAGGCGCACACGGGGCTTCAGTAGTGACTTGACCTCTGTCTTTAGGGATCAGAGAAAAGTCTAAGGCGCATGGCTTTTGAGGCGCATGAAGAGATTTGGGCGCATGGCTGAGGAGGCGCATGCGAAATGGTTAGGCGGCCACGTTGCTTGTAACCGCCGGAAGAGAGTAATGATGATGCTGACGTCAGCGATGCTTCGTTTTATAAAAAAAAAGCTGTCAACTGTTCAGTCCTCGGGGAAAGCTGATGCCTGTCTTCAGCATTTAATGTTCTTTGACGGGTGATTGGCTATTGAGTGGGTGCATCGATCTACGTTCCACTAGGCATATGGGGGTGTGTGGGGCGCATCCTTATGAGGCGCTTGGTGCAGATGGGCGCATCTGTATGATGCACGGTCTGACTGGCGCATCCGTTTGCATGACACATCTTTATTGGTCCGACTGTTACGTTCTTCGAGTGCTTTAAATAGCCGTTTTTTAACTTGGCTGAATTTGAAGCGTCAGGTTTATCACAATTAATGTAAATTCATTGCACGGAATTCAGAGAGCCATCCACTTGGTACATGGGTTTGATTTGCTCGGCCTATAAATAGTGGCAATGAGAGAGTTTGCTTCTCGTTCTCTTACGTCCTCCCGAATGAACTTGTTTGCTCGAGCACATTCTGTTGACGAGATGCTCCCGAGGGTAAAGATTCGACGACTTGTCTTTGTTCATTCATTTAAAGGTGACTATTACATCCAAAAGTCGGGGTCGAGGGCTTTTGAGGCAGGCAGAAGGTGCCTGTTGTATCCAAAGATCGGGATGCACGAGCCTCATCTCCGTTATGCTGGAAGAGCCGCAGATCGGAATTGCGGTGCCCCGATCATCTTTCTTGGGCTTTGGAGGCTCTTTTTTCTATCAGAGTGGGTGTTGCCCATTCTGGTTGTGTTGAAAGCCTTCTTTTGCCGCGTAGGAGAGCTCTGCCTCCCGCTAGGGTGGGGTTGATCGCCCACCCTTGCTCAATAAATGCTTCATTAGTCAAAGCACCGGATCGGGTCGAAGTAAGGCGTATATGCTGAGACTTCATGATGCGCATGACTGAGACGCTGAAGATATGCACATAACTGAGCTGCTGAAGGGATGCACCTGACTGAGACGCTGAAGAGACGCGCCTGACTGAGTCGTTGAAGAGATGCGCCTGACTGAGACGCTGAAGAGATGCGCCTGACTGAGACGCTAAAGAGACGCGCCTGACTGAGACGTTGAAGAGATGCGCCTGACTGAGAGCGCATGGCGGTTGCTGTGCCTGGCTGTAGACTTAAGGTCTTTTGTTTTTGTAGAAGTTCTCCTTTGTACAGCCTTTTTTAGACATGTAATAGACTTTTATATGAGATAAAAATCATCTTTTAATGTCTATGCTTTTACTATTTGCCGTGCCAAGTACTTCTTCTGAGCTTCCTGGCGTATGTAATGTTAGACGCATAGGATTTCTGGTCCTGAAATTCTATGCTTCTACAATGAGGAAGACAATGGAACAACAAAATCTGAGCTCTATGAAGCAAGTTGCACTTGTCTAAGCCTCTCTCTCTGGTTGGTGGAGAGAGTTAATAGAGGAAGGAGAAGGGTAAATGAAGAAGTGAATGAAGAGAGAGAATGGGTTGTTGGGATTAATAAATGATGGAGGGTGGTAGGTAGGGGTTTGCATTCCAAACCAAAACGAACAAACCAAGCCAAACCCAACCGAACCCGATACATATCAGAACCATGAAATGCTAACTAACTCATGCCAATGCAGAACCCAAGGCTAGCCAATCAGGACAAGTCTATATACAGGTCCGAGATTACGTACACGTATAACAAAATACGTAATACCAAATACAGGCGTTACAACTCTACCCACCTTAAAAGAATTCCTTCCTTAGAATTTAAGTAAGAGGCTAGAGAGGCAAGGACAAGCAATACTAATCACAGACAAGCTATACCAAGCAATCAATCAAGCAATCATTCATGCAAGCAAGGAAATCGAGGGCATAAGGCATAAGAAGACGTTATACCTTACGAGTCAAACATGTCGGGATATCGCGATCGGATATCATCCTCACGCTCCCATATTGACTCATCCAAAGAGTGATGACCCCAAGCAACACGTACTAACTTGATAGTCTTGTTCTTGAGTATCTTCTCTCTCCGATCCAATATGGATACGGGCCTCTCCTCATATAAAAGGTTGGTACCAACAACCAATTCCGAATGATCAAGGACATGACTCGGATCCGGAATATACTGTTATAATTGGGATACATGGAAGACATCATGTACCTCACGTAACGATGGCGAAAAAGCAAGATGATAGGATACGTCTCCTACTCGCTCTAGAATGTCAAACGGCCCTATGTACCTAGGACTGAGCTTTCCCCACACATCGAAACGAATGATGCCATGGGTTGGCGAGATCCTAAGGAACACGTGGTCGCCGACAGAAAATTCAAGGGGACGCTGATGAGAATCGGCCCAATGACGCTGGCGATCTTGCGCAACTCGTAGATGATCTCTGACTCTTCTGACTATATCGATAGTTTGAGTAATCATTTCCGGACTGGGCATCTGCCTCTCTCCAATATCGTCCCATGCTAGCGGGGATCGGCACTTCATACCATACAATGCCTCGAACGGTGCCATCTAGATACTGGCCTAGAAACTGTTGTTGTACGAGAACTCCACCAGGTGCAGGTGATCCTCCTATAAACCACCGAAGTCGAGTGTACAAGATCTCAACATATCTTCTAAGGTTCGTATGGTACGCTCTGACTGACCATCTGTCTGCAGATGGTAAGCTGAGCTGAACTGGAGGTGAGTTCCCAAACTCTCTTGCAGACTGTGCCAAAAGTGTGACGTAAATTTTGAATCTCTGTCCGATGAGATACTGACTAGTACTCCATGCAACCTGACTATCTGCCTGAGATATATCTCTGCTAGCTGAGCCGTCGGCTGACCAACTCTGAATGGGAAAAAGTGAGCCACCTTCGTGAGCCTGTCTATAATAACCCAAATAGCATCTCTATCGGCCGGGAACCTAGGTAATCCAGTCACAAAATCTATGGTTATATGCTCCTACTTCCATTCTGGAATTGGTAAAGGTTGAAGAAGTCCTACTGGCCTCTGATGTTCAGCTTTAACTTGTTGGCAAACCAAACATCGAGTGACAAACCGGGCTATCTCCCTCATCATGCCATTCCACCAAAAGTGCTGACGGATAGCACGGTACATCTTTGTACCACCCGGATGAATAGAATACTGCAAATTGTGAGCTTCTGCCATGATCTCCTGTCTGATATCACCACTAGGTACACAAAGAAGCCTCCCATATCGAAGTGTACCATCTTCATGAATACTCAACTCTGGTCTTCGTCCTGCCTCACACTCGACTCTAAGTCGCTGAAGCTAGGAATCTGCTGACTGCGCCATCCGAATCCTCTCGACTATAGTGTACTGAACTTGCATGCTGGCCATCAATGCCACATTGGTAGAAAAACCACCTCGATTCCCATCTTCTGAAGATCTGCCAATAACTCTGGCTGTATTATGAGAAAATAAACTCTGGCTCTCCTGCTCAACGCATCTGCTACTATATTGCCTTCCCTGGGTGACATTACAGCTTGACATCATAATCCATAAGTAGCTCTAGCCACCTTCTCTGACGTATGTTGAGATCCTTCTGAGTGAATACATACTTCTGGCTCTTGTGATCGGTGAAAATCTTCATCCTATCTCCGTACAAGTAGTGCCTCCACAACTTATGTGCAAACACTACTGCTGCTAACTCCAAATCATGGGTTGGGTAATTCCTCTCATGATCACGAAGTTGTCGTGACGCATAAGCTATTACCTTCCCATGTTGCATCAAAACACATCCTAAATCTCTGCCTGAAGCATCACAATATACTGAGAATCCTCCGGTCCCATCAGGAAGCGTAAGAATGGGTGCCGTCATCAAACCTCGCTTTAACTTCTCAAAAGAATCCTGACATTCTGCTGTCCAAGCAAACTGCACATCCTTGCGGGTTAACTGGGTTAATGGTGCTGAAATCCGAGCAAAGTCTGAAACAAATCGCCGGTAGTAGCCGGCCAATCCAAGAAAACTGCAAACTTCTACAACTGTGCTATGTACTGGCCACGTCTCGATAGCCACGATCTTCTGGAGATCCACTTCTACTCCTCCTATGGTGATGATATGACCCAAGTACAAAATACGATCGAGCCAGAACTCGCATTTACTGAACTTGGCATACAACTGGTGCTCTCTGAGAATCTGGAGGACTGAAATGCTGCTCATGCTCCACTTCATTCTTATTATAGAACAGGATGTCGTCTATAAATACAATCATAAATTGATACAAATATGGCATGAAGATACGATTCATGAGGTCCATGAATACAGCCGGTGCATTGGTTGCTCCAAATGGCATAACAAGGAACTCCCAATGCCCATATCTAGATCTGAAAGCTGTCTTCGGGATGTTCTGCTCTCTGACTCTTATCTGATGGTATCCTGACCGCAAGTCAATCTTCGAGAATACTGCTGCCCCCTTGAGTTGATAAAATAAGTCATCTATCCTTAGGAGAGGGTATCTGTTCTTGATTATCACTGAGTTCAAGGTACGATAATCTACACATAACCTGGACGTACCATCCTTCTTTTTCACAAAAAGCATCAGGGCTCCCCAAGGTGATCCACTAGCACGAATGAATCCCTTGGTCCTGAGTTCTTCAATCATCTTGTACAATATCTCTAACACTGACGGCGCCATCCTGTAGACTCTCTCTGACACTGGGGCTGTCCCTGGGATCAAGTCTATGGTAAAATCGATCTTTCACTCTGGCGGCATTCCTGGAAGCTCTTCTGGGAAAATGTCTGGAAACTCCTCGACTATCCGGGGTAACTGTACTGCTGCTACTGCCATCCGCAATACCGGAGGAGAAGGTTCAACTTCCCTTTTTATATATATACATCCCTATATATATATATATATGACCTAATTAATCTCCTTCTTCCTCCTCTCTTCTCCTTCCTTTCTACTCCCCTCTCATTCCCGGCAAGCCCTCGGATAGCAGCACCTCGCGACGACAGCAACATCAACAACAAACACCCACAACAATAACAGTTTTCAACGACGAGGTATCCAACTTCTCCATTAAATTTTTCCTTAAATTCTAATCCGATTTTAGATCCGTAAATTCGTGTAGAAAGCCCATATGACCCACTTCGAGATCCCCCAGGTGGATTTCGACATGGCCACCCAACTTGCTCGAACAATCGAGATAAAGTTGGAGAAAAACTACTTTTCTGAAATATTAAAAACTGTTTTAAAACACCAACTTGTCGGCCACTTTTCTCTCTGTATAATAGGATTTTATAGAGATTAATTAAAGGCAGTCCAAGACAACATAACCGAGATTGTAACTTACCTTCTGGATTCACTTCTTATCTAGTGTGTAAAAAGTTACACGTTGTTAAAGTTTCACAAAAAATTATAAATTCTGTTTCCAAAAAGTGGAAAAACACCCGATACGGCGTGCGCCCCGACAAACTGGGCGACGTGGTCACGTACTATATGCATCGAAAGGTGCGCATGGATGTTGTCGACGTATAGGAACTGACGGAACCAGATTTTGTTTCATATGCACGACGAATTCAGTGCGTATCCGTCGAGATACCCCCGTATCGACCCTTTGCAAATTAAGTCACAACTTTGTGCACACTCATCAAATTGCGACGAAACTTGCGCCATTGGACTCGAAATATATTTCTGGTCCTATGACCCAAGTTCGGTTCAATTCTGAGAAGGTTGATCCGGATGCCATTTTAGCGGGCCCACAATCCCACTCAACGGGCGATTTTGTGTACAGCCCACCGGAATCCAAAATTTGACATACCGTTGGGTTCATCTCATCAAAACAAATCCGTAGACATATAGTTTGACGACTTTAGAGACCGTAGGTTCTGGCGCGCATTTTGGTGCAAAGCGGGTCCAACGACGGACATCGTTTTGACCCGAAATTACGATTTTGCCACTGTTCCAGAATTTAACTTTTGGACAGACGTTTTCTAGGCATATTTTTTATTCCAAACTCGTTCGTGATGTTTTTTGTAGCATCCAGAGTCATCTGCAGGATTTAGCTTTTCTTGCTTCGTTTATTTGTATGTTCGAGCTACTGGATTATTCTCTTTTGCACATAATCTCAGGCAAGATACCTTGCCATTATATTGTTTATATTCAGTTTGCTTTTTATTACATATTACTGTTCATTATTTCCAGTTTTTACAGTTCTTGATTTACTGTCTGCTCAGTGATATTAGCTGTAGAGTTAAGAGACTTAGAGTTATTACATATCACTGTTATTATCCTTTGGTTGCATATGGACTTAGAGTTAAAAGACTACCGTTTGTAGTGTATTTCATGTACCTTGACACAGTTGTACCACGAGGATGTGTGAGATGAGTAGCATGTAGAGGTCCTTGCGTGTTGGCAGATCTCCAGTGCGCATGCGTTAGGTCTAACTGTCAATAGTTATATATTAGAAGAGTTGACGGTTAGTAGTGTTACATGGTCGTGGATGCGACATGATAGGTACATTGGATGGGGAGAACATTTTCTTGTCATATGGGCTTCGATTGTACTTCCCTTGTAACCTGAAAGCTCCGTTGGAGATACGGGTATGTTGAGCCTCTCAGGTTTACCAATGTCGTTTTTGAACGTCATGTACTGTGGTCACTGGTGACCAAGTGGGGACTATACCAGATCCCATTTACAGCCAGGACTCATGCGATGAAAGGTTTGTTCTTAACTGCATGTTCACTTTAGTATGGTTAGAGTACCTTATTGTTGTCTTGTCACTTACTTTTGTTTGTGGCATATTTTATATTCAGTATTTATATGATATGTTTATTGTATCTTGTTACGTCCCTCTGAGAACTTGGTTATCTCTCCAGGTGTGTGCTACTGTGATAGTTACAGGTGTTCTAGTCGAGGCCGCGATCTTCTCTATCCTTTCGAAGTTGATTGCACATGGCTCGTCTTGTTATTTCATCTATTCCTTCTTGTACCTTTTATTTGAGATAGTTGGCAGTGGACTTTGTCTCCGTCTAATGTATTGTACAAAGACGTATTACAGTTGATTATATGATATCTTTTATTCTTCATTGTGGATGAGATTAGATTACTCTTGGTTTACTGTATTTTACAGCTTATATATACATACGAGTTTTCATATATTGGAGTATACTTCGTATGTATAAAGCTGGCATGTCTATGTACCTTGTCCTACGTATTTTAGGACTGGGGGTTACAATAGTACCTGCCACTACCTCACCTGGTGCCAATCCTTCTTCTACGGTCATCGCCATCGCCTGACCATGTCCTGTGGGTACTGGTTCCCTCTGTTGAAAACCTTTTTGTCAGCTCTGAATCAGGGCTTGGGCCTGTGCATACTGCTGGGGGTTCTGCTGCTGGAATGCTTGGGACTGAGGCGGCAATGGCATCTGAGGCTGATACTGTTGTTGCTGGATTGGTGCTGGTCCTCTCACCGAAGGACTAGAAAAGTTGGAAGATGATGAACTACCCTATTCGGGCAGGATCCTATCTTGTGATCCGCTGTCCTACAAGCCAGGCACAATCCCTTCGTCCTGCGACATTCTGCCACCACATATCCTGGCTTCCCGCAATGTGAACATCCTACTGCGGAAGAGTGCTTCTGCTTCCGCTGCTGAGGGTATACCGGGGTTGAATGTTGAACTGACGTCACTGAGGCCGCTCGCCTCGAAGCTCCAATGGTCAAAGTCCTAGCTGCCGGGACTGGTGCTGAAGACTGATTCATCTGGCCATGAGATCGCTTCCGACCTCCTGTCCTGTCCACGATCCTCTAGGAGGTATACTCGTGCCTCCTGGCTGCTCTCAATACTGTATCAAAAGTCCGATGCTCAAACTGCTCCACCGCCAATAAAATCTCTAGTGGAGCCCCTGCTGGAACCGCTGGGCTCTGTCGAACTCGGTCGCTACCAAGGTAGGAGCAAACCGACTCAGCCTCGAAAACTCGGCCGCATATCCGTCGACCGTTCTGTCCATCTACTTCAGATTGGTGAACCCCGTCTGTAGATCATACCGAGCTACAACATCAAAGTACTTGGTCTGGAATCTTTTTCAGAATACTGTCCAGGCAATATGTACCACTAATCTAACGGCCTGTGCCGCCCACCAGCTGCGGGTCAGATCCAATAACTGTAGGCGCACCACGGCCACTTTCTCGTCTTCTGGGGCCCTGGCTGCTTCTAGGATAACGTCAGTGTCCTGAAGTAATGCATCTGCGGCAATTGCATCTTCGCTACCATCGAAGAAGGGAGGGTTCAAATGCTTGAAGCTGTTGGTCGCACTGTTACCTGGATGAGCTCCTCTACTCAAAGCATCTTGTAGTACCTAGTGTAATGCATCACCCCGACGATCTTGAGAAGCTAGCAATGTCCTGATGAGACCCACCAAGGTGCCATCATCGGGTTCTGCAGGCTGCACTGGCTGGACTGGTGGCTCTTGACTCTCAGTAGGTATGCCTCTGGAGGCCACTCCTGAATGCTGGGCTTGATCTCCAGGTTGCTGCGGGTCCACGGGAGGTGCTCCGCCTTGCCGATCGGTATGACCCGGAACAATGCCGCTGAAGAAGACGACATAGGAAACAATAAGGAAGGACCAGGATAGATCAAAGATACAAGCATGTCATCAGGTCAAGATTTTAGGGTTTTTAGAGGATACGAGCAGAGATCAAGGGCGAGTGCTGATTGAGATATCTATTCGGTAAACCCTCACATATCTTGATTTTCAAGACCTGTATGGGCCAACACTTAAACCATGTAACGCCCCAGAACCAGAATACTGGAGAGCGGGGGCATACATAGCCAGCTACGTATATTGAAGTGCAATCCACCTTGCTATATGGTCACGGCTGTCTATATACATGAGGGTTTAACTACAAGTCATCAGTCTCTTATGGTCACGAATAAGCCTATTGTCTCAATCTCAAGCAAGTAATAATAGTACAAGATGTCAGACCACCAAATATACAATAGTAAGGCGTCCCAGATATTACATATTTGGATGATCATGAAGCTAGTCATACAAAATGTGAAGACTATGAGCTAACACGTGCTCGCCGGCTAAACGCCTCAAAAGAATATTTATACAATAAAGTAGGAGAACAAAAAGGAAACTCACTCGTTGCCTTGGTTACGCCCCTGGTGGTCACCATCTGGCTGGAAGATAGAGAGATCCTCTGGAGCTGCTCCGGTATCTGGCCACACAAAACCAGCTGGGTCAGACCCCAGAAAGAACAAGTGCCACAAGGAGGTTTCACTTAAGAACTAAAACCAGCAATTAGCACAAAACACAAAAAATATAATAAAACTAAAGATATGAAAATCATGATGATATACGATAAGATAACCATGGGACTATTCAGATAGCCAGGTTACAATCCTTAAACCAAACAAGGACCGGGGTTGTAACCCTTCATCTGAATGGAACTTGGTTTCCCACCATTTATCGATAAAATAAAGCACAAGCATTCAGGTCATGTTACAATCTTGTACAGGTTCAGGACAAGACTAAACTGGGCTAAACTCCATCCAATCAATCACGGCCAAGCAATGAGTACGGCTTGATACTTTAACTAACTGGGTTATCACAGGCCTAGTTACTAACAAGATGCAGTGAGATTACTCCAACAGCCACAAGCCCTGCAGACCATCCAGGTTATCCAGGTCGAATATTCATTCAAGAAGGGTGCAACACATATCAGTGTGCTGGAAATGTGCCCTACTCGTCGGCAGGCTACAAATCCACTAGCGCACCTAGATAACGAGATTGCCTGTAGCTAGTAAATCTCTTCATGACTACTGGATCATTCTAGTTATTAGCCTTAGTCAATTTCAGTAGGTACCCCCTGACCGTGGTACTCAGGGGTCCCTGCCCTAGACATGATGCAAGACAATACTGGTTTATTTATACAAACACAATCGTCCACGGTGTCCAGGTCAATCATTCTTGTCAAGTCATTCTTGTCATGTCATACTAGCCGTCGCAACAGCTTATCGAGGTATATCATGTCAGGTTTACTTATCAAGAGTGTGCCACGACGGGCAACTAACATATCATGTTACTTGTCATGTCTTGTCATGTCATGTCAATTACTTGTCACACCATGTCATGTACAATTATCATTCCAATTATGTTAATCAATTCGTGATTATCAAGTTCATAAAAAAAGGCGTAATGATATATCAGGGCCGTGGCATACGCCATAGGGGCTCAAGTCTCTACGCGCGTACTACTACGCTAGGCCAAGGGGCCTTAAGCGTAAAAGTGGTAGTACGCTGGCAAGAGCAAGGTGAGATAGCTCTACTCGAGCAAGGGTGCACTTGGGTGGGGTTTACGCGAGCCAGGGCTTTACGCTAGCAAGCCGCAGGCAAGCAAGGCTCTACGTGAGCAACCTCTACGTGAAGAAACACTCGAGCAAAAATTTACGCACGCGAGAGTCTGATCAAGCCAGAGTCTACGCGAGCACGATTTTACACGAGCGGGAGGGCCCGAGCGTAAAATTCGAATGACTCAACGTAGAACGGAGTACGCTGGCACGCAACTGCGTGTGCGTAAAAGGCTGAATAACACGCTGTCACGTAAAACGTGGGCGTAAAAGCTAAGACACTACGCTAACACGTTAGAACGTGTGTGTAAAACTTCATTTTCTTTCCATGGCCAAGACAAGCAGACGTAAAAGCTCATGAATTCAAGCAAGCCCCATCTCGGTCAAGTCTCGATGAAATCCAACCATTCAAGAGCCAAACTTGCGTAAAATCGAAATCCCTACTACATGGAACTCTCCATTTCGGAAACAACCAAGTTTTAGAACATCAAAACCATGAAGATCAAAAATACTAAAAACTTAGATCTACATGAAACGAGCCATGAAATTCGAAAATGCTAAATACTAAAGTGACTTAGAATCTCATGAAGAAGACAATAGAAAACAAAATCTGAGTTCCTCCATGAAGTAAGTTGCACTTGCCTAAGCCTCTCTCTCTAGTCGGTGGAGAGAGTTAATGGAGGAAGAAGAAGAGTAAATGAAGAAGTGAATGAAGAGAAAGAATGGGTTGTTGGGATTAATACATAATGGAGGGTGGTAGGTAGGGATTTGTATTCCAACCCAAACCGAACCAACTAAGATGAACCCAACCGAACCCGATGCATGCCAGAACCATAAAATGCTAACTAACTCATGCCAATGCAGAACCTAAAGCTAGCCAATCAGGACAAGTCTATATACAGGTCCGAGATTATATATACGTATAACAAAATATGTAATACCAACTACAGGCGTTACACCATTACGGCTAGGGCTCATGCGTCGAAGGATTGTTTCTTAATTGCATGTTCACTTTAGTATGGTTAGGCTATCTTATTTATGTCTTGTCACTTTCTTGATTGTGGCATATTTTATATTCAGTATTATATGGCATGTTTATTGTATCTTGTTACGTCCCTCTGAGTACCTGGTTATCTTACCAGGTGTGTGCTCTTGTCTTTCGCAGGTGTTCTAGCCATGGCCATGATCATCTCTATTTCTTCGAGATATTGCTTTTTGGATCGTCATCTTCTTCGCTCACCAAATCATTTTTTTTGTAAAATTCTTTCTTATTTAAATTAGTTGGCAGTGGATTTGTCTCCGCCCAACGATTGTATACATGACAAATTTAAGGTTGCTTTTATAAGATTATTTATCTTTGTGGATGAGATTTAGTGCCTTGGTTACTGTAGCGCCCCGCTTTCGATAAGCGACGGAACTTCATAATATGCTTGCGTCGAGTCAAATCGGCCGGGAACTTAGATGGCCATCTGACTCGATCGCTAAGCTTGGTAAACGATAACGTCTTACGACATCGATTTAAATCAATTTGGACGAAAGTTACGAGAATCGATCCAACTAATGGAACGACTTCTTTTGGAATAAGTCCTAGATGTAGCGGGCTATGTCTCGACGAGTGAGCTCTCTATAAGAGTCCCTTCGACGGGACCGGACCGTTGTATGGTTTTCTTGGAGCTTTTGCCGCTAGGCTTGATGAAGTTCTTTCACGTCGTTTTAATGGATACAATTACAAATTTTGAAGCAAGGGAAAAAGAAGGAATTCTAACAAAGTGTTGGTACCATTGCAGGAGCTCGCGTAACTAAAGCTTGACATTGCGAAGCGCTTCGACGATCGACACGAGCAAAGTAAATGGTGGGTGATTCGGCCCCTTCTTTTCTACTCTGTTCCGCAAACTAATTCCTTGCCTCAAATTCATTCAAATCGACCGATGCCAAGTTAATTGCATGCCAATACACTAATTTCAAGGACTCGTGAAAAAATGTATCGATTTAGAGTAATTCACTCTGAAAGTACAAGTCTATCACATAAACCAGAAAGTTTAAGGTTATAGTAAAAAGATAGACAATTTCACGTGCTGCAAAATAATAAAAACGTCGATTATGGGTTATGATGCCTTGGACAATTTGGTGCCCACGGGATGCTAAATCGGGAGTACGACTGTTTTACTTAACAAAATGCCTTGGAGAAATTGGCTTTTGAAAATAAAACGAGAAAAAGTACAAGAAGTACAAATTTGATTCTGGGAAAGTATTGCTATGGAAGTCTGATTCGTAAATGATCACTTTGTTCCATGGACCGTATGATGATGATGAAGATCGCTGCTTGAAGTAGAACAACTGAAAGAACTAAGTCACCAGAAAGATATCGTCACACTTGGGCACTGATGGCGAGGCCGAATGCTTTTCTGCTTTGCTTCACTCTGTTCTGAAAGAAAAATTGAAGAAGAATGCTCTGGAGAATCAAAATCTTTAAGTTTTGATCTCTATATTCTCTCCTCTCTCTGTGTCTCTCCTCCCCTGTTATGAGAAAAATAAGTCTATTTATAGACTTGGGCTCTTGTGCGTAAAAACTCAGCAAAAGTTCCATCTTTACGCTAACAACTGCCACCCATGATCGAAGTCATCCTCTGTATATGTTGACGTGTGTCCCATCACTTCAGTAAGAATAGGATGCATGTACACATGTTCTTCGAGAAGAATGGCATGAAAGCCACGTAAGCAAACCACGTTCCAAACTGGTGGAGGAGAATAGGGCGTAAAAATAGCCCCAATGTACTCTGAGCGTAAAGCAATAGATTTGGCGTAAAATAGCCCTGACATAGACTTCCCACGTAAAGTGGTTATTAAATAACCTTGAGTGTAAAAGCAGCTCAAATAGACTTTATGCACACGTCGACTGTTGAGCGTAAAGGCTCGTATAATCTTCGTGCGTAAAAGAAGCCGTAGTGTGAGCGTAAAGTAGCTCAATCCACACACTAAACGACAACATTGGTCTCTGTGTAAAAACAAATCCTTTTGTGATATATGCCATCATTAATATCTCCATGTCAGAGTTTGTATTAAATGCGAGATTTGACAGCATTTTCCAGCGTAAAAGTGGCTGCTCTGTCCTTGGCGTAAAACCATGGGTGTAGACCCGAGCGTAAAATGATCAGCCTGCTTAGGCGTAAATCGATTAGCCTAGTCTTGGGCGTAAAGAGATTACCCGCTCTGCTAGGCGTAAAGCAGATCACTTATGAATGAAATGACTCTTTCTTTGAAGAACTTTTTACGCTCCTACAAGACCCCCTTCAAAGTTTTCAAATATCTCCAAAATTTGAAACACTTTGAACAGAAGCGTAAAAGTTGAGATTTGATCAGTCAGCGTAAAATTCGGGATACGCAACCGTCATCTGTGTAAAAGCGGGGATATCCAACAGTCGGCGTAATTTTTAAAAAAAATAATGTCGGTCAATACTTAACCGTCACAATAAATTTCTTTCTCGAAACTTTCGAATGTCTCCTCATCTTCCCGAGTGAGCAGTTTCCAACGAGGAATGTGAAGAGTTGCTTTGATTTGTATAAATAAGGACAAATTCTTTATTCTTGACATTCATCCTCGTTTTGTCATGGCGCCGAAGAACGAGATTACCAACAAAGAGGCTTCGAGCTCCAGGCTCGATTTCGAGCGGGCGTACAACCTTTTAGAGTGTTTTGGAGTAACTCCTGCCGTCTTTAATCGCATTGATGGTGGTCCCCCAACTGCGTACGAAGGGTCAGGAGATGCCGAAGCGTTTCTTAATCTGATGCGCCGCTCCAGGATTCGCAATATGCACGAACTAGGTGTCTCCCTTCGTCAGCCCAACGAAGGAGAGAAATAATGATGTTTTTATGTATCGCGAATCTTTAAATTGTAGGGGTCCACTTCTTCCTTTATAAATAAAATTTTGCTGCTAACCTCATCTATTGATGCGCACTTGTTTATGCACTTCTTTTGACTGTTTCTATGGTTGTTAATTCCTAAGAAACAAACCAACATGTGGCATCTGTCTTGTGGTTACAAGAGCCTTTAAATAGGATCTTCTTCCAAAATAGACTCATTCCAACAATTTCTTCAGTCTTTATAAATAGCCGAGAATGTTTCATATATTCTTGTACTCATTCCTCTGAAGATAACTTTCTGCGATTTTGTTCTTCAACAAATGACAATGGCGGAGCTTTCCCACGGCGTTCTTTTGTACGCCCAGTCTTTAGACGTGGATTCAACCACTATTAGAGCCAAACCATTCAACTTAAGTGATAAGTCCAATCGTAAGCAAATATCTGTCTTCGAATTTTTTTTGTTGAAAACAGCTATTCATGAGCGTAAATTCTTGACGAGCGTAAAAACCCTTGCTGAAGCACTGGCGTAAAAGCCTTGCTGAAGCACTGGCATAAAAAGACTTGCTAAATCACAGGCGTAAAAGCCTTGCTGAAGCACTGGCGTAAAAGCCTTGCTGAAGCACTGCGTAAAAGCCTTGCTGAATCACTAGCGTAAAAGCCTTGCTGAAGCACTGGCATAAAAAGCCTTGTGATCTATTTTTAGTTAGTGTTTAATACGCATCTGATAATACTTCTGTTTAAAACACTTCTTCTTTGTTGTTTTTTCTGCAGAAGTTTGGCTGAGCAGCTTTTCCAGAACCGGCATTGGCGATTTTGACGCTGTGAGGAGCGTTCTTCTGACATCAACATCAGGGAGCTCATGCGCTTTTGACGTGTAAATCAGACAACTCAGAACTCTTCGTGGGATAGAAGGGTCTTCCTCTGTTAGTAGGAAGAGCCTTTATACACGGAGAGTTGGACAGTGGAGTCAACTCTACCCCGAGAAATCGGGTAGTAGAGTTCCTTTCGCGGCAGAACTAGGAATCGTATCCCAATGCGGGATACATTCCTATCTCCTCTGGAAGGCCGCCCCTAATCCACCAGTTGTATTGGCAGCAACACGTCTTCGGGCTGCCATACTCTGGGATTCTCCTCTCGTCTGAGAGAGAAGACCAGAGTTTGATTCCTTCTGTTCTGATCGCCACAAGGGCTTGGACAGTAAGGAATTGACACCAACAACGAATCCGACGAAGAAGATCCGAAGAAGAAACAGATCTACATTAGGCTATCGTTGTGTGTATAGAATGAAAATCCAAGATGTAATAGATTTCCATTGTGATTTGTGAGAAAGTCTAAGAAATGTAATAGACTTTTATGATATGAGAATAGAAATGATAATTCTTCTACGCTCAATAATTTGTATCTATCTAGATAAAATATGGACATGATAGATAATAAAATCTTGTTTTCCTCTTTAGAGTATAATACTATCAGAGGTAATATGGACGTGACAGTATGTAAGAACTCAAAAAGAAAATTAGATTAATAACTATGCAGAGGTTAAAATGGAAATGATAGATAGGAAAAGTAGGTGGATTTAGTATTTATCCAGAAGTTATGAAAATATGATAAACAACGAATCCCTCTTTTTAAATTGATGAAAATAGAAGATTTAAAATCCTTCCCCCAGGAGACAAGAAATCAGCTTAACCAAACTTTGGTAGCTGGGGAATAAGGAGACAGATGTCATGAGCATATAAGTCCATCTTTAATGTATGAATGAATCGTAATTTTTGGGAAAAGAAAACATTGATTCGATTCCGCAATTAAATGAATGAACCCGATAGAACGAATGGACAGGTCTTTTCGGGAATAAAAAGTTGTTCTTAATCTCAAAGATCGGTTCATCAACAGTCCTCTTCTATAAATAGGCAATAACTCTCTGTAATATTTCATTCTTATTTCCACTCCTCTATTGGAAATGTCTTCCGAGGATGCACAGCAAAAGAATGAAGTCTCCAGGAAAATTGAGGACGTCACTGAGATGTGTCCCCTTGAGCCAACGGTTGGGGGCCCGACTCAAGTGGGCAACAGCTCTTCTACGCCCAAGCCACCACAAGATATCCTTACGTTCCTAGTAGAGCCAGGAAAAACTCTTGAAGACAAAGCGCTGAGGATGGCTGCCTGCAAGTTTTTTATGACCTCAGGCAACGATGCCTTCTATGCTTTGGCTGACCATGTATTAAATAAGGAAGGGAGTGGCCCTCGTCCTTAATCTTTTGTTTTGAACAAAATAGTAATAAAAGAAACTTTATTTCCATTTTGTCTCCCCCTTTTTTTCACACATAGTATTTCTTAAGAAATTTGCCATTGATCGGCATCATGAGTAGATCTCTATTGGGCTTTGATAACCGATAGGCGCCATTGGAAAATACGGACTCAATTACATAAGGGCCTTCCCATTTTGCTTGGAATTTTCCTTTGCTTTTATGAGTCATTATCATCGGTCTTCGAACAACTAATACAAGTTCGCCAACCTTGAATACCATCTCTTTCACTTTACGATTGAAAGTTCGAGATATACGGGCTTGATATAGTTCAATATGCTATTGTGCTTGAAGACGCTTCTCATCCAATCCTTCCAGTTCTTGGAGTCATAAGCGATCATTATTCTCTGTAGTTAGCTCATTAGCAATGGCTATTCATAGAGATGGAATCTAGATTTCCAATGGGAGGACAACTTCACATCCATAAACCAATAAGAATGGTGTAAAACCAGTAGGAGTCCGGACCGTTGTTCGATAAGCCCATAAACACTCTCCAAGTTTCTCATTCCAATCATGTTTATTAGAAGAGACAAACTTTTTGAGAAGTTTAATGATCGTCTTATTGAAAGCTTCGGCTAAACCATTAGCAGCTGGATTATAAGCCGTAGAAGCCAAATTCTGAATTCGATTCTGATCACAGAATCGATAAAATGCCTGACTGGCAAATTGTGGACCATTGTCATGAATTATTCGTCAAGGGATCCCGAAGCGATAAATGACATGGTACTTGATGAAGCTGATCACGTTAGATGTTTTCACTTCAGCAAGGGGACTTGTTTCTGCCCACTTAGAAAAGTAATCAGCTATAGCTAATATAAACCGATGTCCCTTGACAGAAGGTAGATTAATAGGACCAATGACATCTATACCCCAAGCTTCAAAGGGCCAAGAGACTGCTGTTGGATATAGAAATTCAGACGGTTGATAAATAAAATCAGCATGAATCTGACATGCTTTACATCTTATGGCATAGTCTACGGCATCTGCTATCATAGAAGGCCAATAATACCCCATTCTTCGAATGCGGTCTTGTAATTTAGGACCTGGTTGATGAGCACCACAAATACCATCATGAGCTTCTCGTAGTGTTTGTTTAGCTTTACTTTCTGAGGGACAACGCAGCAAGAGTCCATCATAAGAACGACGGTATAGCATATATAAAGACGAATCATAATAAAATCGAAACGATCGTCTTTTGATTGATGCAGCTTCTTTTGGATCTTCAGACAAAATCCCATGGACTGCATAATCAATGAATGGAGTTCTCCAATCTTTCTGCTGGGAACTTGACTCTGTAATATAACTTTGTTCAATATACAAATTATTCTTAACACAGAACAAGTCTCGATCCAACAAAGTAATTATATTTTATCTTCGGATTGGAATAGCCAGGTCTGCAGCTAAACTAGCAAGAGCATCAGCTTCCACATTCTGAGAGTGTGGTACAAATTTAATGAAGAATTCTTTGAATAAAAGGACCAATTCGACTACCACATAATGATAAAGGATGAGATCAGGATTTCTGACTTCATAAGTCCCTCTAACTTGATTAACGATCAATTGAGAATCTCCATAAGCTTCTAGGAACTCAATATCCAGTTGTTTTGCTACTTGGAGACCGATCAATGGAGCATTATATTCTGCTACATTGTTGGAGCATGGTTCATTGAGAGAATATGCACGGTATATGACCATTTTGTCAGGAGAAACCAAGATGATTCCTACCCCAGAGACAATATTGCCTTTAGGTCCTAATCGTAATGCTTCATCAAAATATAATTGTCATATGTCATTCTTCAAAGTCAGGTTACAATCCACGACTTCATCTGGAATGTCCTCATATAATTTTGATATTTCAGGTATAGGGTGAGCAGCCAAGAAATCGGTTAATGCTTGACCCTTTATTGATTTTTGAGGTACATAAACCATGTCATAAGGAGTAAGCAACATCGCCGAAGTGGCCAACCTGGAGTTAAGAATGCTAGGTTTTTTCATCAATACCCGAATGGAATTTATTCTGGAGATGACATGAATAGTCTGCTCTGTCACATAATGTCTTGTCTTTTGGACGGCAAAAACTAAAGCTAGACATTTCTTTTCCATAGGAGTATACCTGTGTTCAGCTCCGACCATCATTTTGCTCAGATAATAAATTGCTTGCTCATGACCTACATCACTTTTTTGTGCAAGAAGAGCGCCAAGTGAATGATCCAAGGCTCGAACATATAGCAAAAATAGCCTTCCTACCACCGGGGGTACCAGAACAGGTGGGTTTGTAAGGTATTGCTAAATGTCATTGAAGGCTTTCTGACACGCTTCATCCCAAACAAAAGATACACCTTTCTTTAATAGACGGGAGAAAGGTTGACATCTTCCAGAAAGATTAGATATAAATCTTCTGATATAAGCAATACGACCCTGAAAGCCACGGAGTTCTTTCAGATTACGAGGAGGACGCATTTCAAGAATTGTCTTAACCTTATCATGATTAACGTGGATACCCTGAGAAGTAATAACAAATCCTAAAAATTTGCCACTGGAAACCCCTAAGAAAGACTTAGGAGGGTTCATTTTCAATTGATGCTGGCGCATCAATTAAAATACTATCCTCAAGTCCTGAATGTGATCATCCTTTGATCGACTTTTAACAGCAATATCATCTACATAGAATTCAACTATCTTCCGTAGATGTTCTTGAAAGATGTTGCTCATAGCCTGTTGATACGTGGCACCGGCATTTTTAAGACCAAACGACATAACTGTATAGCAGTAGACCCCAAGGGGTGTACGAAAAGCGGTGTGCTTCTCATCTTCTGGATGCATCTTGATCTGATTGTATCCTGAGAATCCGTCCATGAAAGACATGCGTTCAAAACCACATGTATTGTCTATCATGACATCAGTAATTGGAAGTAGAAATTTGTCCTTTGGACAAGCTGTATTAAGATCTCGATAATCTATACAAACTCGAACTTTTCTGTTCTTCTTCATGACAGGAAAAATATTGGCAACCCAATCCGGGTGTCGCTCTTCACGAACAAATCCACATGTGATTAACTTTTTGACTTCTGCTTCAATTGTATCCATCATATCTGGTCTAAAACGCCGTTGCTGTTATTTTACAGGCTTGACTTTGGGCAGAATATTGAGTTTATGAGTGGCAACTTTAGGATCTAATCCTGGCATATCCTCATAACTCCATGCAAAGATGTCAATATATTCTTTGATAAGTTTTATCAACTCTTCCTTTTTATCTTCAACAAGATTTTTACTGATGAATATTGGTTTGGACGTAGCTCCATCCCCAACATCAATCTGGATGACCTCATCTTCTGTAGGTGGCTGTCGCTGTTCAAAACGGAGTTCCCACTGAGTATCCATCTGTTGTGCCCAAGGATCATTCTCAAATGGTTCTAATTCATTATCAGTTTGAACCATATTGACTGAGAATATTTGTCCAGATTCATCTTCAGATTGAATCTCCTCTGAATCTGATGATTGCGAAGAGCTAGAAGAGAATTCTTCTTGTATATCGTCCTTAAACATGTGGGATGGATCATATCCCAACCCATAACGAGTCTTTTCGTAAAACGGATCACCATATAATAGTAGTCGTCTACCCTTGCCTTGATTGAGACCTTGCATAGTCTTCAAATCATAGCCCATGTTCTGGATAATCATGATAGATTGTTGACTATATTTGTCAATTCGGATTCTTTCCTTGTCTTTATCCTTTAGCTCATCTGCCTGAGCAACAGGGATATTTCTAGCCAGGCGAAACACAATTTGGTGCTTGTTTTTCTTATCAGACGGAACCACGAAATAAGATTCTTTGTGACGTCTAAAAGTTACGCAAGCTTGTGATGAAGTGGCCACAGATAGAAGATAAGAAGAAGATGTTAGAAACCTTTGAGCATAAGGTCCAACATCTACATGAGGAGGAAAAGAATTTTCCTTATGATCGATGTATAAAATTTCTTCTAGCTCAATGTCGCTTTTGTATGGATGACTTTGATTATCAGAAGATAAGGTCATCCTTTCAATAAATTTGACAGCCATATACTCGAAAAGGAAATCTTCATTGATATCAAAAGGTACAGAATGATCAATATTTACATCATTTACAATTTGACTGCTACACTTCGGATTAATCATCAGTGGACCATTATCTGTCTTCTGCGTAGTTTTATCAAGATTGACAATCAATGGTGGTTCTGGGTCATTCGTACAAGAAGTACGCCCTTTGACCTTGTCATAAAAAGTTGAACTTGGCTCTTAGCAGGAATATTTGTTGATTCCTCAGATGAAGTTTGAGTTCTTCCTTTAACCTTGATTATCAGAGGTTGATCATTGACAGATTGGGATTGGATTCGTCCCTTGACTATGATCTTCAAAGGTTGCTCCTCTGGCGGATCTTCATTAATAGATTAATCCTCGGTAGGTGATTGATCTTCAGCCATATCTGATATCTCTTTCACATGCTCTTGTTTATAAACCCTTGAATCAGAAAAATATGCTTCGACACCCTTGAAGGGATTGATATCAGCAAACTCAGTTTTCACAACTCCTTGGGAATCCACATACTTGAAGCATTGGTGGAGAGTTGAAGGCACAATATTATGCTCATGAATCCACGGTCTCCCCAAAAGGATATTATAGGAGACTTCTGAGTTGATAACATAGAAAGTTACCATGGTTCGAAGATCACCAATCTGAATCTGCAGACGAATCTTCCCCAATGGCTTGCTCTTGCCAGAGTTAAAGCCAACTATCGTAGTACTAGTGTAAGTCAAATCACTAGTAGGGATCCTTAGGGGTCTTAGCATACTCTGAAGAATTATGCTAATTGAGGATCCGGGATCAATGTAAATCCTGTCAATTTCAGTGGATCCAATATACCCGGTGTAGCACAAAGGCCTATCATGCTTGTTATGCTTCAACAGCATATCTTCTTGTGTAAAGGTGATGTTGGGAATTGCTTCCATCACACTATGACATTGTGGACATGACACTGGTATATTATCAGGAGTCTTGAGTTGAGCCAAGCATGAATCTGCTTGAAGTAAAGCTTCACTCAAAGTCTCTATGTTTTCTTTGGAAAGGCGAAGCAACTCAAATATGGATAGTCTAGCCGGAGTATTGGCTAACTGAGCTAGAATATCCAATTTGTAAGGCTTCATCACTACCCCCTGACTGGAAGCAGACTTCAATGGGACGTCAAAGCGTACTGCTTTCTGTTTCCCCTTTTCAACCACAGAAGGTTTAGCAGGAACAGAAGAGGATTGAGTTGGTAGTGTCTCCACTACGTCTTCAACTTCTTTGAAGAATCCCTCATAGTCTTTATGGTACTCTTTTCCAGATCTTGTACCAGCAAAAGATTCTTCTTCAGATTCAGGAGAAGGAAGTACCATATTACAGGATTTTGTCTTCCCTTTCTTAGCCTTCTTCTTGTGTGGATTGTTATGAGGAGCTTCAGAACCCAATCCAATAGTGAAATTTTGATTTTGAATCTATAAAGGAAGTCGTATTCCTTTATCATAATTCAAACCTTCTGCCTTTTGAAAGTCATAACCCATCTTCTTCATGAGATGAACAGATTGCTGACTATACAAGTGAGTGGGAAGCGGACCTTTGACAGGTGTTTCAACAGAGAAAGAGAAAGAGGCAAGACTTTCTGTAACCTCAGAAGAATGAAGAATAGATGTCACTGTAGTTACGGGAGGAGAAGGATTCGGGATACAAGGAGAAATCCCTGTCGGAGCTTTTTTATAAGCAGCAAAAACTTGTTGTGCCCGATATAAAGGAACACTATTCATGGCTAGCCACTGCTGATGAGTAAGCTTGAGCTTGGTAGGAGGAGCTAGACTTGGAGGACAGATGTTCAGTCCTTTCAGTCTATCTTCTAAAGGAAGGCCATCCCATAGGTGATCCGAGTCATCGGGATCTGGAATAAAATGGGAAATTATGTTGCAGGTTCTGACTTTTTTGCCCTTCTTGGATTTTGAAGTTTTATCTTCACTTTCCAACTCAGACACTAAGTCGGGATGTACCCACATGATTTCACTATTCTTTAGTGTAAGCGATAGTAATCCTGCATTTTCTTCTCTGACATGCGGGATATTCACGATCTTCATCGTCGCCTTCGGAATTGAGATAATTCCATCTGGGACTTGCTGTGGAGAAAAATCTCCGAACTGAAGAGAAACCATATTGGTCGTAACCGTATGGTCATCATTGGTTAAAGCAATAGCACCACCATTTATCAGCTCTTGGATTTTCTTTTACAAGACATAGCAAGCACTGGTAGGATGATTAATGTATCTATGATAGAAACAATATTTAGGATTATCAGTCAGATTCACCTCATTAGGCCTCTTTGGTTCCAGAATCTGAAGTTTACCACTCTTCACCAGACATTGAAATATCCCTGGGATATCACTTTCGTCAAAAGAATATTCTTCCTTTGGCCTGGAAGATTCTTGATTGTTCGGCGTCGTTTTGTTCTTGGAAAGATTGACCATAAGAGTATCTTTTCCCCTCACATTACGATTGCCAGGATTATTACTAGGATTACTTTTCTTCCCTTTATCTTCTAAAGTGAAAATTATCCCATGCTCTCGAGCCAACCTACCATTGGTTTCGACAGAAACTGCTACTATGATAAATGAAGCCCAATCTGAGAATTGCGAACCCGTGAAAACAGCGATGGATGGTCGCAGATTCATCTTGCATGTATCAATCAACGCTGAATCTGGCATACCAGGAGACATCTTTAAAGTAGCCTGTCGAAAACGTTCGATGAACGTCCGAGTATCTTCTTTCTCCTTTTGTTTGATTTCTATCAAGGAAGACATTTTCATGTCCATACCTCCTTCATAGAAATAGGAGAGAAACATTGCCTTGAATTCGTCAAAAGACGAAATAGAATTATCGGGTAAACTACGATACCAGTCGTAAGCTGAACCTGTCAGGCACCCGATGAACACTCGAGTGAGAAGAGCATCATGCAAGTGTACAGTCATAATATCAAAATAATTGATATATTGACTGGGAGATGCTTTTCCATCGAACAAAACCATAGATTGTGGCTTGAATTTTGGTGGAAAGGGTACATCATTCCAATGCGGAGGATAAGGTTGCTTGATCCCTAACCTCTGGAGTTGATCTTTGTGCCTCAAAACTTCAAACTGTGCTTTGAGCTCACGCACTGCTTGAATGACTTCACTGGTTTGGGGAAGCACATTATATTGAATGGTTGTTGGATGCACCGTAACCCCCACTGTAGGTGGTATATCTTCAGGAATGATGGGATCTGAAGATACAGAATTATGATTAACAGCCGGCTCTTGAGTATTCAAAGGTATTTCAGTCCCTTGACTATCTTGAGTTTGTACTGCTACTGGTACTGGTGTTATTACCGTCGGCTGAGCAGTTTGCTGATTCAAAATTATCTGATGCATACTTTGCACCATGTTAAGCATATCTTTCAGTAATTGCTCAACGGCAGAGAGACGTTATTCTGTATTAGCAGATGACATTACTGGTTCATCTCCAACAGCGTAGGATTCAACCTCTTGTGAAGATACGGAAGGATTTGTATAGAAGTATGAATCCACACTATCGGTATCAGACTCAAAAGATTGAGTACCCCTAGCTTCTGAATCAGAAGTCTGCAATTGCCTTTGTCTTCTTGATCGAGTATTCTGATATACTCTTTCAAAGGAATCAAGAAGTCTGTTAAACTGTTGTTGACCTGGAGTTTGGGACATATTCTGTCTCGGTCGTCGTCCTCTGTTAGTATGAGATGCCATGTTGACTGATGCATATGACATCTCATCTTCTTGGTCTTCAGCTTGACGTTGAAGCGAATTAAAACTCAATCGATCAAAAACTGACCGTTTTGAAGCTGAACAACAACAATTGATCACAACCTGGTGATATTCACAATGATGTTTTTCATGGGAGAGCGTCCCCGGAGATTGTGAATTCTTACGCTTTTGCATTAGCAATTTACGTAAGTCAGAAGGAGTGGAGGGAGTATTCTTCTTTATCACATTAGGAGTAGAAAAATGTTTAGTACCTTGTGTGTAAAAAAGATAACTAGCAGCATTCGTAGAACCAAATTGTACATTTCTACGCGTTTGGAGTTGTGTGCATAAATCTTGAGATTTTTGAGCACGAAGGACTCCATCTTTATGGCGCGTGATTTGCAAGTTTGGTACTTTGCGTAAAGCAGTATAAGAAGGTTGTTGGTATAGGACAAAAGTTTTACCAACAATATTTTTACGCTGTATGCATTTAGGTACATTCACTTTAGATGTGCAAACATCGTTGTGAATTTTATCTACACTGTCATAGACATGAGACTTACCTTTACGCGTAAAACGTAAAAATTGATTATCTACCACGTCACAGACGGTAGATTTTATTTTACGCGAGGAGCGTAATTTGTGTGTGTCTACCACGTCACAGACGGGAGGCTTATTTTTACACTCAGAAGCATTAGAATCTGCCACATTACAAATAGGAGACTCATTCTTATGCCTTGAGCGTAAAACTTGGTTTTTATCCAGTGGGCGTAAAACCTGGTTCTTACGCAGTGGGCGTGGAACTTGATCATCTACACCGCCACAGACGGGAGACAAATTGTCACACTTAGAGAGCGATGCCGAAGTAAGGACTGCCTCGTTATGAACGGGAGCCCCTACGACGGGAGAGGGAAGAATTCCCTTGTTATCAGAAGCAACAGAGAGATCATCAGCTACTTTGGACTTAGGGATCCAAACATTTTGTGCTTTGCGAGACTTTTGAACATTGGAGCAGCGAGAACCACCCCCAGTTCGGAGCATTTCTTCGTAGGCAGACTGGTCGAAGTGCACAACCAGGGTCTTCTTGGTCGAACCGACCGAAATATCATCATATTGAGCAATTGCCTCCTCGTCAGAGGAGAAGGTATTCCCCAACAGAGTCGCCATTTTTGTTTCACTTAACAAAATACCTTGGAGAAATTGGCTTTTGAAAATAAAACGAGAAAAAGTATAAGAAGTACAAATTTGATTCTGGAAAAGTATTGCTATGGAAGTCTGATTCGTAAATGATCACTTTGTTCCTTGGACCGTATGATGATGATGAAGATCACTGCTTGAAGTAGAACAACTAGAAGAACAAAGTCACCAGAAAGGTATCGACGCACTTGGGCACTGATGGCGAGGCCGAATGCTTTCCTGCTTTGCTTCACTCTGTTCTGAAAGAAAAGTTGAAGAAGAATACTCTGAAGAATCAAAATCTCTAAGTTCTGATCTCTGTATTCTCTCATCTCTCTGTGTCTCTCCTCCCCTGTTATGAGAAAAATAAGTCTATTTATAGACTTGGGCTCTTGTGCATAAAAACTCAGCAAAAGTTCCATCTTTACGCTAACAACTGCCACCCATGATCGAAGCCATCCTCTGCATATGTTGACGTGTGACCCATCACTTCAGTAAGAATAGGATGCATGTACACACGTTCTTCGAGAAGAATGGCATGAAAACCACGTTCCAAACTTGTGGAGGAGAATAGGGCGTAAAAATAGCCCCAATGTACTCTGAGCATAAAGCAATAGATTTGGCGTAAAATAGCCCTGACATAGACTTCCTGCGTAAAGTGGTTATTAAATAACCTTGAGCGTAAAAGCAGCTCAAATAGACTTTACGCACACGTCGACTGTTGAGCGTAAAGGCTCGTATAATCTTCGTGCGTAAAAGAAGCCGTAGTGTGAGCGTAAAGTAGCTCAATCCACACACTAAACGACAATATTGGTCTCTGTGTAAAAACAAATCCCTTTGTGATATATGCCATCATTAATATCTCCATGTCAGAGTTTGCATTAAATGCGAGATTTGACAGCATTTTCCAGCATAAAAGTGGCTGCTCTGTCCTTGGCGTAAAACCATGGGTGTAGACCCGAGCGTAAAATGATCAGCCTGCTTAGGCGTAAAGCGATTAGCCTAGTCTTGGGTGTAAAGAGATTACCCGCTCTGCTAGGCGTAAAGCAGATCACTTATGAATGAGATGACTCTTTCTTTGAAGCACTTTTTACACTCCTACAACGGCTTGGGGAAAAATGAATCGTTGCATAAGTTGGAAGAAATGATAATATCGTTCAATACTGTTCGCACTATACAAAACTGTTTGTATATATAAAACTGTTCACGCATTGGCATGGTCATGGACAGCTTGTGCATAAGTTGATATTTTTCCTCGAATCGGTATCCGGGACATCTGAATCGAATCGACATAGGGGGAATGAATAATCGTGCTTCGGCACTGATGTATTGCGGGACCGTCAGTCAGGCATGCAACCTAGACTGAGCGGGCCGAAATGCCGTTGAGATAGTCCAACGTGATCTGTAACATCAATGACCGCATATAAGATAGTAGCATGCTCACCTATTGTCTTATGCAGGTGTAAATATTATCTCTGTTTTCATGCAGGGACGAGCACGGCCGTAGTAAAAAATATGATAAACTGCTATGTTTCACTCTATGCTTTATTACTCAAAGATGGCTATCGAATATGAACTGAATTCATTTAGTTCTAATAGAAAGACAACTCTAAAGCATGCCTACCCTAACAATCGGAGTCGGTTTAGACGAGTGGGTTTGTCTCATCCACTTAGCAAGTATGCTATTCCCATTCCCCTAATTTCCCCAGGTACGGCGGGCGATCCAAACTAAACAGAAGCTGAAGTACGAAGAGGCATTTTGAAGCTCTTCCTATGCTGAAGTATTTTGAAGCCAATTCAACCGACCGCTTATGTATAAAGGGGCGAATGTATGGGACGGCAAGCGTTAGTTCAGGCAACTTGTCGAGCGTATTTCTTTCTGTTTTCAATCAATGTAGCCGCAATGACATACAATGTAATTATGACTTGCACTTCGTTGCAAGCTATGAATGAAAAGCATTTCTATCTTCCTATACTGCGTCTTATATTCTGATATGATTTGTGAAGTTTCAACTTGGCGTATTAATATGAAAAGCAATGTAACGTTCTTGCCTTATAAGAGTGCAATTCCAGACTCGTACGGCATCACGCCTTAGCGAGGACGATCGAATCGGCAAAGTAACTCCGGGGATGAACGGTTTGTTGACTCGGGGCGTGACAAATTTCTATCAGAGCACAGTAATGTCCTCGGATTTTCGAAAGATGTTTCATTGTTGGAATGTCCATTGCGATGGCTCGATTGAATGCTTGTCGACATGTTGCATGAAATAAAAGTTCCATACAGGTAAGCCCGTAGATATTTTTGAAAAATACTAACGGGTTTACTCTGTTTTGTAGAAATGACTAAGAAAAAGGAACAATCCCGGCACGACAACCCAAAACGTAGATAGTACGTCGAGCACAAAAAGCACTGGCCCTAGCGAGACGACTATAGAGAAAATGCTACAGTTGATGGAACTGCAGCAGCAACAGCTTCAGATGCAATTCAAAGCCCAATTTGATGTACAGCAGAAGCAGATGAACGCTCTGACTCAGATAGTGAGCAGAATGGCGGGCAATACCAAGACAACGGACGAAGTACCCGAGGAGAAGCAAGGTGATCAAAAAGGAAAAGAGAAAGAAGAAGCTCGACCGTAAATGATAAATTCTTCTTCCTTGTTCAAGGCAAAGGAGTTCCATAAGATGAACC
Organism: Iris pallida; assembly: GCA_029216955.1. Taxonomy (NCBI): domain Eukaryota; kingdom Viridiplantae; phylum Streptophyta; class Magnoliopsida; order Asparagales; family Iridaceae; genus Iris; species Iris pallida. The sequence goes on from JANAVB010042018.1 coordinate 15,798,889, forward strand.
CACCAAAATTCAACGGCCGAGCAGAGCCTGATGTGATTGTGGGATGGCTCGCGGAGATGGAGGACCTGTTTAATCTGCTTAGCATTGAAGGGTCCCAGTGAGTAACTTGTGCAGCGTTACTGCTGCAACTGAGGGCGTACGACTGGTGGGCAGCTAAGAAGCAGGAAATCTACGAAGCCGATACAGATGCCATGATTTCCTGGAAAATATTCAAGGAAGCTTTCCTCGAACAGTACGTTCCTCGCGCCATCCGTCAACAAAAAAAAGACGAGTTCATGACGCTTTGACAGGGAAATATGTCTGTCCACGATTATGATTCGAGCTTCTCAAAGCTGACAAAGTTTGTCGGCACCTTCCTGCCCAACAAAGAAGCCTGGTGTGGACGCTTCCAACAAGGCCTAAATGACGAACTGCGAAGGGACGTCATGAATCAAAGGTGCTGAACATACCGTGAATCCTATAATGTCGCTCTTGATAGTGAGCGTATCTTTGGCCGTATGTCGAGTAGAGGCATCCCTAACCACTTCAACAAGCGTCCTAAAGAAGTCGGAGGATCGGGAATAGCAAAACGTCCGAACAGATTCGATGACCGAGGCCATGACAGTCAACACTACACCAGGTGCGGTATGCATGGTGTAATGCCGCAGTCCTAAAATACATAGGACAAAGTACGTAGATATGCCAGCTGTATTCATACGAAGTACATAGGTCTCGTATGAATACAAAAGCTGTAAAATGTAGTAATCCAAGACAAACTAAATCTCATCCACAAAGAAAACAATAATAATATGAATATCAACTCGAATATTTATGATACAATCGTTGGGCGGAGACAAAGTCCACTACCAACTATCCCAATGAAAGAAATGTACAATAAATCGAGAGATAAAAACGGCAAGACGAACCAAGCGCAATTGTCTTCGAAGGAATGAAGAAGACCACGACCTTGGCTAGGATACCTGTGGAAAACATGAACACACACCTGGGGAAAAACCAGGTCCTCAGATGGACGTAGCAAGATACAGAAAGAACAAGCTAATATGAACTGTCAGAATAAAATAATATATAAACTAGACATAAATATGCAAAGGAGATTCTAACCGCCTAATGTACAATTTAGAGGACAACTTTCATGCGCATGGATGAGATTTTAGGCTATGTGTACGTAACTGGCATCCAGTCATCTGTATCCGGCCGTAACGTCCAAAACGTCCGAGGGTATCTGCAAATATATCGCCACAGTTCCATTCGGAGAATATGGTTTACCTGTTTGGATTTCCATACGCACTAGCGACTGTCCTCCCCCAATATTTCCCATACTGTTCAAGTCATGTCCATGGCTCGTCCAGTTTTGTAACTGCTTGAGTCTCTAAAACCCTAGTCATAACAGTTACGATCATCCACCGTCACGCGACTTTAGAGATAGCTAGTTAATAAGTCGTGCCCCTAATAAAATGCCTCAAACCGTGTAGTGTGAGTGTCACAGCCAAAGGAGATATAAGGATACCTCCAACAAGAAGGCAGTCCGCTAATACTAAGTCATCATGCATAAAATAAAATAACGACTAATAAAATCGCTTGCACCCAAGTGTGGCTTGGACGCGCAGTTTATATCAAAGGAATCTAACAATATGAAATAAAGTAAATAATGCAGTAAATAAATAATTGACAGTTTAATTAGCAAGGTATACTTGCCTGTTGTGATGCCTGGTGAGCAGCCTGGTATGGTACAATAAAGGTGGCACAAGTTCGACTTCGATGTTACATCTATGCAAGGGAGCCTCTGATGACGGCACAAACGGTTCAATCGGGTCCAAAAGAATCTAGCTAGGGTGGATAGGAGGAAGTCTAGTTTTGTACGGAAATAAGTGGTACGAGCAGTCATGGTCAAGAATCGATAATAGATACTTATAGCATTTAGAAGTATAATTTTATAATATTAAAAATATCGTATTAGTTAAAAATAACTTTACGAAACTACTTAAAAATAATTTTATATAATTTGAAAACAAATTACTTTTAGACAATTATTTATAATCTAAAAATTATTTAGGATTTTAAAACGAACTTTTGAAATCATTGTAGGCCATGCCAAATGATTTTTGGAAGTACTAATATATTTATAAACATCCTAAAATAATAATACCATTTTAATAACCATAATTCTAATAAAATAATAATACTACCATGTACGCGAAGAATAGTGTACTAAATAATAATGATAATAACATAGATATATAAATAGTAATAGAAGCTAAATAACAATTTATAATTACAGTAATAATAAGAATAATAATAATAATAATAATAATAATAATATTAATATTAATATTAAAATTAAAATTAAAATGACAATAGAAAAAAATAGAAAGAAAAGAAAAGAAAAGAAACATTTAATATAAAAATAAAATAAAAAACACACAAAAAATATAAAGTATTAAAACATAGAGTAGCTGAGCTACTCTCTTCTTCTTTCTTAGATAGGGAGAGAGAGAGAGAGCGAAGTGGGGAGAGTAAAGGGGGCGGAGAGAGGGAAAGAGAGATGGGAGCTCGGAGAGAGGCTGGAGAAGGAGCGGAAAGAAGGGGGAAGGGCCCCGCCGGCGCTCCGGCCTGGGCGCAGCGGTGGAGAAGTATGCGCGCGCGGGGAAGGCAGTGCTCGGAGCGGTGGCCGACAAACGGCGGTCACCGGCGCTACGGCAAGGATGGAGGAAGGCGTGGGTGAGAAGCCGAGGGCGGTCGCCGGCGCGATCGAAGGGACTCCACGCGGCGGCGCTCGACAGGGCATGGCCGAGGCTGGGTTCGGCGGACGGCGAAGGACGGGGGAGGAAGAGGGTTTTGGGAGTGAGCGGAGCTGCGGCGGCGCGGCTCTGGTGAGGAGCGGAGGTTGCGGCGTTCGAGAGGAATCGGAGAGGCGGTGTGGACTCGGTGGAGAGGAGCGGCGCGGAGGTCGTCAGCGTCGGACGACGCGGGCGTCAGGGCGGAGAGAGGTTTTCGGTAGGTGCGGCGGGGCGCTCGCTGACACGGGGAGGTATGTGGCCTGCGCCCAGCAGCGATAATAGGAGCGGTCACCATGGTGGTTGAGGACGGCGCGGACCTGGGCAGTTTCGACGGGCGGTGGAAGAAGTTGGTGGCGATGGACACCAGGGTGCGTCGGAGGCGGGGTGCAGAGGACCTGGTTGGTCGCCGTCAAGGCAGCAGTCGCTGTGAAGCGTAATCGGGGTCGACGCTCACCGCGGCGGGTTCGGCGCGGCGGAAAGGAAGTTGGCGCGGCCGATCTGCCAGGTTAGGCTCCTCCTTTTCTTCCATCTGGTGGTGGTCGGGTTGGTGGACCAGGTTTGGGTACCGGGACTGGTGGTGGTTATGGCGACGGCGGTGGTGATGTCGAGGTAGAGTCATCGGAGGTGGAGAAATCCGGTGGGTTGATGGCTTCGAAAAGGGTCGATGGCGAGGGGTTGTTTGCTGGCGGAGGAGTACGGGTGGTTCCGAAGGTGGTGGTGCTCGGTGGTAGGCAGGTGTCGATTTGTAGGGGTGATGGTGTCGGATTTTGGTCTGGTCGGGGTCGGACGAAGGGTGGTGGTCGTTGGCGAACGGAGGGGACGGGGCTGGGTTCGCAAGTGAGGGTCGAGGAAGCTGCTGTATGGAGATGGCCGAGGACGGACTGGGATCGGTGATCGAGACGGCGCGACGGTGCTTAGGATTTGGATTAGATTTAGGGTTTTGATGGTGTGTCGGGGGTGTCCGACACGGAGAAGATGGATAATGTAGTTGTAAAAAATGGAATAAGAATTTGGATGGTGGAACACGGACACGGTGCACGCACGGAGAAATATTTGTTGATTTTGTTATGGATCAATAATGAATTGGAGGAGTACCTACCTATTTATAGGATGTGGGAATTCCCAATTAGATATTGATTAGGATTTAAAACCCAATTTAGATATTTCCTAATTTAATTTAAAATCAAATCCAATCTTAATACAATCCAATTGAAATCAAAATCCAATTCAAAATACAAATCAATTTTAAATCATATCCCTCTAGTTTAAAATCTATTCAAATAAATAAAATTTCAAATATAGTTACTAATTTAATCTATTTAAATAATCCAAAAATTAAATCAAGATTTAAATGGCCACAATAACTTCCAAATTTATTTTTTAAAATACAAATAATAATAATTTCAAAAATAATAAATATTTTTAAATATCTTTTCGAATAATAAAATATTAATATTAATAAATCTCGAAAATTATATTTTATTTAAAATAGACTAATAATTAATTATGAGATATATGTGTGCACCAATAATACATACATGACTATGCCTTTTCTAGTAAAAATATTATCTATCATTAATAACCTTTTTAGAAATGACGTAAAAAATAATAAGCGTAAAAATGATAGCAAAACTAATTATTATATCTATTATTTAAAACTTAGGAAAAAATAGAACAAAATGTTTTTCTAAAATATGTACGCTCGCACATATTCGCACTCGTCGAGCAATTTTGAAAAATAAAATTTCGGACGCGACGTAAAATACGACTATACGACGTACAATACAAAAAAAAATTTAAATCAGTACCAAATTTAATAAAAAATTAATAGAAAATTCAGGGGTTTTACATCCTGCCCAACTTACAAGAATTTCGTCCTCGAAATTAAAAACAAGTAGGGGGTTGAAAGGATAAAAGGGTATATCAATGAGGAACAATTAAATCACGACGTTCAAAATATGCATTAGAAAATCGTGATTCGATAACTACGGAAATAAATCACGAACTTAATTTAGGGAGTAATGGATGGTCGCGTGTTAACGGAAGAAGAGACAAAGATTAACGGTCAATAAGGGTGGTAATTTGATTTGAGATCAAGGACAGGTGGTTTCCTATGGGAACATACTCGTCTATGTTTTAGGGGTGTTAAGGAAGTAATTCTAGTCATTTCTAAATATCAAATGATTAGAGATCATGATCAAGAGTCGAAGGGTAGGTCGAATAACTCGAGACGAGTTGTAAACACAAGGCTTGGTTGATGGCTAACTATAACTATCATGGTCATAGGGAAACACTTGGTTTCTATCTATCAAGTACGAGTGTTCTGTCCTTCCAAATTAAGCGAAGGACAAAACGAATAAGAGTTCGAAGGAGATGTTTATTGCATACGACACGTGGTTCAAAGACGACTGAATAAATTCAAAGAGAATTGCCAAGGCAGACGTGGATGAGATTCTAAGGAACAAGCTTAACTATATCTCCACCTATGTATAACGATAAATAAAAGCGAACCAAAGTGCAATAGGTTGATCAGACCATCATGCACCGGTTCTGATTAGACAATATGTTAGTGGGTGCGCACCCAATAAAACATGTCATGATCAAGCTCGATAAGGGAATAAGCTTGCAAAACTTAAGCTAAACTAGCAGTATAGGATAGTCAAAGTTAGTAAAATCATAGGCACAATTAAAATTGAAGGAAGGGGAACTAGTTCAAACTTCTTAAGAACCTTATAATGTCTTATGTTGGTGCCTATACAGTCGTTCTATTGTCTACTTGCTTAAGACTTGGTTAAGGTCACAAGGATGATTAGGTCGTAAGGCATTCTATCCAACTTACAAGAGTTAAACTAAGGGTGTTAGGACAATGGGCCAAGTCCACCTAGTATGGATTACCTTCCTAACCAACATCAAGCACGAAAGAAGGATAAGAATTAACGGTAGAGGGAATCAAGCAAGATGCAAATCAAGGGAGTCAAGGTGGAATCGAGGAGGTCAATTATGTGGATGAGATCCTAGACTCTAATCCTATACGCAGGCTTGCTTGGTACGGTAAAGTAACCAAACAATTTATCTTGACCTGCATGGGCCACCACAAAAACATGTAACGCTCCAGTCCCAAAATACATAGGACAAAGTACGTAGACATGCCAGCTGTATTCATACAAAGTACGTAGGTCTCGTATGAATACATAAGCTGTAAAATGTAGTAATCCAAGACAAACTAAATCTCGTCCACAATGAAAAGAATAATAATATGAATATCAACTCGAATATTTATGATACAATCATTGGGCGGAGACTAAGTCTACTACCAACTATCCCAATGAAAGAAATGTACAATAAATCGAGCGATAAAAACGGCAAGACGAACCAGGCGCAATTGTCTTCGAAGGAATGAAGAAGACCACGACCTTGGCTAGGATACCTGTGGAAAACATGAACACACACCTGGGGAAAAACCAGGTCCTCAGACGGACGTAGCAAGATACAGGAAGAACAAGCTAATATGAACTGTCTGAATAAAATAATATATAAACTAGACATAATCATGGAAAAGAGATTCTAACCGCCTAATGTGCAATTTAGAGGACAACTTTCATGCGCATGGGTGGGATTTTAGGCTATGTGTACGTAACTGGCATCCAGTCATCTGTATCCGGCCGTCACGTCCAAAACGTCAGAGGGTATCTGCAAATATATCGCCATAGTTCCATCCGGAGACTATAGTTTACCTGTTTGGATTTCCATACGCACTAGCGACTGTCCTCCCCCAATATTTCCCACACTGTTCAAGTCATGTCCATGGCTCGTCCAGTTTTGTAACTGCTTGTCTCTAAAACCCTAGTCATAACAGTTACGATCATCTACCGTCACACGACTTTAGAGATAGCTAGTCAATAAGTTGTGCCCCTAATAAAATGCCTCAAACCGTATAGTGTGAGTGTCACAGCCAAAGGAGATATAAGAATACCTCCAACAAAAAGGTAGTCCGCTAACACTAAGTCATCATGCATAAAATAAAATAACGACTAATAAAGTCGCTTGCACCAAAGTGTGGCTTGGACGCGCAGTTTATATCAAAGGAATCTAACAATATGAAATAAAGTAAATAATGCAGTAAATAAATAATTGACAGTTTAATTAGCAAGGTATACTTGCCTGTTGCGACGCCTGGTGAGCTGCCTGGTGTGGTATAATAAAGGTGGCACAAGTTCGACTTCGATGTTACATCTATGCAAGGGAGCCTCTGATGACGGCATGGACGGTTCAATCGGGTCCAGAAGAATTTAGCTAGGGTTGATAGGAGGAAGTCTAGTTTTGTACGGGAATAAGTGGTACGAGCAGTCATGGTCAAGAACCGATAATATATACTTATAGCATTTAGAAGTATAATTTTATAATATTAAAAATATCGTATTAGTTAAAAATAACTTTACGAAACTACTTAAAAATAATTTTATAAAATTTGAAAACAAATTATTTTTAGACAATTATTTAATAATCTGAAAATTATTTAGGATTTTAAAACAAACTTTTGAAATCATTGTAGGCCATGCCAAATGATTTTTGGAAGTACTAATATATTTATAAACATCCTAAAATAATAATACCATTTTAATAACCATAATTCTAATAAAATAATAATACTACCATGTACGCGAAGAATAGTGTACTAAATAATAATGATAATAACATAGATATATAAATAGTAATAGAAGCTAAATAACAATTTATAATTACAGTAATAATAAGAATAATAATAATAATAATAATAATAATAATAATATTAATATTGATATTAATATTAAAATTAGAATGACAATAGAAAAAAATAGAAAGAAAAGAAAAGAAACATTTAATATAAAAATAAAATAAAAAAACACACAAAAAATATAAAGTATTAAAACAGAGAGTAGCTGAGCTACTCTCTTCTTCTTTCTTAGATAGGGAGAGAGAGAGAGAGCGAAGTGGGGAGAGTAAAGGGGGCGGAGAGAGGAAAAGAGAGATGGGAGCTCGGAGAGAGGCTGGAGAAGGAGCGGAAAGAAGGAGGAAGGGCCCCGCCGGCGCTCCGGCCTGGGCGCAGCGGTGGAGAAGTATGCGCGCGCAGGGAAGGCAGTGCTCGGAGCGGTGGCCGACAAACGGCGGTCACAGGCGCTACGGCAAGGATGGAGGAAGGCGTGGGTGAGAAGCCGAGGATGGTCGCCGGCGTGATCGAAGGGACTCCATGCGGCGGCGCTCGACAGGGCATGGCCGAGGCTGGGTTCGGCGGACGGCGAAGGACGGGGGAGGAAGAGGGTTTTGGGAGTGAGCGGAGCTGCGGCGGCGCGGCTCTGGTGAGGAGCGGAGGTTGCGGCGTTCGAGAGGGGTCGGAGAGGCGATGGACTCGGTGGAGAGGAGCGGCGCGGAGGTCGTCAGCGTCGGGCGACGCGGGCGTCAGGGCGGAGAGAGGTTTTCGGTAGGCGCGACGGGGCGCTCGCCGACGCGGGGAGGTGTGTGGCTTGCGCCCAGCAGCGATAATAGGAGCGGTCACCATGGTGGTGGAGGACGGCGCGGACCTGGGCGGTTTCGACGGGCGGTGGAAGAAGTTGGTGGCGATGGACACCAGGGTGCGTCGGAGGCAGGGTGCAGAGGACCTGGTTGGTCGCCGTCAAGGCTGCGGTCGCTGTGAAGCGTAATCGGGGTCGACGCTCACCGCGGCGGGTTCGGCGCGGCGGAAAGGAAGTTGGCGCGGCCGATCTGCCAGGTTAGGCTCCTCCTTTTCTTCCATCTGGTGGTGATCGGGTTGGTGGACCAGGTTTGGGTACCGGGACTGGTGGTGGTTATGGTGACGGCGGTAGTGATGTCGAGGTAGAGTCGCCGGAGGTGGAGAAATCTCGTGGGTTGATGGCGTCGGAAAGGGTCGATGGCGAGGGGTTGTTTGCTGGCGGAGGAGTACAGGTGGTTCCGAAGGTGGTGGTGCTCGGTGGTAGGCAGGTGTCGATTTGTAGGGGTGATGGTGTCGGATTTTGGTCTGGTCGGGGTCGGACGAAGGGTGGTGGTCGTTGGCGAACGGAGGGGACGGGGCTGGGTTCGCAAGTGAGGGTCGAGGAAGCTGCTGTGTGGAGATGGCCGAGGACGGACTGGGATCGGTGATCGAGACGGCGCGACGGTGCTTAGGATTTGGATTAGATTTAGGGTTTTGATGGTGTGTCGGGGGTGTCCGACACGGAGAAGATGGATAATGTAGTTGTAAAAATGGAATAAGAATTTGGATGGTGGAACACGGACACGGTGCACGCACGGAGAATTATTTGTTGATTTTGTTATGGATCAATAATGAATTGGAAGAGTACCTGCCTATTTATAGGATGTGGGAATTTCCAATTAGATATTGATTAGGATTTAAAACCCAATTTAGATATTTTCTAATTTAATTTAAAATCAAATCCAATCTAAATACAATCCAATTAAAATCAAAATCCAATTCAAAATACAAATCAATTTTAAATCATATCCCTCTAGTTTAAAATCTATTCAAATAAATAAAATTTCAAATATAGTTACTAATTTAATCTATTTAAATAATCCAAAAATTAAATCAAGATTTAAATGGCCACAATAACTTCCAAATTTATTTTTCAAAATACAAATAATAATAATTTCAAAAATAATAAATATTTTTAAATATCTTTTCGAATAATAAAATATTAATATTAATAAATCTCAAAAATTATATTTTATTTAAAATAGACTAATAATTAATTATGAAATATATGTGTGCACCAATAATACATACATGACTATGCCTTTTGTAGTAAAAATATTATCTATCATTAATAACCTTTTTAGAAATGACGTAAAAAATAATAAGCGTAAAAATGATAGCAAAACTAATTATTATATCTATTATTTAAAACTTAGGAAAAAAAATAGAACAAAATATTTTTCTAAAATATGTACGCACGCACATATTCGCACTCGTCGAGCAATTTTGAAAAATAAAATTTCGGGCGCGACGTAAAATACGACTACATGACGTACAATACAAAAAAATATTTAAATCAGTACCAAATTTAATAAAAAAATTAATAGAAAATTCAGGGGTTTTACATCCTGCCCAACTTACAAGAATTTCGTCCTCGAAATTAAAACAAGTAGGGGGTTGAGCGGATAAAAGGGTATATCAATGAGGAACAATTAAATCACGACGTTTAAAATATGCATTAGAAAATCGTGATTCGATAACTACGGAAATAAATCACGAACTTAATTTAGGGAGTAATGGATGGTCGCGTGTTAACGGAAGAAGAGACAAAGATTAACGATCAATAAGGGTGGTAATTTGATTTGAGATCAAGGACAGGTGGTTTCCTATGGGAACATACTCGTCTATGTTTTAGGGGTGTTAAGGAAGTAATTCTAGTCATTTCTAAATATCAAATGATTAGATATCATGATCAAGAGTCGAAGGGTAGGTCGAATAACTCGAGACGAGTTGTAAACACAAGGCTTGGTTGATGGCTAACTATAACTATCATGGTCATAGGGAAACACTTGGTTTCTATCTATCAAGTACGAGTGTTCTGTCCTTCCAAATTAAGCGAAGGACAAAACGAATAAGAGTTCGAAGGAGATGTTTATTGCATACGACACATGGTTCAAAGACGACTGAATAAATTCAAAGAGAATTGCCAAGGCAGACGTGGATGAGATTCTAAGGAACAAGCTTAACTATATCTCCACCTACGTATAACGATAAATAAAAGCGAACCAAAGTGCAATAGGTTGATCAGACCATCATGCACCGGTTCTGATTAGACAATATGTTAGTGGGTGCGCACCCAATAAAACATGTCATGATCAAGCTCGATAAGGGAATAAGCTTGCAAAACATAAGCTAAACTAGCAGCATAGGATAGTCAAAGTTAGTAAAATCATAGGCACGATTAAAATTGAAGGAAGGGAAACTAGTTCAAACTTCTTAAGAACCTTGTAATGTCTTATGTTGGTGCCTATACAGTCGTTCTATTGTCTACTTGCTTAAGACTTGGTTAAGGTCACAAGGATGATTAGGTCGTAAGGCATTCTATCCAACTTACAAGAGTTAAACTAAGGGTGTTAGGACAATGGGCCAAGTCCACCTAGTATGGATTACCTTCCTAACCAACATCAAGCACGAAAGAAGGATAAGAATTAACGGTAGAGGGAATCAAGCAAGATGCAAATCAAGGGAGTCAAGGTGGAATCGAGGAGGTCAATTATGTGGATGAGATCCTAGACTCTAATCCTATACGCAGGCTTGCTTGGTACGGTAAAGTAACCAAACAATTTATCTTGACCTGCATGGGCCACCATAAAAACATGTAACGCTCCAGTCCCAAAATACATAGGACAAAGTACGTAGACATGCCAGCTGTATTCATACGAAGTACGTAGGTCTCGTATGAATACATAAGCTGTAAAATGTAGTAATCCAAGACAAACTAAATCTCATCCACAATGAAAAGAATAATAATATGAATATCAACTCGAATATTTATGATACAATCGTTGGGCGGAGACTAAGTCTACTACCAACTATCCCAATGAAAGAAATGTATAATAAATCGAGCGATAAAAATGGCAAGACGAACCAGGCACAATTGTCTTCGAAGGAATGAAGAATGCCACGACCTTGGCTAGGATACCTGTGGAAAATATGAACACACACCTGGGGAAAAACCAGGTCCTCAGACGGACGTAGCAAGATACAGGAAGAACAAGCTAATATGAACTGTCAGAATAAAATAATATATAAACTAGACGTAATCATGGAAAGGAGATTCTAACCGCCTAATGTGCAATTTAGAGGACAACTTTCATGCGCATGGGTGGGATTTTAGGCTATGTGTACGTAACTGGCATCCAGTCATCTGTATCCGGCCGTAACGTCCAAAACGTCAGAGGGCATCTGCAAATATATCGCCATAGTTCCATCCGGAGACTATGGTTTACCTGTTTGGATTGCCATACGCACTAGCGACTGTCCTCCCCCAATATTTCCTACACTGTTCAAGTCATGTCCATGGCTCGTCCAGTTTTGTAACTGCTTGTCTCTAAAACCCTAGTCATAACAGTTACGATCATCTACCGTCACACGACTTTAGAGATAGCTAGTCAATAAGTTGTGCCCCTAATAAAATGCCTCAAACCGTATAGTGTGAGTGTCACAGCCAAAGGAGATATAAGGATACCTCCAACAAGAAGGTAGTCCGCTAACACTAAGTCATCATGCATAAAATAAAATAACGACTAATAAAGTCGCTTGCACCCAAGTGTGGCTTGGACGCGCAGTTTATATCAAAGGAATCTAACAATATGAAATAAAGTAAATAATGCAGTAAATAAATAATTGACAGTTTAATTAGCAAGGTATACTTGCCTGTTGCGACGCCTGGTGAGCTGCCTGGTGTGGTATAATAAAGGTGGCACAAGTTCGACTTCGATGTTACATCTATGCAAGGGAGCCTCTGATGACGGCATGGACGGTTCAATCGGGTCCAGAAGAATTTAGCTAGGGTTGATAGGAGGAAGTCTAGTTTTGTACGGGAATAAGTGGTACGAGCAGTCATGGTCAAGAACCGATAAAAGATACCTATAGCATTTAGAAGTATAATTTTATAATATTAAAAATATCGTATTAGTTAAAAATAACTTTACGAAACTACTTAAAAATAATTTTATAAAATTTGAAAACAAATTATTTTTAGACAATTATTTAATAATCTGAAAATTATTTAGGATTTTAAAACGAACTTTTGAAATCATTGTAGGCCATGCCAAATGATTTTGGAAGTACTAATATATTTATAAACATCCTAAAATAATAATACCATTTTAATAACCATAATTCTAATAAAATAATAATACTACCATGTACGCGAAGAATAGTGTACTAAATAATAATGATAATAACATAGATATATAAATAGTAATAGAAGCTAAATAACAATTTATAATTACAGTAATAATAAGAATAATAATAATAATATTAATATTAATATTAATATTAATATTAAAATGACAATAGAAAAAAATAAAAAGAAAAGAAAAGAAATATTTAATATAAAAATAAAAATAAAAAATACACAAAAAAATATAAAGTATCAAAACAGAGAGTAGCTGAGCTACTCTCTTCTTCTTTCTTAGATAGGGAGAGAGAGAGAGAGAGCGAAGTGGGGGGAGTAAAGGGGGCGGAGAGAGGGAAAGAGAGATGGGAGCTCGGAGAGAGGCTGGAGAAGGAGCGGGAAGAAGGGGGAAGGGCTCCGCCGGCGCTCCGGCCTGGGCGCAGTGGTGGAGAAGTATGCGCGCACGGGGAAGGCAGTGCTCGGAGCGGTGGCCGACACACGGCGGTCACAGACGCTACGGCAAGGGCGGAGGAAGGCGTGGGTGAGGAGCCGAGGGTGGTCGCCGGCGTGAACGAAGGGACTCCACGCGGCGGCGCTCGACAGGGCATTGTCGGGGCTGGGTTCGACGGACGGCGAAGGGCGGCGGAGGAAGAGGGTTTTGGGGGTGAGCGGAGCTGCGGCGGCGCGGCTCTGGTGAGGAGCGGAGGTTGCGGCGTTCGAGAGGGGTCGGAGAGGCGGTGGACTAGGTGGAGAGGAGCGGCACGGAGGTCTTCAGCGTCGGGCGACGTCGGGCGACGTGGGCACGACGGGGCGCTCGCCAACGCGGGAAGGCGTGTGGCTTGCGCCCAGCAGCGATAATCGGAGCGATCGCCGTAGTGGCGGTGGACGGCACGGACCTGGGCGGTTTCGACGGGCGGTGGAAGAAGTTGGTGGCGATGGACACCAGGGTGCGTCGGAGGCGGGGTGCAGAGGACCTGGTTGGTCGCCGTCAAGGCAGCGGTCGCTATGAAGCGTAAGCGGGGTCGACGCTCACCGCGGCGGGTTCGGCACGGCGGAAAGGAAGTTGGCACGGTCGATCTGCCAGGTTAGGCTCCTCCTTTTCTTCCATCTGGTGGTGGTCGGGTTGGTGGACCAGGTTTGGGTACCGGGACTGGTGGTGGTTATGGCGACGGCGGTGGTGATGCCGAGGTAGAGTCGCCGGAGGTGGAGAAATCCGGTGGGTTGATGGCGTCGGGAAGGGTCGATGGCGAGGGGTTGTTTGCTGGCGGAGGAGTACGGGTGGTTCCGAAGGTGGTGGTGCTCGGTGGTAGGCTGGTGTCGGTTTGTAGGGGTGATGGTGTCAGATTTTGGTCTGGTCGGGGTCGGACGAAGGGTGGTGGTCGTTGGCGAACGGAGGAGACGGGGCTGGGTTCGCAAGTGAGGGTCGAGGAAGCTGCTGTGTGGAGATGGCCGAGGACGGGCTGGGATCGGTGATCGAGACGGCGCGACTGTGCTTAGGATTTGGATTAGATTTAGGGTTTTGATGGTGTGTCGGGGGTGTCCGACACGGAGAAGATAGATAATGTAGTTGTAAAAAATGGAATAAGAATTTGGATGGTGGAACACGGACACGGTGCACGCACGGAGAATTATTTGTGGATTTTGTTGTGGATCAATAATGAATTGGAGGAGTACCTGCCTATTTATAGGATGTGGGGATTCCTAATTAGATATGGATTATGATTTAAAACCCAATTTAGATATTTCCTAATTTAATTTAAAATCAAATCCAATGTAAATACAATCCAATTTAAATCAAAATCCAATGCAAAATACAAATCAATTTTAAATCATATCCCTCTAGTTTAAAATCCATTCAAATAAATCAAATTTCAAATATAGTTACTAATTTAATCTATTTAAATAATCCAAAAATTAAATCAAGATTTAAATGGCCACAATAACTTCCAAATTTATTTTTCAAAATACAAATAATAATAATTTCGAAAATAATAAATATTTTTAAATATCTTTTCGAATAATAAAATATTAATATTAATAAATCTCAAAAATTATATTTTTATTTAAAATAGACTAATAATTAATTACGGAATATATGTGTGCACCAATAATACATACATGACTATGCCTTTTCTAGTAAAAATATTATCTATCATTAATAACCTTTTTAGAAATGACGTAAAAAATAATAAGCGTAAAAATGATAGCAAAACTAATTATTATATCTATTATTAGAAACTTAGGGAAAAAATAGAACAAAATGTTTTTCTAAAATATGTACACTCGCACATATTCGCACTCGTCGAGCAATTTCGAAAAATAAAATTTCGGACGCGACGTAAAATACGACTACGCGTCGTACAATAAAAAAAAATTAAATCAGTACCAAATTTAATAAAAAATTAGTAGAAAATTTAGGGGTTTTACACATGGGCACCGAACCGTTGACTTCGTCACGAGATCTTGCTACAAGTGTGGCGAGGTAGGCCATATAGTTACATATTGCCCGCATAAAGTTTCCGAATCAACCCAACTCACCAAGGAACGTTCCGAATTCGCATAAAGCGCCGATACTACAAGGCACAAATGCGGTGCCCATCAACCAGCAGAACCAACCCCATGGAGCTCAAGGCCGAGTTTATGCCTTAACTCGGGATGAGGCATTTGCGTCCGATACTGCTGTAACAGGTATATTATTCTACAAAAATACACCTACTCGAGTACTATTCGATTCGGATGCGACGCATAGCTTTATATCTGTTGATTATGTGAAAGAAAATAAAATAACCATGCAATCACTAGATATAAATATTAGTGTTAGCACTCTGTCGGGAGTCGATATGCCTGCGAACTTTATTTGTAGGGATAGCCATATTTGCATCGGAGGAAGATATCTATCCTTGGATGCCGTCGTACTAGACATCAAAGCGTATGACATAATCATGGGCATGGATTGGTTGGGCGCTTGTCGTGCAACGATCGAGTGCGCAGAGAAGAGAGTAGTGTTTCGTCTTCCTGGCGAGACAAAGTTCTCATATTAGTGCGGTATGGTCTCGAAGACGGCAATGATGATATCGACAATCTTGGTGAGGCGCATGCTGCGTTCCAGCTGTACGGGATACTTGGCATCAGTTCGAGACACGCGGAAGGATAATACAAACCCAATACAGACAGATGTTGTGGAAGATTTTCTCGACGTTTTTCCTGACGAGATGCCCGAAATGCCGCCGGATCGAGAAATTGAATTTAGCATCGACACCTTTCTGGATACACGACCGATATCAAAGGCGCCTTACTGAATGGCTCCAGCAGAACTGAAGGAGCTGAAGGTGCAATTATAAGAGTTGCTAAACTGCGGATTTATTTGCCCTAGCGTCTCTTCGTGGGGAGCTCTCGTATTATTCGTGAAGAATAAGGATGGGTCGATGCGGCTATGCATCGAATATCGTAAATTCAACAAGGCGACCGTGCGGAACAAGTATCCTTTGCCACGAATCGATGACTTGTTTGACCAACTACAATGCGCATCAGTGTTTTCAAAAATCGATCTTCGTTCAGGCTATCATCAATTGAAGATCAAGTCCGATGACGTATCAAAGTCTGTCTTCCACACTCTATATGGTCATTACGAATTCCTAGTCATGAAGTTCGGTTTGACGAATGCCCCAGCCACTTTCATGGATATGATGAACCGAGTCTTCCGATCTCAAATCGATAAATTTGTAGTCATGTTCATTGACGATATCCTCATATACTCAAAGAATCGAGAAGAGCATGTAGAGCACTTGAAGACGGTGTTGCAGACGCTGCATGAAAACAAATTATATGCCAAGCAGAGTAAGTGCGAGTTCTGGATGAGTAGCGTGACATTTCTCGGATATGTAATCTCTGTCGAAGGTGTCGCGATGGACCTAAAGAAGATTGAAGCGGTGGTAGATTGGAAACGACCTGCCTCATCCAGTGATATTCGAAGTTTTCTGGGCTTAGAGGGCTACTACCAAAGATTCGTGCAAAACTTTTCATAACTAGCGTCGCCTCTGACTCGCCTCACCCAAAAGGGAGTAGTATTTGAATGGAGTGACGACTGTGAATCCAGCTTTCAAGAGTTGAAGCAACGGCTCGTCTCAGCTCTAATCCTCGTACTTCCAGACGGTCCAGAAGGCTTTCAGATATTAAGTGACGCATCGGGGACTGGCCTCGGGTGCGTACTCATACAGAGAGATAAAGTCATCTCCTACGCTTCACAACAGTTGAAGTAGCACGAGAAGAACTACCCGACGCACGACCTAGAATTGGTGGCGATCGTGTTTGCGTTGAAGCTCTGGCGACACTACCTCTATGGTATGGCATGCAGAATCTACACAGATCATAAAATCCTAAAATACTTGTTTATCTAACGAGAACTCAACCTACGACAGCGACGTTGGCTCGAACTCATAAAAGATTACGAGCTAACGATCGAGTATACGCCGAACAAGGAAAACGTGGTAGCCGATGCGCTTAGCAGAATATTTATGGGAACACTAGCCATAAATAAGGAGATACGGTGAGACCTTGAAGCGATAGGTATCGAACTCGGAATTGAGTATCGACACCTGCACCTAGCTCAGCTGAAGTTAGGATCGAGCCTGCTTAGCAAGATAAAGACCGCACAGAAGGACGACTCATTCCTGAAGAAGATGCGCGAGCTGATTCCAACAGGAAGGGCGACTGACTTTGCGAAAGACGGAGACGGGACGATACGAATAAAAGGAAGGCTCTACATTCCTGAAACTGTCGAACTCAGAAAAGAAATTCTGACGGAGGCACATTATGTGAAGTATTCGTTACATCCTGAAAGCACCAAGATGTACAAGGACTTGCGCACAAACTTCTGGGGGCACGATATGAAGAAAGACGTAGCTACTTTCGTATCGTAGTACATGGCGTGTCAACAAGTAAAGGCGGAACACCAAAGGCCAGACGGAGAGCTACAGAACCTCGCCGTTCCCGAGTGGAAGTGGGACAGCATCTCGATGGATTTCATTGTGGGATTTTCGAAGACGCCACGGGAGAATGATGCGATTTGGGTCATTATTGATAGATTGACCAAGTCGGCTCACTTTATCGCAATTAAAGTAGGATGGAGTGTCGATCGATTAGCACAAATATACATCGACGAGACTGTTCGACTGCATGGGGTACTGATCTCAATAATTTCAGACAGAGATGGGCGATTTCTATCGTATTTCTGGACGAGCCTAAAAGCGGCGATGGGGACCAAACTGAACTTTATTTCTGTATACAATCTCCAAACAGACAGACGGAGAGGGTAAATCAGATCTTAGAAGATATGTTGCGTCTGTGTGCGATCGACCTAAAGACTAGTTGTGATACACATTTGTCACTTGCGGAGTTTGCGTATAACAACGGTTATCAGTGGAGCCTTCAGATGGCTCCATACAAAGCGCTCTACGGGAGGAAGTGTCGTTCGCCGATATGCTGGGATAAAATTGGAGAGCGACAAATGCTTGGACCGGAACTGGTGGAGCAGGCCGTCGAAAAGGTTCGCTTGATTCGAGATAGACTCTGCATCGCGCAAAGTCGACAAAAGAGCTACGCAGATCTTCGTCGACGATTGCTAGAGTTCTTGGTCGGGGACCATGTGTTTCTGAAAGTAACGTCCATGCGCGGTGTGATGCGGTTCAGCGTTAAAGGCAAGTTGAGCCCGAGATTTGTAGGCCCCTTCGAGATCATCGAGCGAGTTGCAACGGTTGCTTATCGGATCGCACAACCTCCTGCCTTGGCTGATGTGCACGATGTCTTCCACGTTTTATAACTTCGAAAATACGTGCACGATCCAATTCATGTGGTCAGCTTCGACCAATTGGAGCTACGAACTGACTTGTCTTACTTGGAGGAGCCTATTCAAATTTTGGACCATAATAAGAAGGTGCTACGAAATCGGTCGATGTCCCTGTTCCGCGTGCTTTGGCAGAACCATTCAGTCGAGGAGACGACGTGGGAGATGGAGGCGCAGATGAAAGAGAAATACCCTGCGTTGTTTGTCTAAGTTAAGGTCAGACCCTTGTTCTAAAGTTTTGGGACGAAACTTTTTCTTAGTGGTATATTATGTAGCGTTCCGCTTTCGATAGGCGACAGAACTTCATAATATGCTTGCGCCATCAGATCGGCCGGGAACTTAGATGGCCATCTGACTCGATCGCTAAGCTTGGTAAACGATAACGCCTTGCGGTATCGATTCAAATCGATTTGGACGAAAGTTACGAGAATCTATCCAACTAATGGAACAACTTCTGTTGGAATAAGTCCTAGATGCAGCG
Source organism: Iris pallida (assembly GCA_029216955.1). Lineage (NCBI taxonomy): Eukaryota > Viridiplantae > Streptophyta > Magnoliopsida > Asparagales > Iridaceae > Iris > Iris pallida. The sequence goes on from JANAVB010042018.1 coordinate 15,817,858, forward strand.
GGCTATGTCTCGGCGAGTGAGCTCTCTATAAGAGTCCCTTCGACGGGACCGGACCGCTGTATGGTTTTCTTGGAGCTTTTGCCGCTGGGCTTGATGAAGTGCTTTCGTGTCGTTTTCATGGATGCAAATACAAATTTCGAAACAAGGGAAAAAGAAAGAATTCTAACAAAGTGTTGGTGCCATTGCAGGAGCTCGCATAACTAAAGCTTGACGTTGCGAAGCGCTTCGACGATCGGCACGAGCAAAGTAAACGGTGGGTGATTCGGCCCCTTCTTTTCTACTCTGTCCCGCAAACTAATTCCTTGCCTCGAATTCATTCAAATCGAACGATGCCAAGTTAATTGCATGCCAATCCACTAAGTTCAAGAACTCGGGAAAAAACGTATCGATTTAGAGTAATTCACTCTAAAAATACAAGTCTATCACATAAACCAGAAAGTTTAAGGTTCTAGTAAAAAGATAGACTATTTTACGTGCTGCAAAATAATACAAAACGTCGATTATGGGTTATGATGCCTCGGACAATTTGGTGCCCACGGGATGCTAAATTGGGAGTACGGCTTGGGAAAAATGAATCGTTGCATAAGTTAGGAGAAATAATAATGTCGTTCAATACTGTTCGCGCTATACAAAATTATTTACATATATAAAACTGTTCACGCATTGGCATGGTCATGGACAGCTTGTGCACAAGTTGATATTTTTCCTCGTATCGGTATCCGGGACATCGGAATCGAATCGACCTAGGTGGAATGAATAATCGTGCTTCGGCACTGATGCATTGCGGGACCGTCAGTCAGGCTTGCAACCTAGACTTAGCGGGCCGAAATGCCGTTGAGATAGTCCCACGTGATGTATAACGTCAATGACCGCATATAAGATTTTAGCATGCTCACCTATTGTCTTATGCAGGTGTAAATATTATCTATATTTTCATGCAGGGACGAGCACGACCGTGGTAAGAAATATGATAAACTGCTACATTTCACTGTATGCTTTTTTACTCAAAGATGAATATCGAATATGAACTGAATTCATTTAGTTCTAATAGAAAGACAACTCTAAAGTATGCCTACCCTAGCAATCAGAGTCGGTTTAGACGAGTGGGTTCGTCTCGTCCACTTAGCAAGTGTGCTAATCCCATTCCCCTAATTTCCCCAGGTGCGGCAGACGCTTCCAACTAAACTGAAGCTGAAGTGCGGAGAGACGTTTTGAAGCTCTTCCTATGCTGAAGTATTTTGAAGCCAATTCAATCAACGGCTTATGTATAAAGGGGCGAATGTATGGGACGGCAAGCGTTAGTTCAGGCAACTTGTCGAGTGTATTTCTTTCTGTTTTCAATCAATGTAGCCGCAACGGCATCCAATGTAATTACGACTTGGACTTCGTTGCAAGATATGAATGAAAAGCATTTCTATCTTCCTATACTGCGTTTTATATTCTGATGTGATTTGTGAGTTTCAACTTGGCGTATTAATATGAAAAGCAACGTAACGTTCTTGCCTTGTACGAGTGCAATTCCAGACTCGTACGGCATCACGCCTTAGCGAGGACGATCGAATCGGCAAAGTAACACCGGTGACGAACGGTTTGTCGACTCGGGGTGTGACAGTTAATAGATTTTATAGCTTATGTATACATACGACGGTCTATATACTTTATATGTATACAGCTGGCATGATTACGTTCTAGTCCTTCTATTTTTATGACTGGGGAGTTACAGGGCGTCACGACAAACCACCATCAAAAATTATCATGTTCAGTTACTTGTCAAGTGTGTCCTACGATGGGTCACAATTTAAGAGTTATTCATGTAAAGCCATATTGCCATGCCGTTTTCGGGGTTAAATTAAGACAAGTTATGCCCAAGATTCACAATCATCAAATCGGGTAGTCACAAGTTAGGCTGAGTACAAGATGTAAGCAATTTAAAACATAACAATATAATAATAAAATAACATGCAAGGGACAAGGGTATGAGGGCCAAGGAAGCATGCGGTCCGCAGGACTGCATGCGACTAAGATCACATGTGGCCTAACATGTGGTCCGCAGGACTGCATGCGACCAAGATCACATGCGGCCCAACATGCGGTCCGCAGGACTGCATGCGGCCAAGATCACATACGGTCCTTAGGACTGCATGTGGCCAAGATCATATACGACAAGCAATGAAGTCCACATGACTTCATACGGCCAAAGCTCAGGCGGCCAAGATATGCGGCCCGCATGATTTCATGCGGCCAGGGCAACACTGCCGCAGGACTGCATGCGGCAAGACTTCATGCGGCCAAGGCAGCATTGCTCATCTTCTCTAAAATTAGAGAAGATGAGCCATGAAAGCCATGGTTTCCAAGCTCCGTCCAACCTCCGATTTAAGTCAGAAGTTGGACTTCCATAGGTAAAAATGGGGTAGAACAAAATTCTCCACAACATGGAACCACTAGATTTTAAAAACAAACAAGTTTGATAAATCAAAAGTGTCTTGAAATCGTATAAGAAAACAAATGAAACAAATAGAAATAAGTTCTCTCATGAAGCAAGCTAGAACTTGCCTAGGGTTTCTTGATAGATGGAGAGAGTTAAGAGGAAGAAGAAGAAGTAAATGAAGAGTAAAGGAAGAGTAAAGGAAGAGAGAAAGAAATTGGTTTATAAAGAAGAAAAAAGGGGGTTCACCATGATAGCCCAACCAAAATAAACCAGGCTAAACCAAAATAAACCAAGCCCAGCCTTGACCAACCAAGAGTAGGCTAGCAGGTCAAGTCCAAATACGGGTCAAAATCCGTATACGTACACTGGAAATACGTACAACGGAAAACGAGAGTGACAGCATTGACGCTCGGTCTTGCAACAGGATTGATACGGCCGAGATATATAAGACATGATGTATGGAACGGTGAAATCCTTTGTAGGCAAGAGAGAACTTGAGTGTTGTAGCCAATCTAGCAAATTCAGTTGGGCTATTAAAAGCCTTTGTAATCTCAGTTCATTATCAATAAAGATAATTGTTTCGTATACTCTGTTTTTTTTTCGTTTGCTAATATCAAATTGAAGATAAACCATTTTGAGAACTTGTCATGTTGCCTTGTACGAGCGCAACTCCAGGCTCGAGCGGCATCAAGCTCCCAGCGAGTACGATGATTCGGGTGATTCCGGGTCGGGGCATGACAGTAAACCCTTGTTCCATGGCTCAAATAAGAATACGGTATCGAATGCTCTATCAACTCTATCCAATATTGACATAACAACTCAAAGATCAAAATAGGACAACTGTGCATAGTTTTAATATTATTCGATAACCTATGCTTACTTAAAAGTACTTCAACTTAGGGGTCATGCCTTATCGGTACGCTGTTGGCTGTAGTGAACCTGCAGTCTCCATAATTCAAATGAATGGGGACAGTGCGTATTTGCCTTGCCATTGTAAGTTATTGAAAATTATTCCAACTATGTCCATAAGAATTTCAAAGGAGCTTCTAAAAATTCAAACAAGTCGACCATGATAGGAAAAGTGTAAGTATCTGTCCTTGAAGTGGAAGTATCAATTTTGAAAATCAAATGATCGATTAGGAAGAAAACGATCGAAGATGAGAGAAATATAAATCATATATATATCTTGAATTTCAAAAAAAAAAGACTCAGAATAAATATATGGATAATTGAATCAAGTTAGGCTCAAAACTCGATAGATGGAAATAGAATATTGACTGTTAGAAAAAAAAACATTACTATAGCCAATGGGAATTAAATAAACAATACAGATCTTATCATATGACGATGTTTAGAGAAGGCAAAAAATATAATTTCATAAATGGTTAAGATTAGAAATTGAATCCTAGGAAAGCCTAATTTACCAATCGAATAGTCTACCTACCTTTGATCCTAATATCGTGTCAAAACACAATAATACATCCTTCTAGAAAAATTCCTCAAGTCATCTAATAGGGTTTAGAATTAAATAAATTCTTACCTATCATATGGTTTATGCAGCAACTTTAACTACTAAACAGTCAAATTGAATAAGGGACCCTAGTCCTAGTCATTCTCCTAAAATTAAATCAATCCTAATTGGGAATAAGCACTTCCTAGTCGCAGACTCGCAGTAGCATGACTAATAAATGTACTACCATAATTTTGCAATCATTTACGAAAACAGACCTGCATGGGCCACCAAAAAAACTTGTCACGATCCGCTCCCATTTTTCGGTTCACGAGTACGTAACTAAGTCCATTCTACACCACAGCATCAGCGGTAGTACGATGTCTATACCTCAATGTCAATCTCAATATAAAAAAATCACATCTATTTGCTTATGCATAATAATTATTTTATTTACAAATCCAATAATATAAAAACCTGCTAAAATAAATAAATACAAGAAGTGTCTAATCTATCTAGACTCTAAAGTCGGCCTCCAAGGTCTCTATCTCCCTCGTATAGTCTATAGCACAAAAGTAGGAAGCATGTCAAGTCACCTGCAATGATCCAGTCAAAAAAGGAGTAAAGTATAATTCTATTGTATTTATGTAACCTAATACAAAATAAGCTAGACAAGTAGTGATGCGATAGAGAATAAAGAAAACATGTATATGAACTGGAAATAATAAACATATACAAGAAACTACTAGCAAGAACATGTATGAACAAGACAACTGGAACATGAACAAGTAAAACTAATCAAACAGTGATTTGAAATACCTTTTGACATGTGAATGGCTGGGCTAATATGTCACATCATATGATGGCTATCCATATTTTTGGTACGGACAACCCATATGTGTGGTGTATGACTTAGCTATCCAAATTAAACATTCATTGAGGTTTGTTCATAAGTCTACTTAGTATTTCTCTTCCAGACTCATTAAACAGTCAATAAACGAGCAATAATACAATCAAGCCTATTGTGTCACAATCGTGTCTCAATAGGATATCAAATGAAAACACAATGTTGTATAGCATTATAACATACTGGAAACATAAAACAATAGTGTACTTGTCTCAAGTTATGTTGCAGTTGACATGTGCGACATAATCTCGATTTGGTTGAAAGTTATCGTCGTTATGGCTAACCGTGACCAAATCGATGAATTATCAATCAAATTTGAGTTCAACGAATTAAATAAAATATTAAACAAATTTTAAAATTTTAGAAAATTTTATGTTATAGATCATTATGTCAACATCGCAAAATTTCAAACGGATCATAAATCAGAGTTCGGGATCTCCCGAAATCTCAAAAATAGTGCAATGCATCAATTTTTAGACAACCGACACTCAAATAAATCTCCAAAAATTTACGTAAATAATTATAGAAAATAAAATATAGATTTAGAAAGCTAACCTCGATACGATTTTAACAAAAAAAATAAAGGTGAAACGGAGTCCGGAGTTGGTCGCAGCGCCTTCGCAAAGTTTCTATAGCTTAAAAAACGAGGCTGAAATTTATAACAAATTTTGGCCTATTTTGGACAAAAAATAGAGAAATTTTGGAAAAAAAAATATATGGGAGATGACATAGATTCAGTAGGTTTATATAAATGATAGTCATTACTTAATTAGGATTAGATTGGAAGTATTTTGATTTTGGGAGAAGAATAAGGACTCCTTAAATAGATGTAGATTGACTCATAATTTTCTAATTTGGAAGGGTCAAGAATCTATTAAATAAATCTTTCCATTAAATTCAAATCAAATCAATCCCAAAATTATATGGATCAAATCTCAATCCATAATTGATCATAACAATAATTGGGTTTGTGGAAAAAAGCAAATGGGGGCTTCCCTTTATATAGGAGATGAGAGATTTCCTAAATAAGGAAGGATTAGATTCAGTGAATTAAATCCTTCCATGAATTAAAGTTGATTTGACCAAATCCCAATCCATAATTAATCATAATAATATTACTTTAAAATAATATCTAATATTTTAAATAATCTTTAAAATAGATTTCATAAAATCAAATATTAAAAATATTGATAAGAATAATTCAAATATTCCTAAATATTTTTTTTTCATAAATACAAATCTCATCTAAAATAATATAGGAATAAAATAAATTCAATCATAATTTAGAATTGACCACATCTAAATCCAATAATATGTAATAGTGCAATAATATTTAAAAATAGATTTTTATAAATATAAACTTAAACATATTTGATAATAGAAAATTAATAAGTTTAAAAGTATATATCTTTTATAAAAACAAAATCAAAATTAAAAAAACAGTTTGACAAATTCCTTCGTCAATACAAATATCTTTTATAGAATTAAGAAAAAATAAATTTTATTTTCTAACTAGAAAATATATAAAACTAAAAATAAATAAAAAATTAAAAAAATAAAAAAATTCGAAAAGTGGGCTTATAGAGCGCACATGGGGCACATGAGGTGAAAGCAGTTGGTGATGCGTCTACCGAGTTGTGGCACAAGCGGCTCAGCCATATCGGCGAGAAGGGATGAGCTACTTGGTGAACATGAAGGTAATTTCAGGACTAAAGTCTACAAAATTGGAGAAGTTCATGCACTATTTGGTGGGAAAGCAAAATAGTGTGTCTTTTCAAAGTCATCCAAGTTCGAGGAAGCTGGCGTTGCTCGAGTTGATTTACTCGGATGTCTGCGGTCGTATGAAGGTAAAATATATTGGCGGTGCTTCTTATTTTGTGACGTTTATTGATAATTGTTCCAGGAAGGTTTGGATCTATGCTTTAAAGACCATGTATCAGGTGCTGCCCACTTTCAAAGAGTTTCAGGCCTCTGTTGAAAGGATGACGGGAAAGACGCTATTATGTGTTCGTCCGACAACGACGACGAATGCATCGGTCACCAAAAGACTCCACCAAAGACACCGCAGCTCAACGGTGTAACGGAGCATACATGGACAGGACACTGATGGAGAGGGTACGATGTTTGCTATCAGAAGTAAACTTGTCAGACAGCTATTGGGGTGAGGCACTTTATACAACTGCTTATTCTATTAATTTTATCTCTTGGTACTCCTTTGCAGGGTGATGTACCTGACAAAGTATGGTACGACAAAAAGCCGTCATACAATCACATGGGAGTGTTTAGTTGTAAGGCCTTCGTGCATGTACCGAAGGACGAGAGATCCAAACTTGAGCCGAAGACGAAGCGATGCGTCTTTGTTGGCTACGGTTAGAATGAGTTTAGCTATAGACTCTATGCCCCGTAGGAAGAAAGTTCTACAGAAGTAGGGACGTGGTATTCGTCGAGGATCAGACCATGACCAACACCCAGGATTCCGAGATGCCTTATGAGGCTGAGAAATTTTCTGAGTTAGAGTCATTTCGCTTCGAGCAGTTTCCAGAGGACATTGCAGAGGATCTAATTATGGGGGAGCCAGTACATGGAGTTGCTCCCAACCTTGATCATTAGCATGCTAATGGTGGTCAAAGTAACTCTCGAGAGGATGAGCATATAGTTCTTGAAGGGAAGGAGGTTGTTGATATACAGCCAGCACCAGTAGTTCCGTTGAAAAAGATGCGATGCTTGAGAAGTTCCATACTGATGACAATGGGTTGGACATGCTCACGAAGGTTCTACCAAGGAAGAAGTTTGAGTACTGTAGGCGGATCATTGGGATGATGGGTTCCTTCACCTTGTTGTGAAGGGATAGATTTGTTGGAGTGGGTGGGATTCTCAATCTATGTGAAAAATACTCCGGAGTTCAACGAGCGTCATCCGTGTGTTGGAGAAGCTCAAATAGTGCATCGATCGCCTATTTTGGAACATATATGGTAAGCAAATATATGATTGGAATTCCATATTTACTTTGATCATATATTTATGATTGGATCTTTCATATAATTGCTTTCCATATAATTGGACTTCCAATTATGGCAAACCAATTATGATTGAATTTCCATTAAATATATGATTGATACATATTAGAATTTTCCATATATATTGGTCTTTCATGTATAGATTTCCAATGTAATAATCCATATTCATGCAAGGGTTTATAAAATGTTGATGCATGCAAGTTGAAAAATAACAAAAAAAAGGAGAATGAAAAGTTGACAAGAGTGCTTGTACAACTTTGGGAAGAAGAAAGAAGAATTGGCGTTTCAGAGAAGGAGATCAATTCAGAAATTTTTCGTTGTCTTCTATCTTCGTGGTTGTAATCTATTTTCTGTCCAGTGAGTTGTGGTGATCCGTTTGGACGGAAGGGGCTTGTGGAGGGTGTATTCTTTTATTCCATTAGTGGAGGTTCTTTAGGGTTGACTCCGATCGTCCCGTGATTTTTTTCGTAAGAATTTTTACATAAAATCTATGTGTTTGCGATTTGTAATGACATTTTTGGTTTTTGTATTTTTTTTGCTTAGTTCTCTCGCAGGAGTTTCTGGTTTGGAAGAACAATTTTCGTACTTTATTCTCAACACTTCCTGTACCACATCGGAGCCACCGACTATGGTCCAAATCTGTAGACAATGTACGTAGCACTGCTCTAATTTAATGCTACATAGTAAGTCTACTACAGCAGCTAAACACTTGATCCAACTGTGACAGCGATCAAAATGTTTGTAATATAAACGTCACATTGAGTGCCACTGTGAGAGGAGATGCACATAATAATGTAAGTCTACCATATTCCTTAAATGAATGATATTGATGAAAACTAGGGGTGAGCATTCGGTTTATTCGATTTAAACCGAACCGAATTAGCCAAAACCGAATAAACCGAAATTCTAAAAATGCAAAACCGAAACCGAACCGAATTAGCTAAAACCGAAACCGAACCGAACCGAATAATAAATTCGGTTTATTCGGTTTGTTCGGTTCGAATTAATGGGTCGGACCCAATGATGGAATCGGGGTTAAATTATACTAAAAATTATAATTTTGATACACATATTTGTTCAATTTCGAAATTATGCACAAAGTTGGGCTAGTTGTTAAATTATCAATGTTAGAATTGAAAACACAAACATAGAATTATTATTTTCAAAATATACATTTTCTTAAATTGAAAATATTTACATATTTGTATAATTCTTATTCGGTTTTCGGTTTGGACCGAAACCGAAACCTAAAACCGAAACCGAAACCGAATAAGAAATTATTGTATTTTGAAAACCGAAACCGAATCGAATATTTTTGAAACCGAACCGAATCTCTTATTCGGTTCGGTTCGGTTCGGTTCGGTTTTCGGTCCAAAACCGAATAATGCTCACCCCTAACGAAAACAGTATGGCCGATAAGTATGATATTTATACCTATGGGGCCATGAACCTATTAAAAAAATACAGTCCTATAGATAGGCTTGTCTAACCAAATTAGATGTAGAAAGACTTCATTTCATTTCATTTAATTTTAATTAAATTTTTTTTATAGTTGGAAATGACCTAGGTCACCCTCATCATGTGCTGCATTCAAATGGTGCAACTTTATTTACGTTCTTGTACTTAATATATAGTTGCATTAAAATGTTTTCTTTGTTTCCTTTCGGATATAAGAATCTATTACTATATAATAATAAAAAGTTAAAGTCTTATCCTATAAATTTTATTCGAAAAATATATTTACTTATGTTTACTTATTAAAATTATTCATTAAATTTAACACGTGCAGTTAGGTAATTACGTATAGAATCAAAATTATGTAGATACTGGTATATGATCTTTCCAAGTAGCAAAAATAAAAAAAAAATCGTTATTTGTTCTTCTCAAGTAGTAAAAAATTGAGAAACTATTGTTTGATCTTTCCAAATAGTATAAATACATGTGTGCATGTATACTAGTCAGGGGCAGAAGCATGTGGAGCTCACTGGGGGCCCGCCTCCCAGTGGAAGAAAAAAATGGATTTTTTTTAGGAAGCATCAGTTGTAGACGGGTGTATTTAACAGGAGATGGGCCTCGAGTCAAAAAAATAAAAAAAGAAAGACAACTTATACCTTATCGTATGGTACTCCTCACTGCTAAAATCTGCCAAAATAGCGACGTATATTAGCGACGGCGAAAAAATCCGTCGCCGAAAATTGATTATAGCGACTCCTAGTGTTACATGTCGCCGACCGTCGCTGTGTAGCGACGTTCAGCGACGTAGCGTGTATTACGTCGCTGAATGGTGACGTTCTGCGACGGATATTTTTTTACGTCGCTGTATTGCGACGTAAAATTTTTACGTCGCTGACGTATTTCATATAGGGTTACTGGCCCGATCGAAATCACAATTTTTCACCCAAAATTTTTTTGTTCCCGTTCGATCCCCCTCTCCCCTCTCTCCCCGGCGAACCCTCCCCTCCGGCGACACCCTCCCCTTCTCCTCCCGGCGACCCCGCTCGCCCGCTGACCCCTCCCTCCGGCGACCAGCCTCCCTTCTCCGACGAAGTCTCCTTCCTTGCCGCCTTCCTCCTCCGACGAAGCCACCCTCCTCGCCGCCTCCATCCTCCGACCGAGCCGCCCTCTTCAGGTAAACCCTAACCCTAGCCCTAGCTATCTAGACACAGACACGGACACGAGATATTTTGATGGTTGGTTGTGAGTGAAATTTATTATTGAGAGTGTGTTAAAGAGAGTGAGCCAGGAGAGAGAGCGGCTGCCTGTGGAAGCAGCATGTAATCCCTCGGCAGCAGTAGTAGTCCCCACAGGGGACTGCATATAATGCAGCAGCAGTAGCTGTAGAATACAGCAGCAGTAGCAGGGCACTTATTGTCCTGTTCTGTTTGCATAGCAGTGAGCTATCAGCCCCTCCCCCAATCACTTTCCATATTATTTCATTCAACCATTCCCCCATACTATATCAGTCCACATATATATAAACCCCATAACAGTCCATACAGTTCATATAAATTCGGTCCAACATTAAATACCTCAATGTCCATTTTCCATGCAATAGGACAGTTTGTTTCAAGTTTACTCAGGTAAACATGAAAGCAAAGATTATTAAATACCTATGAAGCTATTGTGTACCATCAAGTGATACTAAATCTAAGAAGTCATCAACTGTAGCAAAATTAGTATCGCGGTAAGAGGATCATCAAGTCTAGTACTTATGATCCAATTCCATAAACCTACATTTGAGGATGAATTAAGCAATCATCCTCTACTTTTTAAGGTAATGGGTATGATATTAAGGCAGGTGGATAGATACTAGCCTAAGGTAGATAGTAATATCTATTAGCCTAAGGGACTAAGTTATCTACTAGCCTAAGGGTAGGATATTACTAGGATATGGTATTATCTAGTATCTAAGGTAAAGTGGATGTTAAGATATTAGTTACCTAGACTAAGATATTGAGATTCCAACTTAAGGTATTGGTATTGGGATACCAATAGCGATAAGGTAAAGGATACCTTGGTAGGTAATGACTAGAAATAGGATATTTGACTTAGATTTGACCTTGTTTGACCAAGGTTGACTATTTTGACTGAAAGTCAAAGTAGAGTCAACATCTGACCTAGATTGGACTAAGAGTTGACAAAGTCAATTATAGGTCAACCCTTGACCTAGTTTGACCTTGTTTGACCTTGTTTGACTTTGTTTGACTTAGCTTGACCTTGTTTGACTTTGTTTGACTTAGTACAACCTAGTTTGATCTAGATTGCATATCATTGTTATTAGTAACTGTCCGCTACTAATGTGTGTCCCATAATAAGACATAATATACAAATTTGTGCCTATTGGTCCATCTTTGCAGAATTATTTCCAAATGGATATGAATTACTACTTGCAAAATCGTTCATGGATGTACAATCGTCGTTCTGATGATATATGTGGTGTGCGGGATAAATACGTAGCGGAAGTAGAGCAGTTCCTGCAGTTTGCTAAGGCGTTCCCTCAGTACATGGACGACACCAAAATTAAGTGTCCGTGTGTGAAATGTCATAACGTGAAATATTATCCAGAAGTAGATGTGACATATTATTTATACTCGAGGGGTTTCAAGCCTAATTACTATCAGTGGACCGCACATGGAGAACTTGTATCTTTAGCATCAGAGCCGGAGCCTTATGTTGAGCCGTATATGCATGCGGGACCTAATTTTGTTTCAGATAATCATGCATACGACGACAGGTGCATGAACATAATTTTCGATGCTGCGGGGCCTAGTTTCGTTCATGATACAGCTGAGGAGGCACCGAATGTCGATGCTGCAAAGTTCATGGAGTTGCTGGAGAATGCAAGGACTCCATTGTATCCTGGTTGTGAGGATCATTCACCGTTGGAGATGGTTACAAGACTGTTGAACATTAAGTCAGATTTTAACATGTCGCAAGAATGCTACAACCGAGTGTTGGAGTTGATTATAGAGATCTTGCCGGCGGGTGCTAAGTTACCTAAAGACTTCTATCGGTCTAAGAAGATGGTGAGATCACTCTGGATGGGATACGAGAAAATTGATTCTTGTCGCAATGGGTGCATGATGTACTACAAAGACGACAAGGACACAGATATGTGCAGATTTTGTGGTGCTGATCGCTATAAGACAACTACTACAAGAAGGTCTACCGGTACAAGAAGACCGACCGATTCAATGCACTACTTGCCTTTAATGCTGCGGTTGCAAAGATTATTTATGGTGAAAGAGACAACCGAAAATATGAGTTGGCACATGCGAGAACAGATTAAAGGAGTGTTGGATCACCCATCCGATAGAGAAGCGTAGATGCACTTTGATCGAGTGTATCCTGATTTTGCTTCAGATCCGCGTAATGTCAGGTTGGGGCTATCTTCTGACGGTTTTGCTCCTTTTGGTCTTTCGGGATCCCAGTATTCGTTCTGGCCTGTGATTGTCACTCCGTATAACCTACCGCTGTAACACCCAGTTTTCCAGATGAGGATAATTTTAAAATTTTGTAATTATAATTATTATTTATTGATTATTATTTCATATTATGATTTTTTGTGATTTTTAATCATTTTTAAACTATTTAAAATTATGACCTGTGATTTTGACATTTTACTATTGTTTGGTTTTAATTTCGAAGAATTTGTCACCTCCAGTTTTCAGGAACAGGGGTATTTTTGTCATTTTATATTTTTGAAATATTTTTGAAATTTATTTTATTATTTATGATATTGTTTTGGGATTATTTGAGTCGGGTTCGAATTTCAGTTCAATCCGACTTGAAACGGGGACCCGGGGGTAGAGTTGACTTTAGTGGACCCACACATTAGTTAGCCATGGCCCACATGATAGAAATATTTTAGTTAGAGGTTGTCACGCCCCAGAACCAGAATACTGAAGAGCGGGGGAATGACTCAGCCAGCTACGTATTACGGGTAGATGAATACCGTATAATACGATCAATGCTGTCTAACCAGACGAGGGGGTGCATACTACATGAAAGTCTCACTATGGTCATTTCACATCTATTGTCTCAATCATTCAAACAAGAAGCAAAAATAAAGAACATGTAAGATAAAGCAGTAAGGCGTCCCAAACACTCAGTCAAAATGTTCTAGAGACCTGGCTTTACAAAACATAGCCAGATGGTATAGTAACATGTACACAATTATTATCAGTTGCAGCCTGACTTAATTACAATTATGTAAAAGTAAGTGCAAGACAATCCGACTAACATGTCGGTGCCAAACGGCTAAGTATGAAGTAAATAACAAAACGAGCGGTGGAGTAAGGAACCCACTCGAGTCCTCCTGCGATCATTCTCCTAGTATTGACCATCTTGGAGGTAGAAGTAAGCTGGATCCTCGAGGACTGGCTCTAAATCTGGCCATGCAAAACCAGAGAGGTTAGACATCTAATAGCAAGTACCACAAGGGAGCACGATATGAAGGATTAAACCAGTAAGTAAGAGAATATGATAATAGATCTCTGCTATCCATTAGGATTCACATAACATGACGACACTTCGAACCAACCTTCCAACCAAACAAGGACAGAAGTTGGCCCGTCATGTCCTGACATTCTGATCATCTCAGTTAGGCAACAGAGTAGGTACAGTACACAAACAAATCATCTTGAACGGCCAATCAACTACTACGGCTTGCTATTGTGAGTCCCAAGTTACCTTAGAATTATGCAAATAGGGATTCTTCAGTTCTCACTATGTGCGAGCAAGGCTAGTCTATCCAATCAATCAATTGCGCCAATCATGTAATTAGACAAGTCCCAGCGGGACGCCCGCCGTTAATATAACATGTACAATAATATAAGCAGATACCGTTCCCTGCCCGTGTGACAGATTTACAGTATCTGTGGGAACCAGCCGGCCTGTCGGGCACTACTAGTCCCAAGAGGGCTGCCATGTAAGAACTCGGGAATCCATTCTCTCCATGCCATCATTTATTTATTTGACTTAATAGTCTCTACATTGAGTGAAGTTCCATGCCGTAGATCATGGTCATTCAAATGAGTACTTTTGTACGGGGTACGATATGCGCAACTCTACAACGATACCCGTGCGGCTAGGTTGTAGGTCTTACATAGCGTAATACAACAATCAAATCTAACCACGGAGTAATCATGCCTTGACTATAAAGTACACATGCTGTTTTTATAAGATAAATAAATAACTAAATAAATAAATAAATAATTTGAAGCCTGCATGTGTCTGTATGCCAATATTCGGGATCGGCTAATCGATTACAATAGTTCATTACATGAACGTGTCTCATTCATTCAATTTAATAAGACGACTAGCCAGTCTCTTAGTTCCAACTAGGAACGCATGATCAATTATTAGTCAATGTCACAATCATTATCAATGGTGACAAGGCATGAAAATCAATAGTATTCAGTGGAGTCGAGTCTACGACTCCCAGGGTTAAGTTCCAGTCATACTGGGTATCCATGGATCAATCAGGACACAAGGCACATTCCACATAACAATCTGTATTAACAATATTAACATATCATGATTTTACCAAGTTCATAAAAGGGCATAAGGATATAATGGAAGAATTATTATGCCACCATTAAATGAATAAATTATAGAGCAAATAGAAACACTCAGGTCAGGAAGTCACGCCAACAAGTCTATGCTAAGGCCAACAAGTCGCACCAAGTCTAGCAGGTAGGAGTGAGCGTATAAACAACGTGAGCGTGAAAAATGGTTCACGTATGAGCGTGAAAAGCGTGATAAGAAATTCACGCACGCACAGCGTGAGCGTGAAGAGAAATTCACGCACTCATAACGTGAGCGTGAAAAGTAACTCGCGCACGCACGCACAGTGTGAGCGTGAAAAGTGATAAGAAATTCACGCACGCACGCAAAGACGTGAGCGTGAAAAAGTAATAAAAAATTCATGCACGCATACAAAGACGCATGCGTAACTCAAATGTCACGCTGGCACGTAAGGACGTGAGCGTAACTAAAATTTACGCTGACACGTACAGACGTAAGCGTGACTAAAAATCCACGCACGCATGTAAGAACATGAGCGTGACTAAAAATCCACGCTAACACGTAAGAACGTGAGCGTGACTCAAAATTCACGCTAACACGTAAAGACGTGTGCGTGACTAAAAATTCACGCTCGCACGTAAGAACATGAGCGTGACTAAAATTCACGCTAACATGTATGAACATAAGCGTGACTAAAATTCTCGCACGCATGTAAAGACATGAACGTGACTGAAAATTCACGCACGCACGTAAAGACGTGAGCGTGACTGAAAATTTATGCACGCACGTAAAGACGTGTGCATGACTGAACCTTCGTTCCCAGCCAGAAGTGAAGTTCCCATGGTTCAGAATGGTGTAGAAGGAGAAGCTCTACAACATGAACCATCTATTCCGAAAAGCACGCTAGGTTGGGAGATCAAAACCCATGAACAACCGAGAAGAAACAAGCCAAAGAAATCAAAAATGCTAAGTACTAAACTCTCTTAGACTGATGAGAGGAAGAAGAATGAACCATAAAAATGGTTCTCTAGTGGAAGCAAGAAGCAAGATGTACTTGCCTGTTGTTGGTTGGTGGAGAGAGTGGTGAGGAAGAAGAAGAAGAAGTAATGGAGAGTTTATGAATAGAGAGAATGAGATGGGGGCTTAAATAGAAAGGGTGGTAGTAGGTGGGGGTTTGTGGGGTTCGGTTCATATGAACCACCATAAACCTGAGAAGAACCACCACGAATCCGAACCTAAAAGCAAGACTAAAAGCAGAGAATAACAGCAGGAAATAAAATGCAGAAAATAAAATACAGGAATAAAATTGCAGGAAATAAAATACAGATAATTAATTAACATAAAATTAAAAGAATTTAACTACAGGATAATACATAATAAATACTAAATAAATATACATGAGTTGTACATGTATAAAAATACGCAATCTGGGAACGGGGAGTGACAGAGGTTAGACTAATTATTATGGATAAGGTTAGTGTGATTAGAGACTTTAGAATGACAAATTTAGTCCCAACCAATTAGCCCTTTCCTAATACTAATAGAATAGGTTAGTGGGGGCATTTTGGACCTTACCAAAATAGGACAAATAGCCCCATATGGCCAGCCACTTTGGGAGAGGATAGGCTCAAGTTTATTTCATTATTCTCATCTACACTCTCTCTCTTGTTCTTCCCCAAATTTCTAGAGAGCAATCCCTAGCAATTTCTCCACCAAATCCTTCCATTTCGCCACCAAATCTTCTTCTTTCCTTCTCCATTCTAGCCAAGGAGGAAGCTACCCAAGGTTGGAAGAATTCGGAGCTCGTTCGTGTCCTTTTGGAATCTCTACGTGTCGGTGTCGCTCCGGAAAGGCTTTTCTTCGATTCGATCTACCGAGAGGTATAAATCCCTTCTCCTTTTCATTTCCTCATGCATATAGGAATATTTTGAACCCATAGGAATGACCCCCATGGTTGTATCTCCATTTGTGTCCATTTTGTGTCCATTTGGAGGTCATATGAGTGTCCTTTTGTTGTGGGTGTGTCCATGTGAGAAAATCCCAAATTTGGACACACTATGTGTTGTTGTTATGTATGAATGAATTATTACATGTTTAATCTCATATTTTTGTATTGGAGATGTGTTCTATAGTGTCTCATATATATCTATTAGTGTAGAGAGTGAGTTCTTGATATATTATGTTATATACTTGTGTTTCTTTTGTCTCAAACTACCTAAATTCGTCATATTATTTATCCACGTTTTTAGTAGCAATGACAACTTAGAAATGTCATAACTTTTAGCTTAAAACTCTGATTTATTTCCCATTTTTTTAAAAGAACCGTATCGAAGTTAGATTTCTAAATATATATTTTAATAAGCCAAATTCTTTCTGTAATTTTTTGTCGAATTATTTGAGTGTCAGCTGTACGAAAGACGAACGTGTTTCGATATTTTCGCGATTTCGGGAGCTTTCAGACACGAAAATGCGATCCGTTTAAAGTTTCAGAAAGCTAACACGAAGAGCTACAACATACTTTAATCCTAGAATTTAATGAATGCCCAATTGGTACAGTATTAGTTTTAAGTAGAAGAGTGACTATACGATATATGCATTTTGTGTAACCTATGAGCCTATGTAGTATGGATATTAAATGAATATAGAGTATGTAATGCATGATATGTTAGATGAATAAAATAATACATATATGATATATATTCTTTTTACATTAATTTATATATATGGTTGAATGCAAGCATGTAGGAATGCTATTAATATAATGCATATAAGCAATGCATGAATGAAAGAATGATATACAATGTATGCATGAAAGTATATAATGAATGCTAGATATGAATACAAGATATATATGAAATAATAGATATGAATGCATAATGTATAAATATTGTAATGCAATATATAATAATAACATGTATGGTAATGTAGAGTATATGATACAAGCATGAATGAATGGAGGAAATACATGTATATAGGTAATATAGAATGTAATATATGAAAGGAATGAATGATAATATATAACATGATATGTAGGTAATACAAGGTATGAAATATATGATGTGTGTATGTTTGTATGTCTCTATGTTAATGTATGAAATGATATGAATATACAATGTATGAATATGTATAAAATATGTAGGTAATGCATAGATGCTTGAATGAAATAAATGTTTGCAATATGTTAATATAAATACAAGTATCTAATATGCATGAATGTAAGTATAATATAATACAAGTATACATGTATGTATCATGTAAATGTAATATACATGATATGTATGTATGCATGTATACAAGGTAAGTATGTATGTATGTATTTCTATAAACTGAGTTAACCTATAACCTTTTACACACATACATTCATACACCCTTTGACATCATGTATCCCATGTCACATACACCTACCTATCACTAAATTTTAGAACATTAACACATATCCTTTCACACACATGCCAAACACACACATACTCACTTACTCTTTTACCTCTCTTTCTCTCTCTCTCTCTCTCTCTCTCTATATATATATATATATATATATATATATATATATATATATATATATATATATATATATATATATGTGTGTGTGTGTGTGTGCCTATATATATAGCTTTCCTATATATATATATATATATATATATATATATATATATATATATATATATATATATATATATATATATATATATATGAATATGTGAATATGAATAATATATATACATTATATGACTAAGTTTGTGTGCCTTGTTAGCTTATGGTTTAGTTTTGTGCTTGGTTTAGCAAGTGACTTAGGCTATGAGTTAGTAGCTATCTTGGATACTTGATTTGCATATACTGTTAGGGTTATATACTAAAAGCATCACTTTTGTAGTAACCTTATTTCCTTAAATTTTGAATGAGAATTATATGGGCAAATATTTGCATATTGTATTTATTCCAAGTGTTAATGCAAATGTCTAATATTCTATATTGTAGATAATATGGTGTGTGGTGTCACACAGAAGATCATATTATCAGTTTCCTATGGAGTATATAAATAGTTCACAACCTAGATGGACTTGGACAATCTATTGGAAAGGTTGTAGTGTAATCTGGTATTAGTCTATCTTGACCATAGGTTTACACTAGTACACTTTGTGTGTATTGAACAGGACCACTTGAGGTTGTTCTCTTTGTACTAACTACATAAGAGAACAAACACCTCTGTTATTATGGATGCTTGTACTCTTAATCCGGATATAATAATGGACATGTATATGCAATGTGCATTACTTTGACTCATAAAAGAGTGAGATTCATTATGGATCAACAACCTCTATGAATTGGGTAATAACATTGTATGTATGATGGACTGTTGATTATAAATAGAATCCATGTCCTGATACATCGGGTTGATGATGTCCTCTTAAGAAGCTCATAAAGATTGTCATATAAACCCTGCAGGTGGATTATATCTGACATGACAAATAAAGTTGAGCGGTACTACTTAAGGATAAAAGATGTCGAATCAATATAGTTGTCAGTAACTTAATTTGATCGACGGACATACGATATCTTAATATGGGAAGCCAAACGAGCATATAATAAAAGGAGCCCACAAACATAATTTGGGATTAGGGAGGTAGTACAACAATAGCTCATTAGTGGACCGAGCTATTGTTAATGGGCATGGATTGTGTGTTCGGGCTGAACACGGGATATCCAGATCCGTTAGGAGGCCTAACCCTAATTTCTCCTCATGGTCCCTGCTGTAGCCTATATATATATCCTCTATTCTCTGGCCGCCAGATTAATGATTAGAAATCTAAAATTTTCTCTAAATTCGTAATTTACGTAAGGAGAGAAAGAGAGTGCTGCCAAGGAGAAGAAAAGGTTGGGAGATCGTCGTCCACACGACATCTAACTCGAGGAAGGAATACGTGCAGAAGATCTTGGAGTCGTCCGCTCGAGATTGCCAGGAATTACTTGTCTCCTTTCTGCCGCAGGTATAATTCGTGAACCCTAGTTTCCGCCTAAGAAGGGTTAGAACACGTATTTGATCTGTTTAACTTTCTATCGATCAATACGCACACCAAAGAAAGGGTCCTGGGAATCCCCAGTTCCATCATATATTTAGTTTGTTTAGACCTAGAATAACTTGTTAGACCAAATTTAGACTTGTTAGACCGAGTTTGACCATAGTTGACCTAGGTTTGACTTTCAGGGTTGACCAAGTTGACCAAGAGTTGACTTTGGTCTAGATTTACCTAGAATCATGTAGAATGCATAGTAGAACTTCATATTGTCATTTTGGACTTGTTGTGACTTGTGCTATTCGGATTAGGAGCCAGACACCCTCTCGGATAATATTTTACTTTGGACATTCAGACATCAGGCGAGTACATTCTCTGATAGTTCTCTCATTTATTTGTCATTACTGTACTTCAGTTCTAGTTAGTTGTATGTGATTCTCTGTTTATAACACGTATGGATATTCTGGATTCATGTATACGACACACATTTATTTTCTGGCCTCTATTACTGGTACCATTATTTCTGGCTTCTATTACTGGAATCACCTACTGGAATCATTTACTGAATTATTTACTGGTATCATTATATTTTGGCTGGACTCATCTTGAATCATTGTGTCAGATTTCTGGATTCACTTGTCGGAAGGAAAATACTTGAGTAAGACATGTAGACATACCCCAATCTGGAATCTCCCAACTGAAATCTACTGGAATGATAGCCATCTCACCCCCGGCCAGGTGTATGATGTGCCGTATTACCTACAGCCATTTACATGTCGATCTCGGTATTTTAAAACACAATGTTAGAGTATAGGCTGGACTTACCCTGGAATCTTTGATCACTGACTGGAATCATCTCATACCGGACTCATCTTGTACTGGAATCACCTGGTATCAGATTCATGTTGTCTGAATTTACGTTGGTCTTACACTTGTTTACATTTATTGTCTGGACTTATATCATGTTACCCTGATTCAGTTCTATTTTTTACAGTCTTCATTGCTATGATTCTTCTCTTATTTAGTTATTTACTTTTCTTGTACTTTATCTGTCTTTCTACCATCACCTGAATATAACTACCATTTTCATCAATACAACTGTCTATAACTGCTTTATAGTTCTCTGTCATTTACTTGGGTTTTCTAGATGAGATGTGCTCGTTCCTGTCCTGACTGGACCCGTTGATAAATTTACAGATAGCCTGCTAGCCTAGAGGAGACAGTAGATGTTGTATAGTTAGTTATTTCAGTTATATTGAGTTGTATTTATTCTATGGATTACTGTATGAGCTTTGAGATGTTTTCTGGGTTTGTGTATCTTAGACACTTAGACTTCTATCTGCTGTATCTCTTTGGATTTCATGTTTTACCTATCTTTTATCTCGCTCCACCTTAGTTGTGATTGAGACTGTATCTGCTATGTCACCGCCATTCGGAGAGTATATACTGTACAGGTACCTTTATTTGTTAGATGTTTGACCTAGGACAACGTTCTACCGCCGACACTGCGGCGTAGGTGGACGTACCCACGTCTCGTGCCTTACTCTAGGGTGCGGGTCGGACACGTTTATAGTGGTGGCCCATGCAGGTCGAGTTTATGTAGTGGTATTCGAACTAGAGTATCACTACATCCTGTAGTAGGATTAAGATATTTTTGGAGTATCAATCAATTAGGAAAAACTCTTAATCCGATTCCTTTTGTCTAAAATTATTGCTTATTGACTTCCCTTGATTAAACTGTTCTCCTTTGAATTTTGCTTCATTCTCAGAAATTGCTTCTTGTTTTGTTGTTCATGATGGTATGAAGACACGATCTCATCGCTTCGGTTCGGAGGATACTATCGAGAGGCTGGCCACCTCTCGTCCTGTCATCAGGGCCTCGAGACCGCAGCTTCTGTTGTGCCGACTCAGGTTAGCATTTCTGCTACATTAGAGGTGCACCTCCGTCTGTACAGAGACTTTCCTTTCGTTTTTGGTTCTCTCAGCAGCAGCGATTCATGCAGCATCAGCAGCAGAGATTTGTACAGTATCAGCATCAGGCTGATGAAATCGCAGGGCAAGCTATCGTCAGACAGTCGAGGATGCACAGACCGTTGGAGATCTTGCTGCAAGTTCCGTTCTTCTTAATTCCATTCTCGCAATTATCTTTTATAATTACCTTGAAATCCGATTCCATCTGTTCCTTGTTGATTGATTAATTTTGTCATGTTACTCTTTTGTTGTGTTGTTTTTCTTCTGAGAAAATCATATGGGCTAGGTCGCCTAAATCATGGATCTAGAATCCTCGATAGTCATGTTAGTTGGCATAGTGAGGACATGTAGTCAGATTTTGGATGTATTCTCGGGTATGAAAATTTAAGGTTTTGTCGTCGCATGCGGCAGTGCAAAAATTTTAAATACCATGAACCTAGAGGTACGTACTTAGTCAAGAACTCTGTGATTATGTAGCCTTGCTCACTAGCATGATGAAGACTCTGGACAACTGATTTTGGACAGACGCATATGATTAACGATTGTATCTTGAGAAGGTTTAAACATCATACCCTTTTGATTGTTATAAATGACTTAGAGTAGGGATATTTAGTTTTGTAGAGCTTATTCATAGGTAGTTCCTTCATAGTATAATGGTATGATGACTTGTAGAGTGTCTGTACCCTAGAGGTGATAGTTAGCATTGGTGTTAGAATAGAACTCATTGCAGATAATTCTCCTGTTATCTATAATACCAACCAGTTACATAGGATGTTAGTATGCCTTACAGCCTTGATGATTATTACTACTTTCCTTACCTTTTCGTGAGGCACCATGACCAGAGCCTGCCTTGAGTATAGTGTAGTTTCACCTAAGACCGAGAGGTCTATTGTATAGATAGATTGCAGATGATATTGGCATATGGGATATAGGTTAGTTGGTATAGGCCATGTTGTATGGTTCTAAATAGGTTGTTTAGCCTATACTTGGTTCAGTTTTCCATTTTAGTTAAGTTCTCTTCGTGTTGAGTTCCTTTTGTGTTGATCACCTTTATAGGTAGGTGCAGACCCTTCACTAGATACTATGTCCCATTAATTCAGACCATTATCCTTAGCCTAGTTCTAAGCATTGTTTCTAACCCTTATAAGTTTAGTCTGCCTTAACCCTTGGTTGATCAGTCATGTATATTATATATAGATGATATACTTAGGATATATGTGATGGGTTTGTTGTTCTTGAGCATATTATATATATATATATATATATATATAATAATATATATATATATATATATATATATATAATATATTATATATTATATATATATATATATTATATATATA